>CAUYUJ010006327.1:42500-54436 GCA_963575745.1 Prorocentrum cordatum | reverse complement strand
CCAACCATTCCCAATATTACCTCATAGAGAAAGTTGCGCCCTTGATGTTGGACTTGAAGAAAAAAGAGGTGGAATTGAGCACACGACAAACCGACGCAATCTCAGTCTTCTTATTATCCTGGAGCCCTTTCCCCCTGTACTCGAACGCCCAAGAGGAAACGAGGGGGACGAAGGGGGGGAGGGATGAGAGGGAGGGAGGGGGGGAGGGGAGCGCGGGGAGTGAGGGGGGAGGGGAGGGGGGCGAGGAGTACGATGGGATGAGGGAGGGGAAGGGGAAAAGGCGGACCGGGAGAGCGGGGGGGGGGGGGGGAGGACCCCATGGGGTGGGGTGGAGGTGGGGGAAGGGGAACGGGGAGCAGGTCGGAAAGGGCATAATCGGGTGGGCGGAAGGAGAGTCTCACAAAGGGGGCCGGGGAGCCGGCATAGGAGAGGGAGCCGGAGAGGAGGGGAGGCGGGGTGAGGCGGGAGGGGGCGGGGGGGAGGGGGACCCATGGGGGGGGGGGAGATGTGGATAGCAGGGGACGCGGAGAAGCGCCGCGGGACCCCGCGACGACCGAAAGCATCTGGCACCATCGTTCTCCTTGCTCTTCATGGGTTCCTCAGCTGCTCGTCCTCCTCCTCTCTCCAGCTCCTCCTCATCCTCCTTACTCGTTTGTCCTCCCTCATCCTCCTCCTCTCCTTCCTCATCCTCTTCTCATCCAACCCGTCCCCTGTGCTTCTGTCTGCTATTGCCCCTCCTTCCGAGGTCACCAGAGAATGTCCCCCCTCATGCTCATCCTCTCCATGCCCACCTCCTCCTCCCCCTCCAGCCTACTCCTCCTCCTCCCTCCTCCTTCTCTCCCTCCTCCTCCTCCTCCTCCTCCACCTCCTCCTCCTCCTCCAGATCCCCCCCTTCCTCCTCCCAGGGCAACAGTCGAATCCCTCTCCTCCCGCTGTCACATCACATTCGCTATATTCGCTACAAGTAATAGACCTCTCCCCCTCGCACCCCCCAAGCGTGTCGGTAGGACGGGTCGGTCGATTGAAGTAATACTTCCTCACCACTTACTATCCTAAATACGGGTATTCGCGGCAAGAACACGGCCAGAGGGGGTCGTTTTCAACATGGGGCTCTCGCATTACCGCCGCGCGCATTCGTCTCAAAACATACACTATTTACAAGGATTGGGAGGGCAGTTTGCGAAATGGAGCTCTCGCTTCAACGCCGCGCGCACTCGCATGGTCCGTTCTCAGCAGCTACAATGATGGATTAAGGTTCGTTTTCAAACTAGGGCTCTCGTCTGAGCGCCGCGCCGTCTTGACATCTTGCAGCAATTCTGTTAATAAAAAGGGGGCGCTTTCAAACGCTCTCGCGTTAGTGTCGCGCACATTCGCCGTGCACCAGTTGCATGCGTAGACGACGGCTGCATATCAGAAAGGGGCTCTTGCTCGAGGCGCCCAAGCAGTGGAGGCGAGTCCACAAGAAACCTGCCAGGACGTCCACAGGATGTCCACAAGTTTTTGGTGTGGGAACGTCACGCTTTCCATGGCGAAAACATCGAAACCTTAGAAACCCAGGGCACCCTGGAGGCAAGCAGGGTGTTGGCGTTTCTTGGCATGGCCCCCACTGCATTTCAGAGGCCAGGAGCTTAAAGATATGTACCAGCTGCGCGGATGGAGGCTTGGCTCCTTTTCGAAACGGGGCTCTCGCTCGGGAGGTCCTCGAAGGTCTGGGCCGTACGTGTAAACTTGCGCGCGCCACTTGCACGGCCTCGGTGGCGGTTCTTGGTTCTCTCTCTTAAGATGGGGGCATCGCTGGATGAAATCAACTTTCGCGTTCCTGGCTATGCGCTAGAAGTATGCAAGGCGATCTCTTCAAACCACAGGGCCTCTCGCCTAAACGGCAGGCCTAAAGGGTGCTGGTCTTTGAAGAGGGCGCTTCTTGTAGTGAACAGGAAGGCTTGTGGGGACGTGTGATGAGGGGAGCTGGGACGGAGGGGTGTATTGCAGCATCGCTGGTGCATGTTAGGTTTACTCTGGTCCTCCTCCTCCTCCTCCGCCTCCTCCTCCTTCTCTTCCTCCTGCTCTTCCTCTTGCTCTTCTTCCTTCTCCCAGTCTCCTTCTCCCGCGAGCGCGCGGCGGAGGACAAATGATGGGGGGAATCCCCCCGTTCAACCCCTCCTTCCCCTCCTCCTCCTCCTCCTCCTCCTCCTCCTCCTCCTCCAACTCCTTCTCCTCCTCCTCCTCCTCCTCCACAGCCACCTCGGCGTTGTCCTCGTCCTTCTCCCTCCTTCACCCCTTTCCTCCTTCTGCTATCCCCCTCCTCCTCCCCCTCTCCTCCCCCCCTCACACTCCTTCTCCCTTCCACCTCGCCCTCCTCCCTCCTCTTCTTCCTCCTCCCCCTCACCTTCCCCCTCTCCAACTCCCCCTCCCTCTCCCCTCCCCTCGCCCTTCTCTTCCCCTCTTCCTCCCTCCCCCTCCCCATCACATTCCTCCTCCTCCTCCTCCTCCTCCTCTTCATCCTCCTCCTCCTCCTCCTCCAGTCCTCCTCCAGTCCTCCTCCAGTCCTCCTCCAGTCCTCCTCCTCCTCCTTGCCCCTCCGTCCCTCTCCCTCATGAAGAACTCCTCCCTGTAGCACCCCCAGGCGTGTCGGTAGGGCGGGCGGGGCGTTTTGCCCGATGCTTCCTCACCATGTATGACCCTCACGCTTGACATTGACAGCAATTTCACGGATGGAAGGCGGACGGTTTTCGACATGTGGCTCTCGCCGTACCGCCGCACGTATTCGTCCTAGTAGTATCAAGGATGGAAAACTGGTGGCTTTCAGCATGTGGCTCTCGCCGTAACGTCGCGCGTATTCGTCCTAGTATTAATGATGGAAGACGGGTGGCTACCAACATGTGGCTCTCGCCTTCGCGCCGCGCGCATTCTTTTGTTTGTTACTAATTTCTTGTATGCTTAAGTGGAACAGCTTCCTGGATGAAGGGCGGCTCCTTTTCTAATTGTGGCGCTCGCCTTAGCGGCGCGAGCACTCCTTGTAAACATTTGCAACGGCTCCAAGTATATAGAGGGCAGGTGATTTTCAACATGTGGTTCTCCCTTAGCGCCGAGCGCATTCGTTTTAACAGTGTGCAGCAAGTTGAAAGATGAACGACTTGTGGCTTTCAACATGTGGCTCTCGCCTTAGCGCCGCGCACATTCGCCTTCACACAGCTTGCAAGAGCTTCACGGATGGAGGGCGTTCCCTTTCAAACTGTGGTTCTCGCCTCATCGGGGCGCATCTACGTGGTAAACATTTGCAGCGGTTCCAAATCTAGAGGGCATGTGGTCTTCAACATGTGGCTCTCGTCTTAGCGCCGCGCGCACTCGTCTTAAAAAGTTAATAGCAAGTTCAAGGATTCGTAGGGTTGAAGACCTGGAGCGGTGCTCTGACACGGTTTAGGATTGTCAGGATTTGAACCATCACCTTAGTTCGCTGTGTTGAAGTCCCAGGAACGGTTCTCTGCCACGACTCCAGATTGCCTCGACGGAATAATCACGTTGATCCGCGGCGTTGGAGACTCATGAACGAACGCTTGTGGCGCGACTTCGGGTTATCAGACGGTTGTCTTCTAATGGGCCAATTCCCGCAATGAACATCAATTGTTCTGAAGACCTATGAAGATGGAACTTCCAGGGATGGTTTACTGCAACATCATTGGTGCGTCCTGGGTTTGCACTGGTCCTCCTCCTCTTCCTACTCCTCTTTCTCCGCCGGGGCACCGCAGCGGGCCCGACGGAAGGGCCGCGCAGGAGGGGTGGTGACGCGTGCTGCGAAGAAGCTTGGCTGCTGCGACGCGGGTCCCCTCTGCACTCGCGCCTCCTCTTCTTCTCCCCTTCCTCTCCTCCATTCTTCCCCCCCACCAAAGCCCCCTCCTCCTGCCTCCCCCCTGGCGTCCTGGAGCAGTAGTGCCTCAGCCGCAACATCGAGCCGCGCAGGCTGGTCAGCTCCTCCCGGAAGGACGGCGGGCTGCTGCCCTCCTCGGCCTTGCGGGCGACCTCCTCGGCGACGACGGCGACGACGACGAGGACGACGAGGACCTGAACGATGGCGGAGGTAGGCTGGCGTCCTCCTGCTCCGCATCATCATCACCGTCGACGTCGTAATGGTCGTCGTTCTTCTTCTTCTTCTGCTTCTTCTCCTCCTCCTCCTCCTCCTCCTCCTTGTCGTCTTTCTCCTGGGGTTGCATAAAGAACAGTCCATCTGCCGCTAACAGGCAGTTCAACTCCTTCTTGACGAAGCCTCATCGGAGGAGGAGGAGGAGGAGGAGGAGGAGGAGGAGGAGGAGGAGGAGGAGGAGGAGGAGGAGGAGGAGGAGGAGGAGGAGGAGGAGGAGGAGGAGGAGGAGGAGGAGGAGAGGAGGAGGAGGAGGAGAGGAGGAGGAGGAGGAGGAGGAGGAGGGAGAGGCGAGGAGGAGGAGGAGGAGGAGGAGGAGGAGGAGGAGGGGGAGGAGGAGGGGGAGAAGGGGGAGGAAGAGAGGAGGAGGCGGAGGAGGGAGGAGGAGGATGAGGAGAGGAGGAGGAGGAAAGGCGAGGGGATCAGAAGACGGGGACGAGGAGGGTGAATGAGCGAAGATGGATCAGCCGGCCGCCGCCGCCGCGTTCTCCTCCTCCTCCTTCTCCTCCTCCTCCTGGTCCTCCTTCGCCCCTGCTGCTGCTACTGCTGCTGCTGCTCCTCCTCCTCCAGATCGTCCTTCTCCTGATCAGACGGGAGGAGCGAGGCAGCAGCAAGTCCACCACTCCAGCTTGCCCAGAGGAGCCAACAGACGGCGTGATGAACGCTGCGGCATTCCACGGGCCGGAGGCGGGGAAGAGGAGGGGTACACGGGAGGACGACGAGAGAATACGTCATCGGCCTCTTGCTCTTGCTCCGCCTTCTCCGCCCCCTCCCTCCTCTTCTTCTTGCGCAGGCTGCGAGGTGTCACGCGCCTGAAGCGCTAGAGGCGGCCACTACAGCAGCAGCAGCAGCAGCCACAAGAGCAAGAAAGGCGTGCCTTGCACAGGCTCAGCAGGAGCTCTCGACGGCATCATGACAGTCGCCACCAACAGCTCGTGCAAGGCTATCCCTCCTCCTGCTCCTCCGCCTGGACGCTCTTCCAGCGTGCACATCTGCCTCCTACTCCGCGCCCTCCCTCGCCGCATTCTCCTCCTCTCGCTCCCTTCCGCCCGCATCTCGAGCAGGGGATCGACTACATAGTTGACTCGCACCAGAAATTATTTTCGTGTAGAATCCAATAAGTACACGGCGTTCGTAGACCTACGAATGTTCTACGTACTTGTTCATTGGTTCGAAGAGTTAATGTTGGAGTACATCAACTCTATCGTCGATTCCCTACTCGAGCATCTTCCTCCCATTCTCCTGCTCCCTCGCGTCCCCTCTCCCCTCCTCCTCCTCCTCCTCCTCCTCCTCCTCCTTCCCCTCCTCCTCCTCCTCCTCTCCTCCTCCTCCTCCTCCTCCTCCTCCTCCTCCTCCTCCTCCTCCATTTCCTCCTCCAGCTCCTCCTACGTTTCCTCCTCCATTGCCTCCTCCTCCACCTCCTTCCCCACCGCCGTTTCGTCGTTGTCGTCGTGTTCCTCCTGCACGATTACCCATTATGAAAGCTACTCTCCTCTCTCCCCTGACCCTGTCTGGAAGATGCTCGGCTCTCTCCGCGTGTTTTTTGTTTGTTTTCGCACAGGCTTTCAAACATTGGTCTTTCCTATGTTTTTGTTTCCACTGGGAGCATTGTCGGTGCCTTAAGGTGGCGCTGCCGCTGTAGCGTTGGCCTCATCTCAGGATCGGCACATTGATCCCGTCGTTCAGAATTGCGCTTTTGCCCAAACGCGGGCCACTTTTCTGGATCCGTGTCCATCATCATCGTTGTCGCCCCCCTCTTTTTCCCTCCCCCGCCTTCCCCTGGTCCTCCTGCTTCTCCCGCTCCTTCCACTCCAGTTGCCGCTGCTGCTGTTCGTCATCGCCCTCCTCCTCCTCCTCCTCCTCCTCCTCCTCCTCGTCATCCTCCTCCTTCCTCATCCTCCCCCTTCTCCTCCTGCTCAGCCTCCTGCTTATCCGCCACCTCCTCCTGAAGCCCTGAAGCCCTGATGGTCTGGGAGTACCTCTTTCTCTTCCTCACCCTCCTTCTGTGCACGCAGTCCCTCTTTCCCGATTGTGCGTCACACTACGGGCTTTTGGGGGCAGCTCCAGGCCCGCTAAGGCACGCGTCCGCGGATGGAGAAGACATCAGCGCAATGGGAAGACACGGGTGGGATTCCGATGCCAGATGCGGCGCGAGCGCACCCAGCCTACGCATCCTGCTCCCCGCGCTCCCCTTGCTGGAGGCGCCCGGCGGAGGAGAAAAAAGCGCCTCGCCCTCCCGGGGGCTCCCTGAAGTCGGTGTCGCCGCCGGCCTTGGCGACGGCCCTGGCGCCCGCGGTGATCGACGAGGCGCAGAGGCCGACGAGGGACCTGACCTGCACGGGTGGAGGGGGCCAGGACAAGGAGGAGGGGGAAGGAAGGAGGAAGGAGGAGGACGAGGAAGAGGAAGAGGAGGAAGTCGTCGAGGTCGCCTCTGTGCTCGCCGTCGTCGTCGCAGGCCTCCTCCTCCTGCTGCCTCTTCCTCCTCTCTCTTTCTCGTGCGGCTGCGTCCCCTCCTCTTCCCCACTCCCCTTCTTATCATTATTGTTCTCTTCCTCCCCCTCTTTCTCCTCGTCCTTTTCCGCATCCTCCTCCTCCTCCTCCTCCTCCTCCTCCTCTTCCTCCTCCTCCTCCTCCTCATCGTCATCGCCCACTGCCCTTTCTATGTGTCTTTCTCTTTCTCATTATCCTCCTTTTTTCCATTCTTACTCCTCCTCGGCTCCTCCTCATCCTTCCATTCTCATCCAGTGCCCCAGGAGGAGGAGGGTGATGAGGCAGATCACCACTGAGGGATAGGGGAAAGGGGAGATGTGGAGGAGGGTGGGGGGTCAGGGAGCGAAGGAAGATGCGGAAGAGGAGGAGGAGGACCTACATGCACAGCTTGATACTTTCGATCACAGGTCGGTCGGGAGAGGTGGGGGCGGGTACCACGGGATGGTGTGACGCATGGCGCCCTATATTGCCGACACTGTGAGGGACACCGAAGGTGCCGCCCTCCTTTTACAGCCGCCCACGGCGCGGGTCCAGCAGCACACAGAGCTAGCGCTAGACACTCCGAGGGAACCTGATGCAGGCTACCCTCCAGTCACCGTGCTCTCAATGGTCACTTGGGTCCCTAACCAGGACGTGCCCCGTTCTTTTCTCACTACACGGCAACATCCATACGTATTTGCTAGTGCCATACAGTCGTGTTGAAGAATACCTTTGGCAGTCTACAGACGCCACTCCTTGTTTTCAAATGGCCTTCACCACTTGTTGTTGTATCCATGCCAAGGCCACTCAACGAGCACAGACTCTCTTTTCTTTTCTGTCGCAGACGTTTACGTGAGCAAGCTGCCCACGTAAGCGGACTGGTCGCACAGACTGAACTCGACAGAAACAGCTTGTACTACCTCTGTTTACTATGCCATCTCGATGCAAGCTGCTTCTAGCACGAGGCTCTAGACACCGCCCCGCATTTTAACAATTCTTTCCCCACGTCTCTGGCGCCCTATATCTGGACTACCTCCTGGCCAGCCTCAAGAATACAGGCCAGCCGAATTTGACAGACTCACATGCCTACTTAGAGCTGCTCGCGTGCAGGCATACGCGATACTGTAGGCCGCACACTATATACCTGCTTCTCCTCCACCCACGTCTGTCGACTCTTGCACGTTTTCCCCACTCCAGATCCACAACTGGTGACGGTGGCCCCTCCACCTAGGAACCGACGAGCGGGCCTACAGCTGGCGGAAGAGCGGGCCTACTGCTGGCAAGAGGGGAGACTTTTTGTTTTACTGAGCATCGCTCAAGCTGCACACTATCTACTGCAACACGCCCAGTACTGTACTTGGCGGAAGACGGGGGGGTGGTCTGGAGATGAAGCTTGGTGAAGAAGGCTGTACCAGGTTTGGGGTCTACTTTAAACCCTGGGCTGCAGTTCTAGACCTGCATGCTTGTTTCCTACCCTAACTTGCCAATTCGACACTCACCACACCAAGGGACTCTCTATTCCGTTCTTACTTACGCTACTCATTATCATTACTCCTGCTGCTGCTATCCAACTAAGGTGAGTGTCGTCACACCTGGCGGGCGCCTACTCTCACTAATATTCTTGTCCTATGCTCGCACTCTCTTTTATTTTCCGCGGCGCCCGCCAGGTGTTTTTTTTTGTTGACCCGAATCGTTTTTTTCTCCAGCCACCACGAACGCCACAGCGTCACGCTCAGGTTGGTCTAACGTTTTTTAAAAAGGAGGAGGAAGGGGAGGACGAGCAGAAGCAGATGAAACAGGAGAGGGAGAAGGAGGACGAGGATGCTCCTCTCTCCGCCTCCATCCTCCTCGTCCTCCTCCTCCGCCTCCTCTCTGATCTCCTCCTCACTCCACCTCATCCGCCTCCCTCCTCCTCCTCCTCCTCCTCCTCCTCCTCCTCCTCCTCCTCCTCCTCCTCCTCCTCCTCTCTCCACCCTTCTTCTTCAATCACTTCTCCCTGTCGCTCTACCACACGCTTCCGTAGGGCGGACCGGGCGTTTCGCTGGAGCCTTCCTTGCAACCTACTCTCCCGAACCTCAAGGTTACCGACATCTACACGGATAGAACGCCGCTAGTTTCCAAACTGTGTCTCTCGCCCGAAGGCCGCTCACACTCGACTTAAAACCGTCCACAATTACATAGGTGAGGGCTGGCCGTTTTCAGAATGTGGCTCTCGTTTTAGCACCGCGCACATTTGTCTCACAAGCCGTGAACATCTACGTGGATGGAGGTCGGCACGTTTTCAGCATGTGGCTATCGCCTGAACACTTCCTCAATACGTATTACAACAAGTGTGACATTGCGCAAACAGTTACATGGATGGAGGGCGGGTTCTTCTCAAATCCGCCGACTCTGTCGGGGTGTGGAAGACGCTATTCTGTCTGACTGCCGTAGTCGTCGTCGTCGTCGTCGTCGTCGTCGTCGTCGTCGTCGTCGTCGTCGTCGTCGTCGTCGTCGTCGTCGTCGTCGTCGTCGTCGTGGTCGTCGTCGTCGTCGTCGTCGTCGTCGTCGCCGTTGTCGTGGCCGTCGCCGTCGCAGTTGATATCCTTGCCCTTGGCCCGTCGCCGCTCGCCCCCCATTTCACTGGGCCCTCCTCCTCAAGCGGGCCAGCCAATGAGAAACCGAAGCGAAATTGAGCAACGTCGTAGTTGAGTCGAAGGGATGCCCCTTCACTTTGATCCCTTCCCCCCGGGGTGGGGGGGGGATGGGGGGGTAGGGGGGGGGGTCCCAGGAGGTGTCCTCGGGGGGTCCCTGGGGGGTGTCCCGGGGGGCGGGGGCTGGGGCTCACAAACGCCCTAAAGCGAAACCTCGAGTGCCCGAAGAGGCCCCGACGATGGTGTAAGAGGGCATCCTCCTCCTCCTGCTCCTGCTCCTGCTCCTGCTCCTCCTCCTCCTCCTCCTCCTCAAGACGCTGTTCTGTTTGACTCGTCGTCGTCGTCGTCGTCGTCGTCGTCGTCGTCGTCGTCGTGGTCGTCGTCGCCGCTCCCCCCTTTCACTGGGTCCCTCTCCTCAAGCGAGCCAGCCAACGCGAAACCAAAGCGAAAGATGAGTCGAAGGGAGGCAATTTGGAGGTGTGGCAAGGGCGGTGGTCCTGGGTCTGAATACCCCCCCCCCGGAGATCCTGGGGCTCACAAACTCCTCCGAACGGATCCCGAGTGCCCCAAGAGGACCCAAAAACGGCCCAAAAGGGCCTCCTTTTCCTCCTCCTCCTCCTCCTCCTCCTCCCTCCTCCCTCCTCCCTCCTCCCTCCTCCCTCCTCCCTCCTCCCTCCTCCCTCCTCCTCCTCCTCCTCCTCCTCCTCCTCCTCCTCCTCTTCCTCCACTTCCTCCTCCTCCTTCTCCTCCTCCTCAAGACAGCTGTTCTGCTTGACTCGTCGTCGTCGTCGTCGTCGTCGTCGTCGTCGTCCTTCAGGGTCGGCGGCTCCGGCGGTAAGGCCTTCACAATAGGAGGGTCTAGCCCGAGATTTCACCAACACATAACGCCATAATATGGTGCAGCGGGAGCACAAATGGAAGGCGGCTCCTCTTCAAAATGAGGCTATCGCCGGAGGCTTCGTTTGTCCAAACAGCAGTGCTTGCACTCAGGTGTTCTCAACTGCGCTTCTAAGGGATTCAACGGGTATGCCGAGAATTCGCCGTGCTGCCGCCCGTTGCCGCCCGTGGGGGGATGCCGAGAATTCGCCGCGTTGCCGCCCGCGGGGGTAACCCCGGCAAGCCTTTGAGAACCCCCCCTGGGTGATCGTTAGCACCGCACCAAAATTTAATATTTTCAGGGGGTCGTCTTCGCAGAGCGATATCTTCAGCACCTCGCACAAATCAAACAAAATTCCGTGGCGCGTCGCGCGCCGCGCAAGAAGACATCCTTGGGGATGCCTTTGGATATGCTGCGCATGTCCTAGAACATTTCTCACGGACCAGCAAAGGATTGCCTCGGGAATCCCGAGGGGCTAGCAAGGCTAGGGGCTAGCAAGGCTTGGCATGGGCTTAGCAGTGCGCAGCAGGGGGCGAGCCTGGCTTATCATTGCTTCGCAGGGCTTAGCGGGAGCTAGCAGGGCTCAGCAAGGCTTAGCTTGGCCCCGAGGTAACGCTTCCAGGGTGCCAGATGCGTCATACTTTCACCGGGTGAGGGGTGGGTGGGTGTGGGGGGGTTCTTAAGGCTTGATGCGGTTATGCCAAGGATTCGCCACCCGTTGCTACCCGTTGCCCCCGAAACGCGCAAACCAGTCCATCACCCACACAACCTATGATTTGTGCATTCTCGCCTTTTCGCTTCTAGGGCTTTTGACACCTCAAGATGGCTGGTTCGCTCTGGTCTTTCCTCCCCCTCCTCCTCCTCCTCCTCCTCCTCCTCCTCCTCCTCCTCCTCCTCCTCCTCCTCCTCCTCCTCCTCCCCCTCCCCCTCCTCCTCATCCATGAGAATCCCCTTGGGGAGACCAAGACCTCGGGGGCCAGCGTGACCTCCACCGTCAGCGTGATGCTGCCGAGTGTGCCTCCGGCTGCGGCGTCGGGCCCGAAACGGTCGCTGAATCCTCGCGCGGGGATCCAGGCGGCGAGGCCGTCGTCGATCTCGCCGCCGCTATCGCCGCCGCCGCCGTCGTCATCGGCGAACCGATGTACGGTGAGGAACATTTGCTTGGCGCGTCGCGGCGGCGGCTCCAGCGACACGCTATGCCCTGCGAGCGGATAGCGTCTCGCTCCGCTCCGCGGAATGCGAGGCTGGGAACAACTCGAGGCGCTGGCGCTTGGACGTGGGGAGGTGGGTGGCGTGTCGCGCCGAAGCCTGGTGGGGCAGAAGCCAGAACTGGCGGGCACCCGGGTCCAGCACCCACCTGCCCTTCGCGGGTCGAGAGCACCTCTTCCGGTCGAAGCTAAGCGGGCCGCGCGAAGCTTGAATTAACAAAAAGGGGGGGACAGAAGGAGAGGCCTCACGACAAACCTGTCCTTCACACACACACGCACAAGGACCGACCACAACGATGTTTTAAAGGATGGCGTTTGAAACGAAGCACGAAACGAAACCCGACGTTTAAAACGACCGTTTGAAACGAAACCGGTGCCAAACGAAACGAAGAGCGAGACGAGGCGCTGAAAGCAAACACGAAGAACGAGACGAACCAGAAACGAACAACGAAGCCAATGCTCGGACAAGTGGCCAGACCAGGCTACACCGCGTTGTGGTCGGTCCCTGCTTCTGGCTCGAAGGATGGCCGGCGGTCTTCTTCAGCACGGGCCCCCCGCCCGAACTGCGGGCCCCTGGGGCGCTCGGCTTTCCGCGGGGGCACCCTCCTGACTAT
>CAUYUJ010006327.1:0-37500 GCA_963575745.1 Prorocentrum cordatum | reverse complement strand
GCGTGGGTCTGTGAAGCACCGGGGAGAAGCGCACCAGCTTTCGCGCACGTGTCAGCATTAGCGGTGGCCATCTGTTCCCACCAGGTGGTCCTGCCTTGGTCCGCGTCGACTGACGTCGCACGGGCCAGGGTCTATGGGCTTCAAAGTCGCACTCCTGAAAACTGCTCCATGGAGGGGAGCACCAGTGGCTTCTGGGGGCTCCCGGAGACGAACCCGAACCAAAGCCACTTTGAAGAGCCCGTAAGGGGGCAGCACGGCCCAAGTGCAGGTGCAACGGCGGCATGCAAGGGAGGGGGGGAGGAGGAAGGTAGGGAGGGAGGAGGGAGGAAATGAGGGTGGTCGAGGAGGAGGAGGAGGAGGAGGAGGAGGAAGTGGAGGAGGAGTAGGACGAGGAGGAGGGATGAAGAGGAGAAAGAGGAGAAAGAGGAGGAGAAGGAGCGCACGTCACCATAGAGGAGGAGAAGGAGGAGGATGATGATGAGGAGGAGGAGGAGGGGACGGGGTGGGCGGTGATGGTGCGGGGGTGGGGGGGAGATGGGAAGCGCGCGTTGCTCTGGCCTGGGATGCCCCCCAGAGGCGTTCTGAAGTCTGGGGTCATGGGCTCCTCAAGTGCACTGTCGAGTCGCCCCCGTGTTCGGGGGCAGTGGCAACATGTTGGTCTTCGGCGCGCAGCGTACTGCACAGACGTTAAGCCAGGCCAGGTGCTGCGGGCACGGCGCAAAGGTGTGCCCGCTAGCGCAGGCACAAAGTCCCAGTTGGGTTGCAGAAAGAATGGGCGTCGCCCCCATGATCGTGCGACCCCCAGAGACCTGGTGCTCAATCTCCCTGGTCCTCTCTCTGTCCAGCCAGGACAGGGAGACCGTGATCCAGGCGGCCGCCGTCAGGCGACCGAGCCTCAGTGACTCCGCGCTGGCACTCGGCTGCGGGGTTTGCTCCGTCGGAAACTGTGCTGCAGTCCTTCGTCTTGCTCGAGAAGTGGCCAGCCGCATGTCCAGGCGCTTAGAGAGGAGATAGCCCGTCGCGGCGGGTCGGGAGCAGACTCCGACCCCGAGTCCGGCGGAGACGGTCTCTTCTGATGTCACCTGCGTTGAGCGCGGTCCACAACAATAACAACAACAACCTCCTCCTCCTCCTCTTCCTCCTCCTCCCTCCTCCTCCTCCTCCCGTCCTCCGCCGTCCTCCTCTGCCTCTTCCTCCTCCTCCTCCTCCTCCTCCTCCTCCTCCTCCCTTCCATCCTTTCCCTCCGTTCCTTCCTCCCACCCTCCCTCTGCTCCTCCTCCTCCTCTCCTCCTCCTACTCCTCCTCCTCCTCCTCCTCCTCCTCCCCCTCCTCCTCCTCCCCTCCTCCGCCTTCTCCTCCTCCTCCTCCTCCTCCCCTCCTCCGCCTTCTCCTCCTCCTCCTCCTCTTCCTCTCCTCCCTCCTCCTCCTTCTCCTCCTCCTCCTCCTCCCCGTTCTCCTCCTCCTCCTCCTCCTCCTCCTCCTCCTCCTCCTCCTCCTCCTCCGCCTCTCCTCCTCCTCCTCCTCCTGTTTCCTGTTTCCTGTTTCCTGGTGTCCTGCGGGATCCACGATCGCGGCCACTCCTCCTCTTCTTCCTCCTCCTCCTCCTCCTCCTCCTCCTCCTCCTCCTCCTCACCTCCTCTTCCTCTTTCTCTTTCTCTTCCTCCTCCTCCTCCTCCTCCGCCCTCCTCGACCGTCTCCTCGTCGCCCTCCCTCCCCCCCCTTCCTCCCTCCTTCTCCTCCTATTCTGCGGAAAGGGGGGCGGAAAAGCCTCCGACAGCGGCACCAGGATGCGCCCCACTGGCCCCGTGCCTTAGCGGGCGCGCGGCCCGCTGGGGGCGGCGAGCTCGGAGGGGGGGGACTTAGCCGCGGCGGAGAGGACGGGCAGGAACGGCCGACGGGACGGGGAAGAGGAGGAGGACGAGGAGGACGAGGAGGAGGAGGAAGAGGAGGAGGAGGAGGACTAGGAGGAGGAAGAGGCGGAGGAGGAGGAGGAGGAGGAGGAGGAGGAGGAGAAGGAGGAGGAGGAGGAGGAGGAGGGGGAGGAGAAGGAGGAGGAGGAGGACGACGAGGATAAGGAGAAAGATGATGATGATGAGGAGGAGGAGGCGGAGCAGGAGAAGGAGGAGGAGAAGGAGGAGGAGGAGGTGCCCATTTTCTGGATCTGGGCATCTAGTGGCCTCCGGAGGCCTCTTGGGAGCGAGGGAAGGCACGAGGAGGGAGGCAGATGTGATTGAGGTCGATTCGATAGCATGTCGATCGTCCTTCCGCCGAGCTTCCGCCTCGTTCTCTGCCCTGGCTGTTGCTGCTCTCATCCTGTCTCCCGTTGCCCGTCTCGGCCCAAACAATGTTAGGGCCCTTGGCCTAAGAGCTACGCAGATCGCTCCAGCCGCGCTCGCTTTCGACAAAAACCATCGGTGCTGCGCACCACTCCATATCACAGTGGTAGTTGGGAGCGTGCGAGCCCCGGTGACATCACGCTGCTGCTCGTCGTGCTGCGCACGACGCACTCCATATTCAAGACGACGACGGCCGCACCCTCGTCCAAAGAATCGACGCTCAGCGGCGTCGTGCTGCTCATTGCAGCCTTCCTCGCCTTCCTCACCCACCTCCCGGACGTCAGCGACGCCCAGCCCGACGCCTTTCTCGCCTACTTCCCGGACGTCAGCGACGCCCAGCCCGACGCCTTCATCGTCTACCTCCCGGACGTCAGCGACGCCCAGCCCGACGTCTACACTCACAAACTCAGCGAGGCCGCCGAGTTCAAATTCCCGCTCTCCCAGGACTTCAACTAAGCCCTCCTGTTCAGTTTCCCGTTCTCCCAGGACTTCAGCGACGCCATCCCGGTCGATTTCACGCTCTCCCAGGACTTCAGCGAAGCCTACAAGTTCAATTTCCCGTCCTTTCAGGACCTCAACGAAGCCCTCGAGCCTAATTTCACAAGCAACCAGAACGCCAAGTACACAGTGGCAGCGGCGGGTCAGAACAACACCTTTCGGCCCCTCGATCGTTCTCGCGTGGCACGCCGACCGGCGCCAAGTGGAAAGACTACAGGGCAGGAGGTGAAGCTGTGGAAGCTCAGCGACCACCTGGAGGGCACCCGGGGAGCCTCGTGCCCAAGCACGTGCCCAAGCCGACAGCGGCGGCGCGGGCGGCGGCGGCGGCGCTCCACGTGGCGGAGGCGGGCCGGCACCCGCCTGCTGCGGCGGGCATCGAGGAATCGACGATGCGGGCGAGCAGAAGCGCAACCGGAGCCGGGCTGGCATTGAGAACGCACTCGAGCATCTGGAGGCGGATCTAGGTCAGCAGAGGCCGGTGCAGAAGGGCGAGGCTCTCGAGAAGTTCTCGGAGTCGACTCATCGCCACCGCCGGCGCGGTGGAGGCGCGACAGACTGACTCATGCGGTTCGAGACCGGTCTCCAACAGCTGCGCGAGAACGAGGTGGACCTCAACGCGCTGGGCGACGTAGCTGGATGGTTTCTACTACGCAAGGCGGGATGGATTCCAACGCGTCAGAGGCCTGCTGGTGCGGATGCTTCCGGACATCCACAAGGCGCCGTCGCCGCCGCGGCCGTGGAACAACCAGTCGCGCCCAGCTGGCGGCTGGAAACCATCCTCCTCGCATCGAGGATGGCGCTCTACCGACGTCGTCGATGAGCCGGAGGACGACGACGAGGAGCAGGGCGACGGGGGGCGACGGCGAGACCGAGGCCGACGCGCAGGACATGGTTCGCCAGGAGCTCGAGGCGCTCAGTGCCGAGCTCGGGTCCTCCAACGTGGACGTCTCCGAGGAGCTCGACGGCGGCGGCTCCGCCGAGGTCGAGGCAGCCGCGGCGGAGCTCGCCGCGACTCCCGAGGCCATGGCCGCCATCAGATCGGCCCGGGAGGCCCTCGAGGGCCGCGGCAAGTCGAGCAGCGAGCCGACTGGGGCACGTCGCCCCGGCAAGCCCCAGAGCCGCGCCGACCAGCGCAAGAAGACGCCCATGTGCTGGGGCTGCTGCGAGACGGGGCCCTGGACTGGAGACAGTGAGCGTCCTGCGCCCGGCGCGCGCAAGTTCGCGCCAGAGGACAAGCAGAGGGGCGGTCGCGGGGGAGGCCGAGGTGGTCGACCACAGCGAGAGGCGCGCATCGCCGAGCAGGTCCAGTTCGCAGACGAAGAGGCGCCTCTGCACCCGCGGGGGCCAGCGACGCCTCCTCCGGAGGCCTGCGCCTCCGAGCGGCTGATGCGTCACCTGCCGAACGTCGACGCATCAGCCAGCGGTGAGAAGCCCGTGGATGACAGGATCGGCGCGATGGACACCGCCTGCCTTTAACTGCGCGTCGGGCCCCAAGGATCTGCTTACCAAGATGGGCCTGACCGACCAGATCCTCGAAGAGCCCGACGACGAGGTCTACAGGTTCGGCCACGGGCACCCCCCCGAACAAGCTGCCCGTGACAGCGCCGCCGGTGCTCGGCGGCCGGGCTGGCCGCGTCGTGTTCGGCGTCGCGAACGGCCCCGCGCTCGGTCTCCTCATCGGACGAGACTCCACCCACCCCTCCAAGATTGACATCTTTCTCTGGAAGGGGCAGGTTCGCATCGGGAATGTCACCCAGAAGCTCGACGCGAGCAGCGCGGGCATCCCACGATGTGCCTGCAGCCTGAGGGCTGTCAAGCGATCAATCAAGGAAACTGGCGCCGAGGCCCCTGCCAGACCGACTGGAAGGCCCAGGACGGAGAGCGCCCCGACCGTCAACACTACTACGAGGACCAAGTCGCTGACCGAGTCCATCAGCAAGCTCATCAGGAGCTGAACGTGCCGAGGCGCCTACAGCCTCGCCGATTCAAGGGATCCAAGCAATTGTCGGCTGTGGTGTCAGCGTTCGTGTGCTGCTCTACGGCAGCGCCAACTCCAAACCTCACTGTGGCGACGTTGCCGCCGCCGCTCCACGCCGCGACGAACGTTGCCGTGCCGCTGCAGGGCTGCATTTCCTGTGGAGAGAAGCGCCACAAGGCCTGCAACCACGAGGGCTTCTGCCCGGAGCGCGTGTTCGACCTCAAGCCAGGCCGACTGCGCCAAGGAGAACAACCTGAAGGAGGTCATCATCGTGCAGTCGATGTCCCGGCTACGCAAGGAGTTCGGCAGGCAGCTCGCCGTCTCATTCGAGTGGCCGAGGCACTGCGACGGATGGGGCCCCAACAAGAACGCGACCGCGAGTAAGCTGAAGGAGCAGCTATCGCGAGTCTTCGACTTCGACGGCTGCGCGTTCGACCTCAAGACGAAGAAAGGGATCCACATCAAGAGGCATTGGAGGATCATCACCGACCACTACGGGTTCGACGACGCGCTGAGGAGGTTCTGCGACAAGTCGCGCCCTCACGCTGAGGCGCGCGGTCAGGGCGCCAAGAACAGCGATAACTACACGCACACGCTCGCGAAGGTTTTGGCCGCCCAGCTACGACGACCAAATCGATCTCCACGAGAGTCGCACCCAACCCAGAGGGCGAGGAGGACAGTCCCAGCGCAGGAAGCTCCTCAGGAGCCAGCGCTGACAGCAGCGGAGGAGCGAACGCTCCGATCCGCAGTGATGCAGCTCCACGCGGGCAAGGGACACCCGTCCAACGACTCGCTGGCCCGGGCTATCCGAGTCACAGGCGGATCGCAGAGAGCGGTCGAGATGGCCCTCAACCTCTACTGCGAGGTCTGCGCCGCATACCAGCGACCACTACCACATCTACATGGAATAATCAAGCTGGAGCGCGACTTCAACGATTCCATCGGGATGGGCCTCTTCGCCCTCGCCGACTACGCCGGTGACCAGCTGATCTTCGTGAACGTGGTCCATCTGGCTTCGGGTTTTTTCCCTGTGCGGCACCGTTTCCTCGAGGTATCCCTCGGTTGTTTTCGCTCGACTGCTGCAAATCTGGATAGCGCTTTTTTGCGCGCCTCAACGCGCCATATTCGATGGAGGGGGGGAGTTCAAGCGAGAGTTCTCCAAGGAGCTCGAGGACATGGGCAGCCGCCCGACGACGACCCCCGCGGCCACGCCGCAGCAGAACGCCGCCGTGGAGCGAGACGGAGGCCTGTGAGAGGTCCACGCCAGGAAGCTGATGCACCAGTTCAGCATCAGGTTCGACCAGCCAGAGACAGCCCATCGTATCCAGTGGCTGCTCGCATCAGTGTGCTGGGCCATGAACAACAAGGTCAACGCTTCTGGCTACTCGCCGTCGCAGCGGGTACTAGGGCGAGGATTTCAACGACCATGCGTCTTGCTGGACAACGCCGGCAGACTTTCCTTGCGCGGGCGCATCGCGTCCGACAAGCCGTTCTCCGAAGGAGCTGTCGTGGCGGCCGCCCAGACCTCCGCCCAGCAGCCTCGGTTCAACCAATCACTCTCAAGGGCGCTGCTGGCCCGGCCCCGGGCAGATGGCGCCCGGCGCGCCACCGACGTCTACCGGGCGGGCGACCAGGTGCACTACCCAAGCGCAAGTGGGCATTGCAGTGACACGCCCACGCGCGCCTCAAGCGCCCAAGCGCGAGTGGGCATTGCAGTGACACGGACTCGGCGCCCTCATCGGCTTCGAGGGCGCCGCCAACGTCTGGGTCAATCACCGCTCCGCGACCGTGGAGGTCAACCGCGGACACCTACGCCGCGCCGCGGCTTCGGGGCTCGCGCCGCGGGGGCAATAGCTGAACGCCCTGAGCGGCCCCTCGCCGCCAGGGCCACCGCGGGGATCGCCTCCTTGGCGGGCCACCAGGAGGGCACCCGCCACCACCTCCAGGTCCTGGAGGAGGAGGCGGCGGCGGCGGCGGACCGCCGCCCGGGCCCCGGAGGAGGCGGGGGAGGTGCGCCATCACCTCCCGACACAGGTGAGGGCACTTTCCTCGACCTCACGGGCGCCTCTTCGCGAAAGCGACCCCGTGCAGCCCAGCGCCCTCGGGAGGAGCCGCGGCGGAGCAGCCGCCGCGGCGGAACGCCGCCCGGGCCCCGGAGGAGGCGGGGGAGGTGCGCCATCACCCCCCGACGCAGGTGAGGGCACTTTCCTCGACCTCACGGGCGCCTCTTCGCGAGAGCGACCCCTTGCAGACGACGTGCCTCGGCGACCTCGGCCAGCGCCGCCTCGGCGGCGAGCCCTGCCGGCGCGACGTGTCGGCAACATCGAAGACGCAGCCGCGAATCGCTAGGCACGCGCGTTCGCCGAGTGGCTGAGACGCAAGCAGGGCGACGCCGAGGCCACTACCAGTGGAGGCAGCGGCGGACCGCCACCAGCGCCCTCGGGAGGGGCCGCGGCGGAGCAGCCGCCGCTCTTGCCGCCTGCGGAGCCGCCGCCTGCAGTGCCCGCCCAATTCGACTCGGGCACCGCTGCTGCAGCCGCCGCCCCTGCCGCTGCGGAGCTCGCGATGCCAGAGCAAGCGCCTCAAGGCCCCGTTGGCGACGACCAGAACTACAACAAGTCCGACAGCTCGGGGTCGATCACGATCCAGGAATGGGCCCAGATCGCGGAGGGGCAAGTTCGGAGAGAAGCGGTGGCCCAGCGACCACTGGACACCGAGTGCCAGCGCGGGGCCAAGACTCAGCGCCAGTTGCGCCAGGAGAACGCCCCGCAGGCGCTTCGACGAGACCGCCAGGAGGATCTCGACCCGCGCGGGCGGGCCAACATGCGCAAGGAACTCTTGGACGACTTGCTAATGTGCTTCAAGAGGCCGAAGGACGCCTTCAAGGTCGACCTATCCTGGGCAACTACTTCCAGACTCACCAGGGCGAGCTCTACTCGTCCATCCGACTCCGCGAGGTCCTTCCCGCGGGCAACGCGACTGCGAAGGAGTTGAAGCATGACAACCTCAGCGCCGAGGAGAAGAAGAACGTGGACATCGCCGTAAGGACCGAATGGTCGAAGTGGACGGAGTTCGGCTCCTACGAGAAGCTCCTTGTCAAGGAGCTGAAGGAGCTCCTGCGTCGCGACCCTGGCATTCGCACAGAGGGTGCACGCTGGGCGTTGACGAGGAAGGGCCAGGACGCGACGAAAGCCGGGCTGGTCGCCCAGGGCTGCCAGGGGGACGGGTCGCAGATCGGGACAGACGCGCCTGCGGGATCGAAGGGCGCCTTGTGCCTGACCCTCGCCGCTGCGGCTCAGGCCTAGCGCGTGCTCTCCCGCGCCAGGCGGCACACCCCCCAGGAGGAGGAGGAGGAGGAGGAGGAGGAGGAGGAGGAGGAGGAGGAGGAGGAGGAGGGAGGGAGAGGAGGGGGAGGAGGAGGGAGGAGGAGAAGGAGGAGGAGGAGGAGGAGAGGGGAGGAGGAGGAGAGGAGGGGGAGGAGGAGGAGGGAGGGGAGGAGGAGGGGGAGGAGGAGGAGGAGGAGGAGGAGGAGGGAGGAGGAGGAGGAGGAGGAGGGAGGAGGAGCAGGAGGGGGAGGAGGAGGAGGAGGAGGAGGAGGAGGAGGAGGAGGAGGAGGAGGAGGAGGAGGAGGAGGGGGAGGAGGAGAGGAGGAGGGGAGCAGGGAGGGAGGAGAGGAGGAGGAGGAGGAGGGGAGGAGGAGGAGGAGGAGGAGGAGGAGGAGGAGCAGGAGGAGGAGGAGCAGGAGGAGGAGGGAGAGGAGGAGGAGGGGGAGGAGGAGGAGGAGGAGGAGGAGGAGGAGGAGGAGGAGGAGGAGGAGGAGAAAGGGTGAGGGCCTCGGGTCCCACGACGCGACGACGGCCCACTTGCAGTCGGGGAACATCGAGAGGCTGCTGCTCCTGCGCATGCCGGCCGAGAACCCACCGCCACGGACGCCGCCCGGCGACATCGCGATGGTCGCCGGCGCGATCTGCGGGGCGCGTGACGCGGGCCGACAGCGGCGCCTCTAAGCGCAGGTCTTCGCCGAGCACGGCCTCTTTGAGAGCAAGCTCGAGAAGGGCCTCTACTACTTCTACGAAGAGAAGGGGCTCGCCGCCATGATCCACTCGCACGTGGGCGACTTCCAGATCGCCCAGCGCGCCAACTCCCGCCGCTGGAGATCCACGATCGCCTCGCTGGAGAAGAAGCTGCACCTCAAGAAGGTCGAGGGGGTCATCAAGTACCGCGGACGCGCCATTACAAATCTCGACGACGAGTTCAGGGTGATCCAGGCCACCGCCGCCGCGCAGGTGGACTTCATAGACTTCAAGGCCGAGCGAGGCCGAGGTGCAGAGGATCGACTCACTACCTCAGAAGTGTCGAGCTACCGACGCACGTCCGGGCAAGTGCTGTGGCTGGCAGTCCAGAATTGGGTTGACATCGCCTGCCAAGTGAGCTTCGCCGCTCGCCGCATGAATGCCCCCACTGTGGCCGACGCCAAGACGCTGAACAAGGCCGTCGCCTACGTGCACTCCAGCGCGAACTGCACGATCGTGCTCATGCGGAACCTCGTCGATCTGATGACGTGCACCACCGTGTGCTTCAGCGACGCCGCGTTCGCGAACGTGGACGGGGTCAAGAACCACTGGGGCATGGCGATGGGGCTCACACATCGTCCCCGGGACGTCGTCGGGGGCCGTTTCGACCTGTGCTTGCCCGCGTCCTGGCACTCAGGCACCAGTCGACCCTCGCCGCGGAGGTCTACGCGACCCTCGAGGGAGCGGAGGCCAACACCTGGTTCTGCCAGCTGCTGGCCGAGGCCTACAACCCCAAGGAGCTGCTCAAGCTAATCGACGAGCTCGCGGACAGGCGACCTGGCAAGGGCCTTGTGACGCACATCCAGTCCGATGTGGGCCAGTCTACGGACAAGCGGTTCCGCATCACCGCCTCCATGATCAAGGAGGCCGTACATCCGAACAGCGACATGCGGTTCAGTTGGGTTCCAACCTGGGTCATGGTCGCAAACGCCTTGACGAAGGCGATGGAGGCTGGCGCGCTGCTCTCCTTCTTCGGGGCCCGCAAGCACACCTACGACACCCGGCAGCCGAACAGCGCCATGCTTGCCTCGGTCCTGTTCACCTGCCTCGGCAGGGTCCTACGCCATCGCCTACTCCGCCCAACGATTTCATGTTCTACTGCTACACGTGCTACATCACCTGCTTTGCCTTCTTTCTCGGCATGGTCATCGGATGCGGCATCTTCGCAAGCATGTGGGCGGTTCTGAGGCAGAACCACCTGCTCTCGCTGTGCGAGCCTCCGCCGGCATCAGAGTCCAAGGCAAAGGACGGTGAACATCCAAGTTGGGACAGACGACGTCTGGGCAGCCGAAACAACCCAACGAGACAGCCGACCATCTAAGAGGAGCAAAATCACGACGGTGACTTCATCATGCCGCCTGTGGACGGTCCAGGCAATCGCCAGGCATCAAGCTCGTCGGCAGCCAGCGCCAGCGCCAGCGCAGCAGTACCGGCTCCGAGCCCACCGTCTGGAGCACCACCTTCGAGTCTACCGACGGCATCGGTACTGGGGAGTGGACCACCTGCGCAGTCATCACCAAGCGTAGTTTCCGTTACCAGTTTATCGAGTACGAGTGTGGTTTCCTGGAACGGATCTACGCCTACGGTGGCGCCGCTGGAAGTGAACGCCTGTGCGGTCGCATCGCACAACCATCGAGTCGGACACAACCACCACAGCATCTACGTCACTTGCAAGACCTACAGGAAGCACGCATCCTGGTTCGTGCGCAACTACAGGGAACACGAACTGGACTTCTCGCGGATGCACTACACGCTGAGGTGGGAGTTCGCCCACTGCTGGAGGCAGCCCACCGGGAGCTGTCCGACTACGAAGGTCTGCCACAAGCCCGCGAAAGCCGAATGAATGATTTCGACCCCGCTCACCTAAGTCCGCATTGCGCAATTTTTTGCGGGGGGTCCAGATTTACACATCCGCATGCTAGCCAAAAGCTTCATATTCAGTGTGCACAATTTTTTGACGTGGTGACGACCACACCGACGCCTTCGCTGCCCATCTCATCGCACAGTGATCAGTGCTTGCCAAGCGCCCGCCGCGCCGAGGTGAGAATTCGTTGTTCGCAGGTTTGTGTAGCGCATCCAGCAATAACCCGAGGCTTCCTGCTGCAAGCCTTGTCAAGCCTTTTGCCTGCCCCCTCTCTTGTGAGAAGTACAATGCCCCGCACCCTCGCTGCCGCCGAATTATCTAGGTAATTCGATCCGAGGTAATGAAGTTGCTTCCGAACTGCAGTTGCAGCTTTCGTCGCCCATGCTGCCCGTGGCGACAAACAGGAGGAGTCTGATTTCGGTCGGTTCGATAGCATGTCGATCGTCCTTCCGCCGAGCTTCCGCCTCACTCTCTGTCCTGGCTATTGCTGCTATCATCCTGTCTCCCGCTGCCTGCCTCGGCCCAAACAATGTTGGGGCCCTTTGCCGTAGAGCTACGCAGATCGCTCGAGCCGCGCTCGCTTTGGACAAAAACCATCGGTGCTGCGCACCATTTTATATCACAACAGACGGAAGACAAGGAAATCATACGGAGAATGCGGCTCGGGGAACAGGAGGGGAAACAGCCAGGATGGGGGGGAGAAGGAGGAGGATGCGGAGGATAAAGAGGAAGGGGAAGGTGGAGAGGGCAGGGGAATGATGAGCGGCGGAGGAGGAAGATCAGGAATGATAACGACGACGATGATGATGACCAGTAACATAATGAAGATACTGATGAGTTAACATGTTGGTTGTGGTGATGACGATGACGGTGGTGGTGACGATGAAGATGGGGATGACGATTGACAGGGAGATGACGACGGTGATGATGACTGTGATGACAATGATGATGATGATGATGATGCTGATGCTGATGCTGATGCTGATGATGATGATGATGATGATGAGGAGGAGGAGCAGGGGGAGGTGGAAGAACAAGGAGGATGAGCAGGCGCCAGCGCGAACACACTCCTCTCCTCTCCTCACCTCACGAACCTCTGGATATGGAGGGGAGGCTGGTGGGAAACCTCTCTCTCTCTCTCTCTCTAGTTATCTTCTCTCTTTTTCTCTTACTATTTATCATTCTCACTTTATCTCTCTCTCTCTCTCTCCCTCTCTCTCCCCGGGGAGGAGGAGGAAGAGGGGGAGAAGGAGAAGGATAAGCAGGAGGAGAAGGAAGAGGAGGAGAAGGAGGAGGAAGAGGAGGAGGAATAAGAGACTACAAATACATGTGTAGGGTAAGAAATAAGAAACTCTGCTTTACGATGAGCGGAATCCGCCGGCCCCCTTGTGGGGCCACCAGGCTGCGAGGATGAGGGTTGCTGCGCCCTGCGCCACTTGCAGATTCAAGGCTCCAATGTTACAGTCCTGCATTCTGCTTCCCACTGCAAATTGTTGAAGTCCGCGCGAGGGGGGGGAGCCCCAGAAGAGCGGAGGAGGAGGAGGAGGAGGAGTAGGAGCAGGACCAGGAGGAGCAGGAGCAGGAGCAGGAGAAGCAGGAAGGAGCACAGAAGGGCGAGGAGGAGGAGGAGGAGGAGGACTTGCCGAGGTGGGCCCTTCCCTCTCCCTCGGGAGGGTGTAGCCCATGCCTGGGCCACTCACCACCACCGCTGCACAGCCCCAGCACCAAGGACGCCCACCAACGGTGTTTGGTCCCTTTATTCTACCTCTTCCTGCTGGGCCGCCTCGAGTGCAAACACATGTGGGACTTGGCTCCCGAGAGGAGGGTGCCCCGCCATCGGCCTGGAGCCGCCCGCAGTGCCAGCTTCGTCAGGAGGACCTGGGGGAGCGAAGGGGATGACCTGCTGCAGGAGGGCCGAGACGCAGATGACCTGGACAGCCCTTTCTGCACGCCAGGGCCCACCCAAAGCTGGCCATTACAGACGGCCGGCCCTGGCTCAGAGGAGGCCTCGCGCAGGGTCCCGTCGCGAGCTGTCCCCGCACGGGCCTGGTTGGACCGCTCGTGCGGGTGGAGCCCCCATGCCCCTTCTCCAGAACTGCGTCCTGAGATGATCTGGAGGTAGAGGATCTGGATGGCATGGACCTGGAGGCGGAGGACCTGGAGGCGGAGGACGTGGACGCAGAGGGCGTGGAGGCGGAGCACCTGGAGGCGGAGGACCTGGAAGGCGGAGACCACCTGCGTAGACGAAGAGGCCCTGGAGGGGGAGGGCGTGGAGGCGGAGGACCTGGACACGGCGCCTCCAGGCGCAGACACCACCCCGCCCCGCAGCCCCGAGCGCTGGGGCGAGCACCACCAGTCGCGCCGTCGCTGGGGGCAGTCCGTTTCTCTCTCCGCCTCCCCGTCAGGAGGTCGCCGTCGTGGTCCTCCTCCTCCTCCTCCTCCTCCTCCTCCTCCTCCTCCTCTTCCCCCTCCTCCTCCGCCTCCTCCTTTTCCTCCTGCTTGCCCTCCTCCTCCTCCTCCGCCTCCTCCTTCCCCCTGCTCCTGTACTTATATTTCCCATGGCGGAGGAGGTCAGTGACTCACCTCAGCCCGCGCAAGACCAGCCCCTCCCACTGGGTGGCGTTCCTGGGGGCGCCAGCCACCTACGCCACTAGCGGGAGGGCAGGCCCCTCAAACCTCCCACCTCACTTCCCTGACCTCCCTGTGGAGGCGGGCGGCCTTGTCCGCCAGCTGCGCGGGCGTGAGGCCGAGGCAGGCAGCGCCCGCGTGCTCACTCCACCGCTCCCCCCCACGACGACGACGACGACGACCACGTGCCCGCCCTCCCGCCACCCAGGGCTTGGAGGTCGGCATAAGACGTGGTGGCCAGGATGGCCACACCCGCTGGGGTGGCTGGCCTCATTGGGCTTGTCTTCCACCCTTTGTACTGCGGGCCCCAGGATGGGTGACTGCCTTTCCTGGCACGGCCAAGCCGTTGCTTCAGTGCAATGGTGGGCGGGGTGCAGGGGCGGCTAAAGGAATTAACCGCCCCCCAACTGTACCCCCCCCGCTCCAGACACACAAAGGCGGTCCCCCCGCCAACCACACGCCCACCAATTGGACCAAACACAGTGGCCATGCCCAGCGTATGACCGAGCAGGGTGGTGAGGGCGACCCGTTCATCATGCTAGGGATCCGAGAGATCGGCATGAAGGAAACGCGTCCACATGTAAGCCCGCCTGCATGCTGCACTGACCGCCACCTTAGGCGATCTGGCAGCACTCACTGCGGCAACACAACCGACATGGAATATCGCTGGCCCCGTGACGCATCCGAGGGCGGCCATATACTCATCGGTGGGAAAATGCGACCGCCCCCCCGTCGGCGGGGCGGTTGACCCAGCACACTCCAGCCTCGCTGCTGACCAGAGGGGGGGAAGGGGCCAGCTCGGGGACGAGGGGGAGTATGCCAGCAGCGGCCTTCTCTAGGTCTGGGTGCCAGACTTCACAGTAACACATGCAACTCATGAGCAGAAGACTGCCGCAAGTCGCTCGCTGTACCTGGCTCGCCTCTCCTCGGTAGCGCCTGTGGACCAGCGTGCCAGTCGCCGGCCCGCAAGGCTTGCATATTGGCAAGTCAGCATATCCCTGCTGTGCAATTTCTCCTGATGCCAGTGGCACTGGGAGACGCACAACTCCGCAAGGCCTCCTGCCTGCGGGGGTCCCAAGCCACCTTCGACCCTTCCAAGCAAACATAGGAGCGGCTTACACATGATGGGCCTGGACCAGATCAGAGAGCCAGCACGCGCCTGAAGAGCCGCACCGCCCGAACAAATTCGAGAGGCACGCTGGGCTAGCCAGTCAACTTGCCCTGGGGCCAATGCAAGCAAGTTGCTCGGCATGCCCTTCTCAGTCTGCAGTGGCCTGGCCTTCGCGATGCGCCAACCGAGGTCTCTGAGGGTCAAAATAAAACGTGCACCAGAGACCGAGCGGCTCCCCAAGAGAAGTTGCGACCACCCAATACCTCGAAAGCCGACTCTAGGGCGCGCTGCATGACACTTAAAGACGGCCTGCCCTCCCAGGTGGCCTGGGCCCAGTTCAGGACCACATCCTTGTGATATATAGCCAGGGGTTCCATCATCTGGCAAGCCCTGGATGGGTCGAGCCGCAGTCCCGTCGAGGCCGTCCTCTTGACAGGGTGAAGAGATCCTACAGCCGCCACACTTAGTCGCGGCTGCGGCGCGGGCGGCTCAGGCGGCTGCCGACGAGGACCTCCGCGCGCATCAGCAGCCCCATGTCGAGCTCGAGTACGGTGGCATTCGTAGGCCCCGCCCTGTAGTAGTAGGCGATGCTGGCTATCTCGAAGCTCATGGTCGCGCAACGCACCATCCCACCCCTGAGCTCCAGCACCTCGTAGCATTACCTGTGACCTCACCCGCCTAGCACTCGACGGCGTAGCTCTCACAACCGGGTGACGGTCGTCGCTGTGGTTGGCAGGATGACGGATCACGCTCAACCCGCTCTGTGCGCCGTCCTCACCTCCTCCAGCCATGGCCTTCTCTTGGCGTCCAGCTTGGCCCTTGCCGCCTGGACGGCCGAGCTGGCGGCTGACGGCCTGGGCGCCGCCTTGGCTGCGGGGGCCTCAGCCGCAGGCGCCGCCCCGCTGGCCCGGCCCCGCCGCCGCAGGCGCCCGAGGCCCCTCCTGCCCGCAAGCGGCGCGGCCGTCACCGCTGGAGGCGGCTGCCGCAGGCGCCCCCTCGGCTGGCGCGTCGGCCCTGGGCCGCTCTTCGCCGCCGGCCGCTTGGCCTGGGCCTCCTGCGCCTGGGTGGTGGCGGTCGCCCTCTTGCGGAGGTCGCCGAAGCGGGTGCCCACAGCCTGCTTGAGCTGCCCCTGCGACTGTGCTCTGCGACGAGCCGCCTCTTTGCGATCCTCGTCTCCCGCGCCGTCTCCGAGCTGCTCCAGGCCGAAACGCCCCCCGTCATCGAGCTCCAGGTCGGCTCTGTCCAGTAGCCTGGACAGGTCCAACTATCGGGGGGCCGCGGTCGGCGGACGCATCATCGATGCCGATCGTGTGCAGACGGCGGGCAGCAGACTGGCATTTGCCCCTGGCCCCATCCAAGGATTTGGAGCCCGACTCGACCTCAGGGTTGGCGTCCACGAGAGGTTGCTCCACTCGCTCACACTTGGCGGTGGACTGGCGGAGCTTCTCCTCAGCCTGCCCGCGCTTGGTCTTCGCCAGCTCAGCCGAGACAGCCGAGTCCTGCTTGCGGCGGCGGTGAGCCCCCAGCTTGGCCAGGCAGGATTCCGCTGCCTCGCCATCTCCCACGAGGGTGCGGAGCTCCACCAGCCTGTCCAGGCGCTCTTCCTCGGCATCGGTCTTGGAGCTCGCCTGGCCGCCGCCGCCAACGACTTCGGCCTCCAGCGAGAGGGAGACACGGGAGGGCCGCCGAGCTCGGCTGCCACCAGGTGCCCTCTCGGCCGCGGAGCCTGCCGCTGGTGAGTGGTCGCCTCGCTGTGCCCACGGGGGCTAGTCCCGCCCAGCAGGCGAGCGAGCACCGCGCCCAAGGCGAGGAGGACGAGCAGGATGCTCCTCGACTGGCTCCGGTGGACCTTTGCAGCGTGTGCACCATCTCCACCAGCTCCAATTCTTCGCACACCCGCAGCTGTCGCCCCTGACCAGAAGGCCGCCATCAATGGCGAAAGGGGAATGGTGACTGCGGCCTAGCTCCCGCTGCAGAGTGCGGTGCCAGTGCCGATGGTACACGGACAAGAGGCATCCACGACCGCACGAGGGCTCGCCGTGGAGATTAAGAGAGAAAGACAACTGCTGTGGGCAGCTCGCCTCGAGCCAGTCCCTCGGCTGCAGGCAAGTACGAAGCCGCAAGGCCACGGATTTGCATTTGAGCCAAAATGGCTACGGGTTCCCCCTCCTCCTCCTCCTCCTCCTTCTCCTCCTCCTCCTCCTCTTTATCTTCCTTTCTCGTCATCGTCCTCGTCCTCGTCCTTGTCCTCTTCCTCCTCCTCCTCCTCCTCCTCCTCCTCCTCACCATCCCTTCTCCTCCTGTCTCGTCCTCGTCCTCGTCACCCTTCTTGTCCTCCACAATTAAACAATATGAATACTACTCTCCCCTCTCCCCTGATGACGTCCGGAAGATGTTCGACCGCCCTCCGCCTCATGATTTTTTACATTGGATTCCCGGGAGTCGTTTTTGTTTTTAATGTTAATCCCACTGAAGCGCTGGTCTCATGTTCGGGCTTTCGCTGGTTCCGAAACGTGTTCCCGCTGCAGCGCTGGCCTCATTTCTGCGCTTCCTCTCGTTACGAATCGTGCTCCCGCTGCAGCACTGGCCTCATTTCCGCGCTTCCGCTCGTTCCGAATCGTGCTCCCGCTGCAGCGCTGGCGTCATCATTTCCAGTGCCGTGCCGCGGCATGCAATGCAATGCTATGTGTTGTTCCGCTGTGTGATGCCATGCCTTCAGCTACAATGCTCGGATATGCCGTGCTTGACTACGCAGTGCCACGCCATGCTATGCCATGCCACGCTTTGATCTTCAACGCCATGCTATGCCATGTTCTGTCTGTGCCGCTGTGCGATACCTTGTTTTGCTTTTCAATGCTTTGTGATGCAATTCTTCACTACGCAGCGCCACGCCATGCCATGGCATACTACGCTCTGCCGTGCTCTTCGACGACCTGCTATGAGGTGTTCTAAGATGCATCGCGCACCCTCTTGGGATCCTTGCCCTGCTCGACATCCGACTGTGCGAATAGAGAGGAGATCTGCGCCATGGTAAGTGGTGGGAGGGAGGGGTAGGACGTCAGATATCACGTGATCGCACCTAGCTTGCCTCCTCCTTCTCCTCCTTTTCCTCCTCCATCTCCTTTCCTTCTGAATCACTCCTCCCTGTCGCACCCCGAGGCTGGTCGAAAGAGCGGGCTGCGCGTTTCGCCTGCAAATGGAGGGCGGGCCGCTTCCAAAATGTTGCTCTCGCCTTTAGCGCCGCGCACACTCGCTGTAGTGCAAGGGCTTCATGGATTGGGGGCGGATCGTTTCCAAAATGCGGCTCTCGCCTTAGCGACGCGCGCATTCGTCATACAAGCTTGTAATATTTGCACACATCGAGGGCGGGTTGTTTTCAAAGTGTGGCTCTCGCCCTGACGCCGCGCACGTTCGTCTCCAACATGTGCAAAGAGCTTGACGGATTGAGGGCGAGCCGTTTTCAAACTGTGGCTCTCGCTCTGGCGCCGCGCAATGTTTTGCTGAATTCTTGCAAGCGCTGCACGGATTGAGGGCACGTCGTTTTCAACATGTAGCTCTCGCCGTAACGCCGCGCACGTTCGTCATACAATTTTGCGAGCGCTTCGCGGATTGAGGGTGGGTCGTTTTCAGCATGTGGCTGTCGCCTCAGCGCCGCGCACGTTCGTGCTAACATTTTGCAAGAATTTCACGCACTGGGGGCGGGTCGTTTTCAACATGTGGCTCTCGCCTCAGCGCCGCGCGCATTCGTCATAAAAGCTTGGAGTAGCTTCGCGGATGGAGGGCGGGTCGTTTTCAAAATGTGGCTTTCGCCTTGGCGCCGCGCGCATTCGGCTTGAACTTCTGAAGGAGTTCCACAAGTTCCCATGGCCAACGTACCAGAAATGGTGATTTGGACCGGTTCATGATTCTCAGGGCGCATTAGTTACGTTGATTCGCGGTGTTGGCATCCCAAGAATAGTGTTCTGGCACAGTTCCGAGTCGCCAGGATTCAACTCGCGGCGTTGAGGCCCTGCGAGTGGTGTTTTGGCACGCTTCGGGATTTTTACACGGCTGTCCCCAAACGGGGCACTTGCCTCAGTGTAAATGAACTCTTGTAGGAGCCTGTGAAGAGGGAGCTTGGAGGGAGGGTGTATTCCAACATCGTTGATGACTCTTGGGTGTACACTGGTCCTCCGCCTCCTCCTCCTCGTCCTCTTCCTCCTCCTCCTCCTCCTCCTCCTCCTCCTCCTCCTCTTCTCTCTCCCCCCACTCGTTTGTTGGACGTCGTCACTCGCATGCTCCTTCATCCTTCCTTTCCGTTCCTGACCTGGACCTCCCTCTCTCCTCCCTCCGTGGGCAGTGCATCCCCTCCTTCTCCTCGGTCGGTGGGTCGATCGATGAGGCGGCGAGTCGTCGCCGCAGGACGAGAAAAGACGAGAAGACCGCTGCGCGAAAAACGAAGCAGGCAGCAGCAGCAGGAACGCAAAGGGGCATGAACTGCCGCCAACGCCAAACTTCGCGGACCCACTCAGGCAGCGGGCTGGCCAACACTAGGGTACCATCGCTTACAGTGGGTGGGCTCTAGAGCAAAGAAAGGGTAACAAACGTGTGGCTGGAACAGAAGAGACCTTCCCCTGTTCACAAGGTTACTTACTGCCGAAGGCGCTGCAAGAAACTCAAGCAACTCGCGTACCGTGCAATTGCGGCCAAGACAGTGGCACGCCTGGCGGAACCCTCGAGCTCGGCATCCTTACATTGCATGGCCCCTCGCAAACCTAATGAAGACAGTGGTGGATAACCACTGGCAACTCTGCAATTCAAGAACATGATGGACCCACGAACCCGGAAAGGGATATAGACATGTGCAGCATGGTCACGTTTTCACGATACCCACCTGGGCGACACCTCACGAAACATCCCACGAGACACCCCGCGAAACATCCCACGAGACACCTCACGAAACATTCCACGAGACACCTCACGAAACATTCCACGAGACACCCCGTGAAACATTCCACGAGACACCCCACGAACAGGCAACCACTCAACCAGACACCCATGAAACATTCCACGGGGGTGCGACTGGGTGTGGTCGTGCTGGGGTGTGGTCGTGCTGGGGTGTGGGTCGTGTCGTGTGGGGGGTGGTGGTGCTGGGGGGTGGTCGTGCTGGGGGGGGTGGTCGTGCTGGGGGGTGGTCGTGCTGGGGCGTGGTCGTGGGGGCGTGGTCGTGCTGGGGCGTGGTCGTGCTGCTGGGTTGTGGTCGTGCTGTGATGAGGTCGTGCTGGGGTGTGGTGTCGTGCTGGGGTGTTGTCTTGCTGGGGTGGGGTCGTGCTGGGGTGTGGTCTGGGGTGTGGTCGTGCTGGGGTGTGGTCGTGCTGGGGTGTGGTTCGTGCGTGCTGGGGTGGGGTCGTGCTGGGGGGTGGTCGTGCTGGGGTGTGGTCGTGCTAGGGTGGGGTCGTGCTGGGGTGGGGTCGTGCTAGGGTGGGGTCGTGCTGGGGTGTGGTCGTGCTGGGGTGCGGTCGTGCTGGGGCGTGGTCGTGCTGGGGTGGAGTCGTGCTGGGGTGTGGTGGTGCTGGGGTGTGGTCGTGCTGGGGTGGTCGCACCCTGTGATTTATCGATCGGGTCGTGCTGGGGGGTGTGATCGTGCTGGGGTGTGGTCGTGCTGGGGTGTGGTCGTGCTGGGGTGTGGTGGTGCTGGGGTGTGGTCGTGCTGGGGCGTGGTCGTGCTGGGGCGTGGTCGTGCTGGGGTGTGGTCGTGCTGGGGTGTGGTCGTGCTGAGGTGGCCCGCACCCTGTGATTTATCGATCGGGATTTCAAAAACAAGCGTTTCGCCTGTGACATCCTCGAATTTTAATCCGCCGGCCTCCTTCGACCTCGATATTTATCAGGGAAAGAATCCGCCGGCCTCCTTCAAGTTGGGCACGGGGGGATATGTTTACATAGGAAAAGAGAACCCTGGGCCTATGCCCTTTCCGGGAAAAAACAACTCGATGAGAACAGAAAAGGCTGCATACCGTGACAGAAGCGCATCACTGACTCGGGTCAGTGAGTGTGGTGGGATTTTGTAGCGTACAGTCCATAACAATGTCACCCGTTCAGACAAGGATCCCAAAGCGCCAAAAACTGTCGTAATCCCATCGGCACAGCCCATCTATCTACGCAACTGTCAAGGTCAATCAAATACCCTAACGCTTGATCGCCGCTTAGGGACCACAGGGGTGGTGGCCTGCCAACAGCTGGAGATTGGAGGGTAGCATGGAGGGGAAGACAACGAAATTCGGGTAATCTCTCGCGGGAATCCTGTAAGACGCAGGCCGCTAGGACCTGGCACAACAAAGACAAGTAGGTTTTCGTGTTGGACGTGCGTCAAAGACTGTCGTTTCAAACTCCTGCGAGGCCCCGATGGGGCCAGCTGTGAATGCAACGCCCGCCACCTTGCTTGGCAGCAAGGGTGGTAGACATGGCCATAACATGCGCAGCGAAGAGCGCAGTCGGTTGTAACGATCGTCGTCGTGGTGGTGGTCGTGGTGGTCGTCGTGGTCGTCATCGTGGTCATCGAGGTCGTGGTCGTCGTCGTCGTCGTGGTGGTGGTGGTGGTGGCGTCGCCGTCGCCGTCGCCGTCGCCGTCGCCGTCGCCGTCGCCGACGTCGCCGTCGCCGTCGCCGTCGCCGTCGCCGTCGCCGTCGCCGTCGCCGTCGCCGTCGCCATCGTCGTCGTCGTCGTCGTCGTCGTCGTCGTCGTCGTCGTCGTCGTCGTCGTCGTGGTCGTGGTCGTGGTCGTCATCGCCCGCCCTTCGCGGGCGAGGGCCCGCACGTGTGCGCGTGTCCAGCCGGCCGGCGGCAGCAGCAGAGGCGGGAACGGGGGCAAGAGGCCCCGGGGGTCCCCTGGGGAGTCTCCCGAGGCCTACAGGCCTACAGGTGCCTCCTGCGGCCGCGTGGGGCTCAGACAGGGCCTCCCGAGACCTCCCGGGGCATGAGACCCCCCCAGGGGACTCCAGGAGGTGTCTGGGGCGACCACGTCTATCTCCCATCCTCGATCCTCCTCCGTGCGGGGCAGGAAATGTGAAGCCGCAAGTCTCCTGTAGCAGTAGATCTGCAAGTTGCTCTGCAGCCGCGACACCTCGAAGGTGAACCGCGCGGGCTGGCTGCTCTGGAGGTCGTCGGCCAGGAACTCTTGGCCTTGGCGCGGCACTCCTCGTTCTCCTCCGCTCCCCTCGGCCCGTGTCTGATTCAGGACGGCACCGTTTGCTCACCTGCGCCGATCTTGGCCAGGCCAATCCTCGTGCACACGCAGGCGATGACCCTGCCGAGCGGGACTTGCTGACCCGAAGGCTGGGAAGAGTGAGCAAAAGGACGCCTCCGCCATGGCATCCGGTGGGGGAGGAAGCGGAGGAGAGACATGAACGATGATGCCGATGATGAGAAGCAGGGATGGTGACCGACATGATGATGGTGGAAGGGACGTTGATGAATAGGAGAAGCCTCGATTATTTCCCGCTTGACACAAACGAGTGGCGTCGGTGCATTACGCACCCCAGACCAGGCCCATCCAGGACGTCCAGCCTCGAACTGCCAAGTCGACTCCAGGCCCACTCATGCTCGCCATCCCGACAGGCCTTTCGAGCTGCGCCCAGCCGCGGCCACGAGGAACCCCCCCGCGAGGTACCACTGCAGCCGAACAACTTTTCCTGCGGCGCTCGACTTTGGAGCGCCCACGTCAAGCCCAGAAATTCGATGTCTTGAATCTCTTAATGCGGGCCCCCCCGGAGGCCTGGACCTTTGCCCCGGGGCCAGCCCTTCACCCCGAACTGTGTTCCGCGGTAGGCCCTGGGAGGCCGAAAACTGGGACAAGCCTCCGCCTTGAGTTTCTCGAAACGTTGGGGGCCTGGGCCCCCTCCGCAAGGGGGACGTACTCTGGGAGTGGGCCAACTGAAAGGCACCGGTACCACCGCTTCTCCCCCGATCTCCGTTGGGGGTGCGCTCTGGCCAAGAAGCGAGGCGACTCCGGCCCTGGCGACAAGGAGGGGGAGGAGGAGGAGGAGGAGGAGGAGGAGGAGGAGGAGGAGGAGGAGGAGGAGGAGGAGGAGGAGGAGGAGGAGGAGGAGGAGGAGGAGGGAGGAGACGAGGAGGAGGAGAGAGGAGGAGGAAGGAGGAGGAAGAGGAGGAGGAGGAGGAGGAGGAGGAGGAGGAGGAGGAGGAGGAGGAGGAGGAGGAGGAGGAGGAGGAGGAGGAGGAGGAGGGGAAGGAGCCCTCCTCCCCGCTCCCCCTCCTCCATCCTCCTCCCTCCTCCTCCTCCCTCCTCCCCCCACTCCTCCCTCTTTCCTCCTCCCTCCTACCTCCTCCCTCGTCCCTTTCTCCTCCTCCCCCCTCTCTCCTCCTCCGGCCTGGGGGCGCCCGAGTCGGTCCCTCCACCTGTTACGCAGGGTCCCTCCACCTGTTACGCAGGAGCCCTCTGGTTAGATGTCCTGCATGTTTCTACATTCCTCGTAGAGCTCTTCGGTGCGATGAGCTGGAGGAATTCGGGCGCAGGGTGGAGCTAGTTGACGGACCCGGCCAGGGCGGACAATGAGTGAACTGTGGGTCGGTTGGGCGAACAGTGTAAGAGATTTGGCAATTTGTTTTGAGAACCAAGTTTTTTGTACCTGTAGTAGGTTATGTCGTTTTCGCTAATGAAATTCTCAGGTCCGTAGCTGCAGTATTACAACCAAAACACTTGGCGGAACCGACTTCGGATTTCGAGTTTTCGAGCTGATACTCAAGAAAGCTTTCTCCTTGCATTCCCAGCATTGCTGCGCGTGCAAGGAGCTCTACGAGGGTCCCGGCGGTGACCCCGTTGACGGTTTACCGCCGGCTCCCAGTCGGTCCCCCCACCTGTTAATTACGCAGGGGTCCCTCGGTCATTGCGGCTGTGGTCTAAGGTCCCTGGCTGGCCGCCGCTTGGACCAAGCCTCTTTGCTGCCTGGCCCGGTGGCGGTCGTGGCCTGGCTTTTTCGTTGAAAAAACTGTTGCTCCACCCTGGAAGAAGCCCATGATCCACGAACCACAAGTCTCCAGGTGCTGGCGTGCCCTGGACAGCCTTCGGCCAGGAGCAAAGGTACGCCGAGAAAGCAAGGAAATGTTGCACATTCCCGCGCCCACACGCCTACGCGTCGATCGGAGGTTGGGGGGTGAGATCGCAGTGGAACGGAGACCCCAAACCGGGAAATCGTTTCGTTTCGTTCGTGTCGTGCGTGCGGGCGAGGCGACGCTTCGTGGGCGCGCGAGAAGAATGAACCCGCCGTTGCTAGGGCGAAGTCAAGACAAATGATTTCCCCCCCCCCCCCCCCCGCCCGTCCGGCGGTGGCCCCGCAGTGTCCCGTGGTGTCCCGTGGTGTCCGCTTTTGCTAGGGCGAAATCAAAACAAATGATTATCCCCCTCCCGCCCGTCCGGCGGTGGCTCGCGTTGTCCCGCGTTGTCCCGTGCTGTCCCGTGGTGTCAGCCGTGGCTAGGGCGAAGTCAAGATAAATGATTCTCCCCCGCCCGCCCATCCGTCCGTCCGTCCGGCGATGGCTCGCGGTGTCCCGTGGTATCCCGCTGAGTGAGATCGATAGTGAGATCGATAGTGAGATCGATGTGGTGTCCCGAAGTGTCCCGTGGTGTCCCAAAAAGGGAGATCGATAGTGAGATCGGTAGTGAGATCGACAGGTGTCCCGTGGTGTCCCGTTGAGTGAGATCGTTAGTGAGATCGATAGTGAGATCGATGTGGTGCCCCGAGGTGTCCCGTGGTGACCCAAAAAGTGAGATCGATAGTGAGATCGACAGGTGTCCCGTGGTGTTCCGTTGAGTGAGATCGATAGTGAGATCGATAGTGCGATCGATGTGGTGTCCTGAGTTGTCCCGTGGTGTCCCGTGGCGTCCCTTTGAGTGAGATCGATAGTGAGATCGATAGTGAGACCGATAATGTGATCGAGAGGTGTCCAGTGGTGTCCGGTGGCGTCCCGTGGTGTCCCGTTGAGTGAGGTCGATAGTGAGATCGATTGAGTCAGATGTTGGTTCCCCTCCTCTCCCCCCCCACAACCTCCTTATCACCCGAAGGGTGGTCGTATAGGTATGGTTATGGCTATACGGCGCCATTGCCTGTTGATAGGACGAGGAGGAGGAGCAGGAGCAGGAGCAGGAGCAGGATAATGATGATGATGATGATGATGATGATGATGATGATGATGATGATGATGATGATGATGATGATGAGGAGGAGGAGGAGGAGGAGGAGGAGGAGGAGGAGAGAGGGGAGGAGCTTGAGGAACAGGAGGAGGAGGAGGATGAGGAGGAGGGGGCAGGAGGAGGAGGAGGAGGCGCAGGAGGCGCAGGAGGAGGAGCAGGAGGAGGAGGAGGAGGAGGAGGAGGAGGAGGAGGCAGGAGCAGGAGGAGGAGGAGGAGGAAGAGGAGGAGGAGGAGGAGGAGGAGGAGGAGGAGGAGGAGGAGGAGGAGGAGGAGGAGGAGGAGGAGTGGGGGGTAGCGAAACACGAGCAGGGGCGGCCAGTAAGGGGCAGCGGGGGCGGAGGGTGGAGGAAGGGGGGGGCGGGAGCCGCGTCGTCGGGGGTCGCGGCCGTGGTCGCCGTGAAGGCGAATCGCCCGGCCGCTGCCCGTCGTGGGCGTGGCTGTCAACGTGGCCCTGCTCGCAGCCGCTGCCGGGGTCGCTGTCACGGCCGTGGCGGTCGTAGAGGACGATGCCGCGGCGGCGGTGGTGGTGGGCGTGGTGACGGGAACCGTTGTGCTGACGCGGTAGAAGGGCCCCACTGGCCTATGGCGCAAAACACCATCTCCCTCCCCTTCTCCTTCTCCTTCTCATTTTCCTTTTCCTCTTCCTCCTCCCCCTCCTCCACAATTGCAAAATATGAATACTACTCTCCTCTCCCCTGACGGTGACGAGAAGATGTTCGGCTTCCTCCGCGTACTGTTTTTTGCGCACAAGATTCCTGGGAATTGGGTTTTCGTGGTTTTTTCCACAATGTTGCTCCCGCTGGAACGCTGGTTTCATTTCCGCGCTTCCGCTCGTTCCGAATCGTGCTCCTGCTGCAACGCTGGCCTCATTTCCGCGCTTCCGCTCGTTCCGAACCGTGCTCCCGCTGCAGCGCTGGCCTCATTTCCTCTCTTCCGCTCGTTCCGAATCGAGCTCCCGCTGCAGCGCTGGCGTCATTATTTCCAGTGCCATGCCACGGCATGCAATGCAATGCTATGTGGTGTTCCACTGTGCGATGCCATGCCTTCAGCTGCAATGATAAGACATGCAATGCTTAACTACGCCGTGCCACGCCGTGCCACGCCGTGCTATGCCATGCTATGCCATTATATGCCATGCTACGCTTTGATCTTCAACGCCATGCTATGCCATGCTCTGTCATGCACCGCTGTGCGATGCCATTATTTGCGTTGCAATGCTTTGTGACCCACTTCTTCACTACACAACGCCACGCAATGCTATGACATACTACGCTTTGCCGTGCTCTTTTACGCCCTGCCATGCCGTGCTCTACGATGCATCGCGCACCCTCTCGGGATCACTGCCCTGCTCGACATCAGACTGTGCGAATAGAGAGGAGGGAGGGAGGGGAGGGATGGGAGGGAGGGGTAGGACGTCAGATATGATGCGAACGCACCTAGCTTGCCCTCTTCCCCCTCCTCCCCCTCCTCCCACTCCTCCTCCTCCTCCTCCTCCTCCTCCTCCTCCTCCTCCTCCTCCTCCTCCTCCTCCTCCTCCTCCTCCTTCCCCTCGTCCTCCACCTCCTCCTTCCCCTCCTCCTCCTCCTCCTCCTCCTCCTCCTCCTGCCTCTTTCTCCTCCTCCTCCTCCTGCTGCCTCTTCCTCCTCCTCCTCCTCCTCCTCCTCCTCCTCCTCCTCCTCCTCCTCCTCCTCCTCCCTCTTTTTGCCTCCCCTCCCCCCCCGCTCGCGAAAACGGGCGCCGTGAGCGATGGGCCGCCGAGGCCCCTGCCCTCGAGGCCCACGATCAGGTAGGGCCGGCGCAGGGGCGGCGACAGTCCTCGGGGGGAAGCGCGGTCCGGGTTGGGCAGGCCTCATGGGCGGGTCGGCGGGGATGGGAGGGGGTGGGGGGGGGGGGAGGGGGGGGAGGGGCAGGGAGGGGAGGGGGGGGAGGGGAGGGGAGGGAGGGGAGCGGAGGGTCGGGGGGGATGGGAGGGGGGGGGGGGGAGGGCAGGGAGGGGGGATGGGGAGGAGGGGGGCAGGGGATGGGCTGGTTCCAAGTAGGGCGGGGGGGAGGGTGGAGGGGGAGGGAGGGGGGAGGGGGAGGGAGGGGATGGGGGGGAGGAGAGCGAGGGGATGGTGCCGAGTAGGAGGAGGAGGGGGAGGAGGACGAACTAGGTGCGCTCGCGTCATATCTGACGTCTTACCCCTCCCTCCCATCCCTTACAATAGCGTAGATATACTCTCTATTCGCAGTCGGATGTCGAGCAGGGTAACGTTCGCGAGAGGATACGCGATGCATGGTGGGCGAAGGCATGGCATGGCGTAGAAGAGCACGGCAGAGCGTAGCATGCCATAGCATGGTGTGGCATTGCGCAGTGAAGAACTGCATCACAAAACATTGCAACACAAAACATGGCATCTCACAGCGGCGCAGAACACAACACCGCACACCATGTCATGGCATGGCGTCGGATTCCTTGGAGGGTGAATGGATCGTCTTCGAGAGGTCTGGGCTGGTCTGGAGTCGTGGCTCCATGTCTAGCTCGTTGGGCTCCCCGGAGAATCTCCACACAAGGCGGGGCTGATGGAAAGCACCCGCTGGCTTTCTCAAAACAGAAACGGGGCTCCCGCTCGATACATCCTGAGAGCGACGATGCCCCAAAGTGGGGGGGGCGCTTCTGCGGCCCCCAAAAATCAACGAAATGAACAATGTGTAATTTATGGAGGAGGAGGAGGAGGAGGAGGAGGAGGAGGAGGAGGAGGAGGAGGGAGGAGGAGGAGGAGGAGGAGGAGGAGGGTGAGGATGGGAGGAGGAGGAGGAGGAGGAGGAGGGCGAGGAGGAGGAGGAGGAGGAGGAGAGGAGGAGGAACATGAGGAGGGAAGAGAAGAGGAGGAGGAGGAGGAGGAAGAGGAGGAGAGGAGGAGCGGAGGGGAGGAGGAGGGGAGGAGGAGGAGGAGGAGGAGGAGGAGGAGGAGGAGAAGAAGAAAGATGAGGAGAAGGAGGAGGAGGAACAGGTGGAACAGGAGGATGAGGGGGCGGGGGAGGAGGAGTGGAAGGGCGGGTGGGTGGAAATGAGGTTGAACGCCACCGACGGTGGGAAGAGGGAGGAGGACTTGAGGTAATATGGCTTTTGGGCGCCGTAATCCTGAGTGTGGGGCCAATTTCCTGGATTCACCACCTGTAAGGCACAGTGGCCTGTGTAGCAGATGGTCTGGAGCCATCTGGATCCAGGCCGCACGGGCTGGGCCAACGAATCAAAAAAACCTGGGCGCCGTGGCCCAGGCACTGCGTCTCCAGCGTGGAAATGCATCTTGGCACCTTCCAAGGCTGCATGAACTCATTGGCACCACACTTGTTAGCGAAGCCCTTTGGCAATTCGGACATGTACCCACCTGCTTCTTTTATAAATACCACTTCCCCCCTCACCTGTCCCCTTCAACGATGCTGTGCTTCCAACAACCGAGGACTGGATGAAGCGGGGCTGGGGGGACAACCGCTGTGTGCGTGTGGGGAGCTTGAGGATGTATGCTGATGTGCCGTGGCTGGACCGTGGTGAACAGCGAACGCACTAGATAATCAATTATCAGATGTAGGCGCGAAGCGATCGCCCGAATCCTGATAAACACTAGCAGAACCTCATATGGGCGATTTCGAAAACCCTGAACCCAAAAACGTTTTTATCTCTTGGGGGGCGCATTTTTTACTTCCGCCGCCTTCCGCCGAGCTTCCGCCGGCGGAGGCGGCCTCGTTTTACTTGCGCCGCCTTTCCGTGGCCTTTGCGCCGCGGAAGAGACGACAACTCCTGCTACTCGCGAGGCCAAGGCCATTTTTTGGAGTGCCCCACACGCCATCGCATGCATGATTGGCACAACCTGGAGCTAGAAAGTACGAGGAGGTCCAATAGAGCTATGAAGCTATGAAGCCTGTCCTCGGTGGTCCCAGGCTGGCTGTAGGAAGCCTGCAATGTTGGCACAACGAGCTACGCAGCCTGTCTTCGGTGGTCCCGCCCTGCTGCGCCCGTGGGCCGGCCTGTTGTGCCGACGCCCCCGGGACCCGCACCTGCAGGTCCACGCGCTCGCCCGAGGGCCTGCTTCACCCGAAAGAGGACACGACGAGGGCTGCCACGCGGGGTGGAGCAGGCAGCGGAACACCACTGAGAGGAAACCGACACGGAGGGAGGGGGGCACGGGCGTGGGGAGGAGAGCGGCGGGTCATGGGAAAGGGGAGAGAGAGCGGGGAAGAGGAGGGAAGAGGGGTGAGCGGCCTGGGTTCCAATGGCCTCTGGCCTCGCTAGATCATGGGTGCCGCGCCTGCAACGGTTTTATGGACGAATCGGGGCCGTCCAAACAGGCCAGAGATGAACTGACACGCGGATGCCAACGCCTGTTCGTGGACAGGGGTGGGCATCCCAACTCGCACCACATTTGAACTGACACTCGGACGCCACGCCTGTTCATCGGCAAGGATGGGCATACCGGCCCGTACATCACCAGAATACCACATGAAGGCTCTGTGGCGGTGCAGTGGGCGTGCTGGCCGAAACCGCGGAGGCAAAAGGACGGCGGTCGGGGAACCGCTATCACACCCTAGCGTCCTAAGTAGGAGCGTGGGAGGGGGAAAGGGGGGTAGAGGAGGGGTGCACGGCCCAAACTCCAGTGCCCTCTCGCCTTGTTTTGGTGAGGTGCCGCGCCTGCAGCGGCTGCATGAACGACGCGAGGCCGTCCAAGCAGGACAAAGCTGAGCTGGAGCTCAGTTGCCGACGCCTGATCATCGACAGGGATGGGCATTCCAGCTCGCGCCTCGGCAGGATGCCGCATGAAGGCGCAATGGCGGTGCAATGGCTGTGCTAGCGTAAGCCACGGGAGGCTAAGTGACGGCGGCCAGAGAAAGCCGAAACTGAGCTGAAACTCGGACGCCAACGCCTGTTCATCGACGAGACAAGGCATCCCAGCTTACACCTCGCCAAGGTGCCGCATGAAAGCGCAATGGCGGTGCAATGGGCGTGCTGGCCGAAGCCACGGAGGCAAAGTTAGGTGAACAAAAAGTGACATAAACATAAATACTCGGAGGTCCGCGCGGATTTCTCGGATCGGCGCTGGACCCCCCTGCCTGGCCCCTCCCTGGCGCGCGGAGCGCGCCAGGGGCGGCGCCGGAGGCGCCGCCAGGAGAACCGCTATCTCACGCTAATGTCCGAAGCAGGAACGCGGGGCGAGGCATGGGTATCGAGTGGGGGTGAGCGGCCCGAGCTCCAGTGACCTCTGGCCTCGCTAGGTTATGGGTGTCGCGCCTGCAGCGGCTGTGTGGACGACTCGAGCCCGTCCCAGCAAGCCGAAACTGAGCTGACACTCGCACGCCAACGCCTGTTCATCGACAAGGAAGGGCATCCCAACTCGCGCCTCACCAAGGTGCCGCATGAAGGCGCAATGGCGGTGCAATGGGCGCGTGGAGCAAAGTGACGGCGGCCAAAGAACCGCTACTTCACCCGAGTGTCCTGAGCACGAGCGCGGGGTGAGGAATAGGTGTAGAGTGGGGGTGCGCGGCCGAGCTCCAGTGCCCTCTTGCCTTATTTGTTGAAGCGCTACGCCTGCGACCGCTGTGTGAACGACGCGAGGCCGTCCAAGCAGAGCAAGGCTGAGCTGAGGCCGAGCTGCCGACGTCTGCTCCTCGACAAGCATGGGCATTCCAGCTCGTACCCCGCCAGATTGCTCCATGAAGGCGCAGTGGCGGTGCAGTGGGCGTGCTGGCCTCAGCCACGGGGGCAGGAGGACGGTGGCCAGAGAACCGCTATCTCCCCCCGGCGTCCCAAGCAGGAGCGTGGGGTGAGGAGGGGGGATCGAGGGGCTGGGGGTGCACGGCCGAGCTCCAGTGCCCTCATACATTGTCTTGCTGGGGGGGGGGGCGCGCCTGCAACGGCTGTGTGAACGACGCGAGGCCGTCCGAGCAAGCCAAGGCTGAGCTGAAGCTCAGTTGCCGACGTCTGTTCAACGACAGGGATGGACATTCCAGCTTGCACCTCACCAAGAGTGCCTCATGAAGGCACAGCGGCGGTGCAGTGGGCGTGCTGGCCGAAACCACCGGGGCAAAGTGACGGCGGCCGGAGACGCGCTGTCTCAGCCTGCCGTCCTAAGTAGGAGCGCGGGAGAAGGCAGGGGGGTGGAGGAGGGGTGCACGGCCCGAGCTCCAGTGACCTCTGGCCTTGTTTCGTTCGGGGTGCCGCGACTGCAGCGGCTGTATGAACGACGCGAGCCCGTCTCACCAAGCCGAAACTGAGCCGACACTCGGACGCCAGCGCTCGTTCATCGACAGGGAAGGGCACAGCAGCTCGCACCTCACCAGGATGCCGCACGAAGGCACAGATGGCGCTGCGGTGGGCGTGGTGGCCGAAGCCACGGGGGCAAGGTGGCGGCGGCCAGAGAACCGCAGTCTCACCCCAGCGTCTTGAGCAGGAACGTGGGGTGAGGAGGGGAGATAGAATGGGGGTGCACGACCGAGATCCAGTGCCCTCTTGCGTTGTTTTGTCGGGGGGCCGCGCCTGCAACTGCTCTATAAACGACGCGAGCCCGTCCCAAACGGGCCGAAACTGAGCTGATTCGCAGACGCAAGCGCCTGTTCATCGACAAAGATGGGCATTCCAGCTCGTACCTCGCCAGGGTGCCGCATGAAAGCACAAATGGCGGTGCAATGGGCGTGTTGGCCGAAAACGCGGGGGCAAAAAGACGGCGGCCAGAGAACCGCTATCTCACCCTAGCGTGCTAAGTAGGAGCATGGGAAGGGGAACGGGGGGTAGAGGAGGGGTGCACGGCCCGAGCTCCAGTGCCCTCGTGCCTTGTGTTCCTTGGGGTCGCGACCGCAACGGCTCTATGAACGACGCGAGGCCGTCCGAGCAGGACAAAGCTGAGCTGAAGCTCAGTTGCCGACGCCTTTTCATCGACTGGAATGGGAATTCCAGCTCGCATCTGACCAAAGTGCCGCATGAAGGCGCAGTGGCGGTGCATTGGGGCTCGCTGGCCGAATCCAGCGGGGGCAGGGTGAAGTCGGCCAGGGAACCACCATCGCGCCCAAGTGTCTTAAGCAGGAGCGCGAAAGGGGTGAATGGGGGAATGAGAAGGGAAGAGAACACATACGGGGTCAAACGGCCCGAGCTCCAAGGACAACGTGGCTTGTTAGGTTTGGGCTGCCGCGCCTGCAACAGCTGTATGAGCGACGCGAGGCCGTCCAAGTAGGCCAGAGACGAGCTGACACATAGATGCCCACGCCTGTTCGTCGACAGGGGTGCGCATGTCAGCTCGCATCCCACCAGAGCGCCCTATGGGGGGCGCAGTGGTGGTGCGTTGGGGCATGCTGGCCGATGCCGGCGGGGGCAAGGCCACGGCGGCTAAGGAACCTCTGCCTCGCCGACATATCCTACCCAGGAGCGTGTCTGGAGGAAAGACGAGCAGCCCGAATTTCCGTGACCGCGTGCCTTGTGAGCTTTGGTATGCCGTGCCTGCAACGGCTGTGGACGACTCTGGGCCGTCCCGGCATGCCAATGATAAGCTGATTCGCAAGGCAGGTGTAGACCAACCTGGCTGTCCATGTAGCCTGGGTGGCGTTCGGCGGTGTGGCGGATGACAGTGCCCGTCCATGGGCAGTCTTACGAGCGGGTGATCTCACGAGGTGGAGTTGCCTCATTGGGGTGGTGACGCCCCAAAGCCAAAGCAAAGACCACGTTGCCTATGCCGCCGCGGTGGCGTACCCCAGAGGGCTCGGGGTAGGTGCTCTTTGGATGCCAGTGGCCTCCTCACGGGTGCCCCGTGCATCCTCCCCCGACTACCCGACAGAGGCCCTGCGCACCTTCGGCACGGGGAGAGGGAGAGGAGGAGGAGGAGGAGGAGGAGGAGGAGGAGGAGGAGGAGGAGGAGGAGGAGGAGGAGGAGGAGGAGGCGGAGGGGAGAGGAGGAGGGAGGAGGAGGAGGAGGAGAAGGAGAAGGAGCAGGAGGGGGGGGAGGAGGAGAAGAAGGAAGAGGAGGAGGAGGAGGAGGAGGAGGAGGAGGAGGAGGAGGAGGAGGAGGAGGAGGAGGAGTGAGGAGGATGAGGAGGAGGAGGAGGAGGAGTGGACGCGGAGGAGGAGGAGGAGGAGGAGGAGGAGGAGGAGGAGGAGGAGGGAGGAGAGGAGGGGGAGAAGGCTTACTGGAAGCCCCTGGGTGTCCTGGGATGAGGGGAACGGGGGGAGGGAGTGAGGGAATGAGGGATGTGGCGGAGGGGGGATGGGGGGGGCTTCCTCCTCCTCCTCCACCTCCTCCTCCTTCTCCTCCTCTTCTGCTTACTTCCGTTTTCACCTCCTCCTCCTCCTCCTCCTCCTTCTCGAAGAGAGAGAGAGAGAGAGAGAGAGAGAGGAGAATCTATTAGTGGATGACGGTGGTGATGCTGATGATAGTTGTAATTGAAGTGTACGTTGAAGTTGATGCAGTTGCTGGTGAGGACGACAGCGATACTCATTACACATATGGCGGTGAGTGTGATGAGGGTGATGTTCATGCTGATCACGGTGATGATAACTGCGAGGATGAGGAAAAAGACGAACGTGATGAGGCTGAGGAGGATGACGAAGATGATGAGGATGAGGAGGGAGGACCCGGGGAAGGGGCGGGCGGCCGCTTTCAGATCTTCTCTACTCTACCGCAATATACTCCAACTCTACTCTGCTTCACTCTACTCATCTACTCTTCTCCACTCTGCTCCGATCGACTCAACTTCTGATTTTGTTGGAAGATTGTTGAGACGCCATTTGGACAGCCACAAGAAGCCATTGTAATAGCACATGAAGCCATGCGGATGCAGAGGAAGCCATGCGGATAGCACAGGAAGCCATGCGGATGTAAATCATCGCAAAACAGAGGGGGGACTAGTGGGAACAGTTCTCTATGTCTTCAGCCAAGACGCCTGCAGGCAGGCCTGTTGGGATAAGAGGTGTGTGTATACGTGTGCGTGCAAGTAGAGGTCGTATGCATAGACTTTATGTATATATGTTACATATATGTATACATGGGCGCGACCGTTCGGTGTTGGCATACATAACCATTCGCATGTGCGTATGCTGCCCGGCCCGCCGCCGCGTCTCCTCAGTGCGGACATCAGGTGTGGGGTGCTTGCTTGCGACGGCGCGTGCACATGCGCATCCTTCCTTGATTCTCCTCTCCTCGTCGGCCTCCCCAATTATCCTCCCACCTTCCGCCCTGGGTGTGATAGAAATGGGGGTTATGTTAGCGTTACCTTGTGCCCTTTTAATAGCTGTGCTATTTGTCGGCGTCCGCAGGCGGTGTAACCGAGTAGAGCAGGGTAGACGGTCGAGTACAATCGGGGGGACTACAGTCGAGCAGAGTAACACTATATGACACTAGGGGTAGAGCATAATAAATTAGGTTAGGATCAGTGCAGAGCAGGATAGACGACCTAGTAGAGTCGGCTAGACTAAAATAGAGTTAAGTGGAGTAGAGTAGAGTGGAGTAGAATAGGGTAGAGTGAGTAGAAAGGAGTCGGGAAGAGTACCGTCATCGCATACTCATCACATCATCGTCGCATTCGAACATCTGGCTTCTCGTTTATTGACAGCGACCAGTGAACCACTTTCCTCCTCCTCCTCCTTCTCCTCCTCCTCTTCCTCCTCTTAGCACTTCCATTTTTCGATGAAGACGACCGGTGACCCACTTGTCCTCTTCCAACACCTACTCCTAGTCAATCCCAGCCCAAGTCCAATCCAGTCCAAACCACTTAGTCAAGTAGTCTATCCAGTCCAGGCCAGTCCAGCCCACCTCAGTCCAGTCTTATCTGATCTATTTGGAGTCTGTGCTGGTTGCTATTTGCTAGTCTACATGATACTGGAGGAAAAAGCTTAATCATAATCTTTTGAGGGCTATGAGGCAATGGGGCTATAGGGATATATGACCATAGGGCTATAGCCCTGGGCTATAGGGCTACAGGTATATAGAACAACATGGCCATAGGGCTACAAGTCTATAGGGCTATAGGGCTACAAGGCTATAGGGTTATAGGGCTATACGACTATAGGGCTATAGGCCTATAGGGCGATTGGGCTATAGTGCATGGGGCTATAGGGTTATAGGGCTATGAGGCCGTGGGGCTGTAGGGCTATAGGGCTATGGGGCTATGGAGCTATAGGCCTATGAGGCTATAGGGCTATAAGGCAGAAGGGCTATAGGGCTATAAGGCTATAGGGCTATAGGGCTATAAGGCTACCAGGCACCCGGGCATGGGGTGCACCCAAGCACCCGGGCGTGCCGCCGAAATCGGCGCCACACCTCACCTAACCATACGATACCGGAGAAATGCCCAGTCATAATCTTTTTAGGGCTATCGGGCTATGGGGCTATAGGGCTCTGGGGCTATAGAGCTATAGGGATATAGAGCTATAGGGCTATTGGGCTATAGGGCACTGGGGCTATAAGGCTATAGGGCTGTGCGGCTATAGGGCTATTAAGGCTAGTAGGGCTATAGGGCTACAGGGCAGTAGGGATAAAGGGCTATAGGGCCATACGACTATAAGGCTATAAGGCTATAAGGCTACATGGCAACCGGGCACCCGGTCTTGCCGCCGAAATCGGCGCCACAGCTAACCTAACCATATGAACCCGCTAGGACCCCTACAGCGGCAAGCTCAGATTGGGGAATGAATCCGCTAGGACCCCTACAGAGGCAGCAGGTTCTGATTGAGGAAGAAACGTGTATAGACGAGGACAGTGAGGACACAGGAACGTAGAGAGTCAGAGAGAGAGAGAGGGTGCGAGAGTGTGGGCGAGAGAGAAAGAACGAGAGCGAGGAGGGAGGAGGGAGATAGGGTGCGAGAGTGTGGGCGAGAGAGGCAGAACGAGAGCGAGAGAGAGGGAGTGGGAGGGAGGAGGCCGACACTGATTGCCCCCGTGGTGGCCCTTCGTCGCCGCGTCTGTGCGGCTCCCTCGCCTCGGCGAGACCTCCTCCGCCTTTCTTTCTCCGCAGCGCTTACGTCGCGCGGTCCTGTGATCTGCTCCAGCGTGACATCCACCTGGGGGGGGGCGCTCCTCCTCCTCCCCCTCCTCCTCCTCCTCCTGCTCCTCTGCTGCTCCTCCTTCCTTCTCCTCCTCCTCCTCCTCCTCCTCATCCTAATCCTTTTCTCCTCCTCCTCCTCTCCTAACTCCCTTCTCATCCTCCCTACCTCTAGTCCTCCTTCTCCTCCTCCTCCTCCTCCTCGTCTCATCCTCGCCTCGTCCTCCTCCTCTTCCTCTTCCTCCTCCTCTCCTACTACATCCTCCTCACTCCTCCTCCTCCACCCTCTTCCTCCTCCTCCTCCTCCTCCTCCTCCTCCTCCTCCTCCTCCTCCTCCTCCTCCTCCCTGGGCCTCAGGAAGCCGTTCCTTTGTCCAGTGCCGCCGCCGTGCGCGTCATGCCCGCCCCTGGGCCCTTCGCCCCTCTCGCCGCCCCTGGCCCTAGACGCGGGCGGCGGGGCCGCCGCCTTCACCGGCACGACGCGCACCCGCCGTCCCCGGCCGCTCCCGCGGAGAGGGGCGGGGCGGGAGACTGGCAAGAGGTGACCCACCCCGCAGATGAGGGGACCAGCGCAGGGGGGTAATCCTCGAGCAGGAGGAGCCTCCTCGAGGAGGAGGGGTCCTCCTCCTCCTCCTCCTCCTCCTCCTCCTCCTCCTCCTCCTAGTCCTCCTTTTCCTCCTCCTCCTCCTCCTCCTCCTCGTTTTCCTCCTCTCCTCGTCCTCCTCTTCCTCCTCCTCTTCCTCCTCCTCTCCCTCCTCCTCCTCTTCCTCCTCCTCCTCCTCCTCCTCCTCCTCCCCTTCCTCCTCTCCTTGTCGTCCTCCTCTTGGAATTGGCGATGCATCGCCGATAGATCTGCGATAGGCCCCCGGTGGCGAATCCACACGCTCCAGGGCGGGGGCGGGGGGCTATCGAACCTCCACCGGCGATGAGTGGGCGATTGGGGGTCGATGCACCCCCTCTCCCCCGTAGTCGATCCCCCCCAACATGATCCTTGTCGTCTGGCTTTCGTGTCGTGCCTCGGGTATCTGGCGCCCGCTCGGGACGACCTGGGCGCCCTGGAGCGCACGCGGCGGGGCGCAGGCTGCCGGAGAGCACGCTGGGCCGGGGACACCACCGAGAACCGACGGACCCGTTCGAAAGCCCACCTCGAACCCTCGGACCCCCCTCCTCGGGGGAGGAGGAGGAGGAGCAGGAGGAGGAGGAGGAGCAGGAGGAGGAGGAGGAGGAGGAGGAGGAGGAGGAGGAGGAGGAGGAACATGTTCGAACCCCCGAAGCGCCCAAACTTCCCACCTCGAACCCTCTCGGACCTCGCCCCCGAACATCTCGCATCTCGAGCACGAAAAGCTCGCCCCCACGAGTCAGCGGTCGGGCACTCCTGCTCGCGTGTCGCGGCGGCGGCCGCGGAGGCATGCGATGCCCTGCGAGTGGATAGCCTGTCGCTCCGCTCCGCGGGGCGGGAGGCTGGGAAGAGCTCGGGACGTTGATGCCCGGGGACCGCGAAGTGGATAGCGTGTCGCGCCGAAGCGCAGTAGGCCAGAACCAGCGGCGCGACACGCTGAGCCAGAAGTCTCGACCGTATCCCCCCTAACGTCGCCCCTGGCCCAGCGACGCTCTGGCGCGCCCCGCCGCAGCCCTTGAATCTCGAACCTTCGAATCTCGAGCCCGAAAGTCTCGAACTGCGAATCTCGAAAACCTCGAAAACCCCGAAACCGACCATCTCGAAACTCGGACACCTCGAACCTCGAGCCGAAAACCTCCGCCCTCAGCCTAGATTAACGTTGCCCCAGCGACCCAGCCTCCTCCTTTTCCCCCTCCCTCCTTCTTCCTCTCCTT
>CAUYUJ010006326.1:43690-54441 GCA_963575745.1 Prorocentrum cordatum | reverse complement strand
CATCCTCAGCAGCATCAGAATCAGCATCAGCATCAGCATCAGCATCAGCATCAGCATCAGCGTTAGCATCATCATCATCAGCAGCATCAACATCATCATCATCATCATCATCATCATCATCATCATCATCATCATCATCATCATCATCATCATCATCATCATCATCATACGCCATCATTAACATCATCAGCATCATCATCATCAGCATCATCATCATCAGCAGCAGCATCATCATCAGAAGCATAATCATCATCATCAGCATCAGCATCAGCATCAGCATCAGCATCATCATCATCATCATCATCACCAGCATCATCATCATCATCATCATCATCAACCTCATCATCATCATCATCATCATCATCATCATCATCATCATCATCAGCATCATCCTCATCAGCAGCAGCAGCATCAGCATCATCATCAGCATCAGCAGCATCATCCTCCCCTTCCTCCTCCTCCTCCTCCTCCTCTTCCTCCTCCTCCTCCTCCTCCTCCTCCTGCCCCCCGTCCCCCGTCCTCCATTCTCAAACATGCCACGCCCTGATTTTTCAGCACGGCGTCCCCGAGAAGTCCCGACCCCTTCCCCGGGACCGGCGTTTCCTCCTGGGTTGTTTTTTGACGGTCCAGGGGCCTGGCCAGGGCGTCCAGAGTTGGAAACGGCAAACGCCCCCCCGTCTCACTTATTTCGCAGCGCGGGGGGGTCGAGATCATTCACCCTGCTCCATCATCTGGCTGAGCGAAGCATGCTCCACCCTCACTCTCCCTCCTTGATCACCGCTCATCTGTTCTCCATCCTTCTGTAGATGGACACCAAAAACGAAAACATTGACTCCGCCCCACCCGCCCCCCAGATTCACAATTGGTCCCAGGCATTCGGCAGCGCAGGGGTGAGAGGGGGAGAAATGTGGACCCCCCAGGGCATCTGCGAGGCCCGATCCAACTTTGAGTCTTGGACGAAGGAGGGGGGAGGACGAACGCGGCGTGGAACGCGAAGGGGTTCTACCTTTGAGAGAGCGCGCCCGTGGCGCACTCCCAGAAGGTTGGGGACCCTTAGCTGCCCCCTCCCCCTTGGACCTCTCTTGCCGACAGCCCCATCCCCCCTCTGTTTTTTCCGCCCCTCGGACCCCCCCCCCCCGTCTTTTTCGCGTTCCGGGAGCTATCCCCCCCCTCCCTGTCCAAAGGGGGGGGGTAGCTACGCCCCCCCCTTGGACGCCCCGCTTGCGGGGAGGATCCCGCAGGCGGGGCGGCGGGGGCAGCGGCCCATGCCAGCGCTGCAGCTGCCGGCGGGTGGCCCCGGCTGCGGCTGTGGAGGCCGAGCGCTGTCTGCGCGGGCAGCGCCAGGCTGGTCTAGGGGCACCTAATGTTGGCGAGGTTACCTGCGTCACAACTGTGGCTGGAGGCTGCCACGCGCTGTCGGGGTGGACATTGTATGGCCCGTCGTCTAGGGTCTAGGGGCAACGTAACGTTGCTGTCATGCGATTGAGAACACAAAGATGACAGGGCATGGTGGATGAAACAGCGGAAGAAACTGGCATCGTGCCGGCTAGGGTCGCCGGCTACGCCGCCACGCAGAACGCAGAATCTGCTCCAGGCTGCCCCAAGTTCACCACCTATTTGCTGCGTCCTCCTGAACAGGGCCACCAGGGCCCCGTTCGAGTTGAGGAAGTCGAAAATGACGCGTGCTCGGACATCCCCAAGACGCGCTCGCTCCTTGCCCTGCTTCTTGTAATCCGAGGTGAACGAATCCCAGAGGACGTCCGGCAAAGCGGTCCAAGTGTCTTTGACGAGGAGCAGGAATTCACGCCGTGCAGGCAGAATTGTCTCCCCTCGCGGACTGGCGCTAGAGCAGCCCGCGGTGCTGGGGCCGCCAGCGTCCGTCGTCACTGGGGAGGAGCGAAGAGCCTCTGGGGCGGGCGGTGGGTTCACGCACTGATGCTTGCCGGCCACGCCGCCACTGACCCGGCGGGCTGCAAGGACGGACGCCGCGCGCCGCCCCGACTGGATTGTGCTGCTGGGTTCCGCTGCTCACGATTGTGCTGCTGGGTTCCCGCTTTCCGGCCGTGGCGACAACGGACATCCGGGCCGCGCGGCGGTGCCGGGAGTTCCCCCTCCCTCCGCCCCCGCGTTCTCCGACTCCCCGAGAGCCCAACCCAGGTTTGGGGCCGCGGCGACGTGGAGTGGAACTAATCAGCGTATAACGTATAACGGCGAAATGGAGCCGTGCTCTCCCGACGGGCATCGTCGAACCCGGGGTAAGGGGGGCGCCGTGCCGTGGGGAGGCCGGGTTCCCGAAGGGCTGCGGAGGACCAGGGTGGGCCAAGTGTCTGGGTCCCCGTCGGGGTCGTGCTGGGCAAACGTCGTACCAGGTCGACCGTCAGCTCTGTTTGCCGCCTGGGTGCCGAACGTCGGTCGGGCGCGCCCGCTGCCTGGGTCCATCTCCGTCTCCTGTCCAGGCACGCCGTCTTCGGCAACCGCCTCGGGCCCGGGCCCAGGGCGAGCACCCGAGTGCGCGTCGGCGCTCGTGCCTCCGGCGGCCCCGTCCCGAGGGAGGCCGCCCTCTGGCCTCCTCCGTCGTCGCCGCCGCCGTCGTCGGCGGCGGTGTCGGCGTCGGCGTCGGCGGCGGCGCGGGCGTCGGCGACGGGGTCGGCGTCGGCGTCGTCGTCGGGACCCCTCGGCGTTGGCGGCGGCTCCTGCGCTCTCTCTCTCTCTCTCTCTCTCTCGATTTTTCGCCCGAAGTTGTCCAACAAGCAGAAGGTCTCGGGGCGTGCGCAACCAACTGTTCAAATACTGCAATCCTGGCAAGCTGGCATTTCCGGGCATGGGTGCGGCGGTTCCGTTCTCTACGTTTCTGGCTGGTCGTTTTTTTTTCAAGGTCACACACCGATCTTCCATCGGAAAATGGAAAGATGCGGCACAAGAGATGATGTCCATTACCGGATCACGACCCAGTCACTCTAGAGAGGATCGCAAAAAGGTACAACATCGGAAGGGCTGCAAGGATTGATATGTTTTGTTGCTCCTCCTTCTCCTCCCCCGGCCCTGGCAGAACAACCTGTGTGGCTGTCAGAGCCCGTAAGTCGTGTGAGGGGTGAGTGAACATCTCCCCTGCGTTGGGGCTCAATTCGCCTGAGCTCCAACGCCGACTGAGGAAACCAGGGGGAAGACGCGAAGGCCAGGGGCGAGGAGGAAACGGCGGCGGTGGCGGCGGAGGCGAGCGAAACGACCTGCCGAGAGAAACTTCAGACATGTGCGACCTGCCGTGCGTGTCGGAAGGCGCCGGAGGAGCCAGAGGGCTGCGAGGACGGGGGCCGGCGCCGCCCCCCCCGGGTCGCGGGGCTCGTCGAAGGCCTTCAGCTCGATCGTGTTGTGGCCAGTGATCTCCTGCGAGGCGCGGGCGGAGGCAAGCTGGGCTTCGAGGCCCGTGCTGCGGCCGCGGCCGCCGCTCCGGCCCCATCTCCGAAGCTCTCGCTCCCGAGTCCTCGATCCTCCTCCTCAGGGGGTCCTCCTTCTCCTCATTCATTTCCTCCTTTTCCTCCTGTGCCTCCTCCTCGCCCTCCTCCTCCACCTCCTCCTCGCCCCCTCCTGCTTCTCCTCCTCCTCCTGCTCCTCCTGCTCCTCCTTCTCCTCCTCCTCCTCCCCCTCCTCCTCCTCCTCCTCCTCCTCCTCCTCCTCCTCCTCCGCGTACTGTGGCTATACACCCAGGGCTCCTGGGAATTAGGTGTGCCGTTTTTTTCAAACTGTTGCTCCCGCTGAAGCGCTGGCCTCCTTTTCGGGCTTCCGCTCGTTCCGAATGCCGCTGCAGCGCTGGCCTCATTTCCGCGCTTCCGCTCGTTCCGAATCGTGCTCCCGCTGAAGCGCCGGCCTTCCAGCTAAATAAGCACCCAAATCTAAGCGATGCCCCGCCGGAAAAGCCATCGGAAGCGAGTACACATTCGGTGACGACTCGTGAGGCCGAGCGGAAGTGTGTCTTACGCAGATCACCGTAAGTCCTCGCTGTCCCTTGGGGGGCTGCGATCTGCGAAACTGTCGCCACTTTCGTGGGCTCCTGGGAGGCCCAGCGGAAGTGCTTCTTATGCAGGTCACCATGAGACCTCGCCGTCCCGTGGTGGGGGGACTGCGATCGGCGAAACTGTCGCCACTTCTGTGGGCTCCTGGGAGCCCCACCGGAGGTGCATCTTACGCAGATCACCATGAGACCTCGCCGTCCCCTGGGGGCTGCGATCTGCGAAACTGTCGCCACTTTCGTGAGCTCCTGGGAGACTCAAAAGAGGTGCGCCTTACGCAGATCGCCACGAGACCTCGCCGTCCCCTGGGGGGCCGCGATCTGCGAAACTGTCGCCACTTTCGTGAGCTCCTGGGAGGCCCAGCGGAGGTGCGCCTTCCGCAGATCGCCACGAGACCTCGCCGTCCCCTGCGGGGCCGCGATCTGCGAAACTGTCACCACTTTCGTGAGCTCCTGGGAGGCTCAACGGAGGTGCGTCTTACGCAGATCACCGCGAGACCTCGCCGTCCCCTGAGGGGCTGCGATCTGCGAAACTGTCGCCACTGTCGGGCGAGTCCTGGGGGCCCCAGCGGAGGTGTGTCTTACGCAGATCACCGCGAGACCTCGCCGTCCCCTGGGGGGCTGCGATCTGCGAAACTGTCGCCACGCTCGTGAGCTCTTGTGAGGCCCAGCGGAGGTGCGTCTTACGGAGTCCCTTGGGGGGCCGCGATCTTCGAAACTGTCGCAACTTTCGTGGGCTCCTGGGAGGCACAGCGGAGTTGCGTCTTACGCAGATCGCCACGAGACCTCGCCGTCCCCTGAGGGGCTGCGATCTGCGAAACTGCAGCCACTTTCGTGAGCTGCTGGGAAGCCCAACGGATGTGCGTCTTACGCAGATCACCGCGAGACCTCGCCGTCCCTTGGGGGGCTGCGATCTGCGAAACTGTCGCCAATTTCGTGGGCTCCTGGGAGCCCCAGCGGATGTGCGTCTTACGGAGATGACCCTCGCCGTCCCCTGGGGGGCTGCGCTCCGCGAAACTGTCGCCACTTTCGTGGGCTCCTGCGAGACCCAGCAGAAGTGCGATCTGTGAATATGTCACCACTTTCGTGGGCTCCTGGAGGCACAGCGGAGGTGCGCCTTACGCAGATCGCCACGAGACCTCGCCGTCCCCTGGGGGGCCGCGATCTGCGAAACTGTCACCACTTTCGTGAGCTCCTGGGAGGCTCAACGGAGGTGTGTCTTACGCAGATCACCGCGAGACCTCGCCGTCCCCTGAGGGGCTGCAATCTGCGAAACTGTCGCCACGTTTGTGGGCTCCTGGGAGGCCCAACGGAGGTGCGAGGTGCGTCTTACACATGCCACCATGAGACCTCGCCGTTAGCTGGCGGGCTAGGCTGCGACGTTAGGGGGTCCAATGGCGCTGCTCCCACGAATTGAGTTTCCAACCGTTCCCCCCCTAGTGTGTTTCTACACTCCCTCCAACGATCTGACTCTTAAGAGCGACGCCGCATATGTGAACATGTGATTCTGGCCCGACGTTCTTTGGCGAATCGTTCAAGGGCATGGCGGATCCTTCAGTGCTCGCTCTTGTATCGAGCGGTCGATGTATAGTCGCCTCACGTGTGCAAAGGGTTGGGCACTCTTGTTCAATAGACCACTGTCTGCCGCATCCTCCTCTTCTCCTTCTCATCCTTCTCCTCCTGCCTCCTACCTTCTCCGTCCTCTCCCTCTCTCCTCCCGCCTGCGTCCTGCCTCGTGCCCGCGGCTCGCTCGGGCGTCGTCATTTGTGCAGCGGCGGTGCCGTGGGCTCCTGGGAGGCCCAGCGGAGGTGCGCCTTACGCAGATCGCCACGGGACCTCGCCGTCCCCTGGGGGGCCGCGATCTTCGAATATGTCGCCACTTTCGTGGGCTTCTAGAAGGCTCAACGGAAGTGCGTCTTACACAGATCACCATGAGACCTCGCCGTCCCCTGGGGGGGGGGCTGCGGTCTGCGAAACTGTCGTCACATGTGTGGGCTCCTGGGAGGCCCAGCGGAAGTGCTTCTTATGCAGGTCACCATGAGACCTCGCCGTCCCCGGGGGGGGCTGCGATCGGCGAAACTATCGTCACATTTGTGGGCTCCTGGGAGGCCCAGCGGAAGTGCTTCTCATGCAGGTCACCATGAGACCTCGCCGTCCCCTGGGGGGGGGGGCTGCGATCGGCGAAACTGTCGCCACTTCTGTGGGCTCCTGGGAGGCCCAGCGGAGGAGCGCCTCACTGAGGGGCAACGAGAGGAGGGGACTGGCATAGGGGGGGATGCATCGACATGGAATCGGCGATCCATCGCTAATAAATCGGCGATGGGCCCCCGATAGTGAATCCGCACCTTCCTGGGCGGGTTAGGGCTATCGGGCCCCTATCGGCGATCAATGGGCGATTGGGGATCGATACATCCCCCCTATGCCTATCCCCCCGATCGTTGCCCCTAACTTACGCAGATCACCATGAGACCTCGCCGTCCCCTGGGGGGCTGCGATCTGCGAAACTGTCGCCACGCTCGTGGGCTTTTGTGAGGCCAAGCGGGAGTGCGTCTTACGGAGATAATCATGAGACCTCGCCGTCCCCTGGGGGGGCGCGATCTGCGAAACTATAACCACTTTCGTGGGCTCCTGGGAGGCTCGGCGGGGGTGCGTCTTACGCAGATGGGCATGAGACCTCGCCGTCTCTGGGGGGCTGCGATCTGCGAAACTGTCGCCACTTTCGTGGGCTCCTGGGAGGCCCAGCGGGGGTGCGTCTTACGCAGATCACCGCGAGACCTCGCCGTCCCCCTGGGGGGCTGCGGTCTGCGAGACTGTCGCCGCTTTCGTGAGCTCTTGGGAGGTCCGCTAGACCTCGCCGTCCCCTATGGGCCTTATGAGCCCCATGGGCCTTATGAGCCCTATGAGCCCTACGAGCCCTGCAGCTCTATGGGCCATATGAGCCCTCTGAGCCCTATGGGCCCTATGAGCCCTATGAGCCCCATAAGCCCTACGAGCCCTACGAGCCCTACGAGCCCTATGAGCCCTATGAGCCCTATGAGCCAATGACTCGGCTCGGGGGCCCAGACGGCTGATACACAGGCGCTCACGCCTGCCATACCTGGCAAGTATCAACGGTCACAGCCGTGAGGCCAGGCGGAACAAGCAGCCGTCATAAGCAGGGGCCACCAACCCTACACGCGACGCGAGCCGTTGAGCCACCTAAGGAAGCCTGCTGCGGATCTCTCATGTGGCGACACTGATGAGGCTGAGGCCATGTTGATACGCCCTCCTGGTTAAGGGGTTGAGGCCCGGTTGAGGCCAGGGTGAGACCAGGTTGAGACCAGGTTGAAACCAGGTTGAGGCCAAGTTGAGGGTCGGATCCCGACTGAGACCAAGGTGAGACGGATCGCCAACACCTCAACCGGGATGCCAAAGGAGAAGCTCGTCCTCCCCCCATCGCTCTCCTCGCCCTCCTCATCCTGCTCCGAACCTCCGCATTCTCACCCCCCTCCCCATCCTACCACCCTCCTCATCTTCGTCATTCGCCCATCTACTCCTCATCCTCTTCATCATCCACCTCGTCCAATCCTCCTGATTATCCCTCCTCTTCCTCCTCATTCCCTCCTCCACCTGGCATCCCCTCCCTCGCCCTCCGAGCCTCCTCCCCCTCCTCATCCTCCTCCCCGACGCTTCCTACCTCCTCCTGCTCATGATCTCCCTCCTCTTCCTCCTCCTTCTCGGCCTCCTCAGCCTCCTCCTCATCAGCCTCCTGCTGTCCCGAGGCCCCAGCCCCCTGCCTTGCCGCATTTGCTTGGAACCCGCATTGCGGAGCAAAGGCGGCGCTCCCCAGGAGGAAGTCGAGAGCCGAGGGCGCGATCGCGGGGTCCCCCCCCCTCCTCCTCCTCCTCCTCCTCCTCCTCCTCCTCCTCCTCCTCCTCCTCCTCCTCCTCCTCCTCCTCCTGCTCGCTCCTCCTCCTCCTCCTCCTCCTCCTCTCCTCCTCCTCCGTCCCTCCTCCTCCTCCTCCTCCTCCTCCTCCTCCTCCTCCTCCTCCTCCTCCTCCTCCTCCTCGCTCCTCCGCCTCCCCTCCGCCTCCGCCTCCGCCTCCGCCTCCGCCTCCGCCTCCGCTCCTCCTCCTCCTCCTCCTCCTCCTCCTCCTCCTCCTCCTCCTCCTCCTCCTCCTCAGCCTCCTCCTCCTCCTCCTCCGCCTCCGCCTCCGTCTCCGCCTCCTCCTCCTCCGCCTCCGCCTCCGCCTCCGCCTCCGCCTCCGCCTCCGCCTCCTCCTCCTCCTCCTCCTCCTCCTCCTCCTCCTCCCCCTCCTCCTCCACTCGGTGACTGACGGACGCCCCCTCGCAATCAAGAGTCGCGGCACCAAGGGCGCCTCAACAAAAACAGCAATGTGTCAACCACCGGGGGGCGGAGTCGAGACCTCGGAAGACTAGACGGGCCAGGTGCTGAGACCACGGCGGGCTGCTCCAGCGGCCTGTCTGCACCGCATCCCAGCCTTTCTCCATCCTGGGTCCTCCTGGGGCCCCAGCAATGCGTGTGGACACTGTTGGTTCTGAAGTGTTTTTTCTGGGTAAACTATTCGGCACAAAACTTGGCTGCGCTGCGCAGCTCGAGTCCACGTCGCGATGGCTGCCAGCCACTTTCTCATATAAGGCCCGACTTGACCAGCTGGGGCCGAAAACTCGCGAGAGGGGGCCGCGCGGCGCGCCTGGGCCCGTGGCGGGAGCGGCCGGCCGTGTGCTGGCGGGGAGCAGGGAGGCGGAGGACAGGAAGGGAAGGGCGGGCACGGGGGGGGGAAGCCATGGTTGGTCTGAGTGTGAGTGTTTACGTGCATGAGCTTAAGTGAATATGACGAAGCTTGGGGTAAGTGCATCTGAGCGCGAGGGGTCTGAGTATGAGAATGTAAGTATGAAAGTGCGTGAGTGGTCTCCGTGTGAGTGGCTCGGCTCCCTGGGACCTCCTGGGGCCTCCCCGGGCCTCCTGGAGCCTCCTGGGGGCTCCCTGGGGCCTCTTAGGGCCTCCTGGGGGGCCTCCTGGCGCCCCCTGAGGTTTCCTGGGTCCGCCTGGTGGCCCCCCTGAAGCATCCTGAGACCTCCTGCGGCATCTTGAAGCCTCCTGGGGCCCTTCTGGGTCCTCCTGGGGCTTCCTGGGGCGTCCTGGGGCCTGCTGGGGCCTCCTAGGGCCTCCTGGGGCCTCCTGGTGCTCCTCTGGGGCCCTGGGGCTTCCTGCGGCCTCCTGGGGCGTCCTGTGGCCCTTTATGGGACTTCCTGGGGCCCTTTATGGGATTCATGGGGCCTCCTGGCAAATTGCCGCTACCTTGCCGGAAATACCACGGGCTACTTCCCGCTACCTGTCAGGAATACCACAGGCTAATTTACGGGATACTTTTCAACAATACCACAAGCTAATTTACTGGCTACTATACTGGAACACCACTACTACAAGCAAATTGCCGCTACCTGCCGCTACCTTTCGGGAAATTCCACAGGTCAATTGACGCTACCTTTCAAGAATGCCACAAGCTAAAATACTGGCTGCCCTACTCGAACACCACTACTATATACAATGTCCCGCTACTTGTCCGGAAACACCACAATCTACGAGCCGCTACTTGTCAGAATCCCGCAAGCTAATTTCCTGGCTACCCTACTGCTTCAGACGAGTTGCCGCTACCTTGCCGGAAATACCACAAGCTAATCACCGCTGGCTCACTGGAATTCCACGGATTACCAAAAACAACCACACAACCACAAACAAAACCAGCACCACACAATTCCACGGATTACCAGCCGCCACCTTGCTGGAATCCGCCGGCCCCCTTGTGGGGCCACGAGGCTGTAGGACCAGGGTTTGCTGTTCCCCGCGCCAGTTCCAGTTTCCAGTTTCCACTGTTACAACATTGCTTTATGCTGCCCACTCTTCCTTGTTATAGATCGCGCGAGGGGGGGGGAGCCGAAAAGCGTCTGGATTACCACGCCCGAGGTGTTCTGAATTCCTAGGGGGGCGTGGGACACGCTAGAATATATGAAATTGTTTACGCTTCGCGAGTCCCCACCAGCCCATCCAAAAGCAGCCGCTCGAAAAAGGTGCGCTGACCGTAATTAGGGTGTTTTCTCTTCCTTCTCCCTCTCTTTGGCTTCTTTCTTCCATCCTCCTCTCCTTCTCCTCGTCCTCGTTGCTCCTTCTCTTCGTCGTCCTCCTCCTCCTCCTCCTCCTCCTCCTCCTCCTCCTCCTCTTCCTGGCGTTGCCGTGCGATCTTGGGGCCCTCTTGGGATCTCAGGGAATCGTTACCCTGGGACTCTCTTGGGGCTCTATTGGGGCTCCTTTGGGAGTCTTGAAACCCTCTCGGGGCTCTTTGTGGGAGTTCGGGAGGTCTCTTGGGGCCATCATGGAGGCCATCGGGCAAAGAAGGAGAGAACATGTATTGGTGTACCCCCGTCGGGGCCCGAAATATCGCCTCTTGGAGCCCTCTTGGGCCGCTCTTGGGCGCCTGTTGGGCGATCTTGGGGCCGTCTTGGGACCCTCTTGGGCCGTATTGGCCGCTTCTTGGGCCGTCTTGGGGCCCTCTTGGGCCGTCTTGGAGCCGTCTTGAGAGCCTCTTGGGCCGTCTTGGGGCGGTCTTGCGGGCCTTTTGGACTGTCTTGGAGCGTCGGGAAGCCGAAAGGGCGGGAACGCTAAAATGTTTGAAACGCCGACGGAAAATCAATGGTTTTGGCTTCTTGGGGCCCTCTTAGGGCGCCTCTCAGGGCTCTCTTGGAG
>CAUYUJ010006326.1:10000-43590 GCA_963575745.1 Prorocentrum cordatum | reverse complement strand
TCGTTCCATCTCCTCCCTCCCCTCCCTCTCCTCCCCGCCCTCCCTTCCGTCCTGTCCCTCCCCTGCAATCCAATCGGTTGAATCGATTGCAATTCAACCGATTGCAATCCAATCGATTGCAATACAATGGGTTGCAATCGAAGCGTTTGCAATCCAATGGATTGCAGTCGACTGCAACGCAAAAATATCATTCAACTCGTCCCGTGCCAACGCCTGGGAACGAAAAATTACCCTGGCGACGTACCCAACCCCTGCGCAAACGCGGGGCGCAAATACTTTAAGACACTTCATCGGACTGCTATAAGGGGGCGAGGACGGAGCGAGGGCTACATATGTCTGCAGACGGAATTCGGGAGGCTCGCAAGACATTGGCTTCAGGACAAAGACTAGATAAAGCGGATTCGCTGTAATCCCTGAGCAAATCTAGCCACTTCGAAAACGGCGATCTCAGATCGCAGCCCCCATGGATGGCGAGGTCTAGTTTGGGTCCGCGCGTGGCGTCACTGTGCTGGGCCCCCCAGCAGGCCTCGAAAGTGGCCACAGTTTCACAGATCGCAGCCCCCCAGGGGTGGCGAGGTTAATTTGGGTCCGCGCGTGGCGCCACTGTGCTGGGCCCCCCAGCAGGCCTCGAAAGTGGCGACAGTTTCACAGATCGCAGCCCCCCAGGGATGGCGAAGTGGAATTTGGGTCCGCCCGTGGCGCCACTGTGCTGGGCCCCCCAGCAGGCCTCGAAAGTGGCGACAGTTTCACAGATCGCAGCCCCCCAGGGATGGCGAGGTCTAATTTGGGTCCGCCGCGTTACTGTGCTGGGCCCCCCAGCAGGCCTCGAAAGTGGCGACAGTTTCACAGATCGCAGCCCCCCAGGGATGGCGAGGTCTAATTTGGGTCCGCCCGTGGCGTCACCGTGCTGGGCCCCCCAGCAGGCCTCGAAAGTGGCGACAGTTTCACAGATCGCAGCCCCCCAGGGATGGCGAGGTGGAATTTGGGTCCGCCCGTGGCGCCACTGTGCTGGGCCCCCCAGCAGGCCTCGAAAGTGGCGACAGTTTCACAGATCGCAGCCCCCAGGGATGGTGAGGTCTAATTTGTGCCCGCCCGTGGCGTCACTGTGCTGGGCCCCCCAGCAAACCGCGAAAGTGGCGACAGTTTCACAGATCGCAGCCCCCCGCAGGCAAGACAGGAGGAGGCAAGAGGGAGACGGGGCGGAACGCAGGAAGTGGAGACCACACTGCTCTATTCAGAACGAATACCCAACCAAAGAGGGTTGGGGAAAATACGATCCCCCCTCCGACAGTTGCACGAAGTGTAATTCGGAGAACGCCAGCCCGTCGGGTTTGGCAGTGTTCGTGCAAGACGGCGGCCAGCTGGGGGGGGAGGCGGAGTGGGGGAGGCGGAGGGGGAGGAGGAGGAGGAGGAGGAGGAGGAGGAGGAGGAGGCGGATGAATGAGGAGGGGGGGGGGGGGGGGGAGGAGAAGGAGGAAAAAGAAGAGGAGGAGGAGGAGGAGGAAGGAGGAGGAGGGGGAGGGAGGAGGAGGAGGAGGAGGAGGAGGAGGAGGATGGGGAACGGAGGAGGAGGATCACGACGGAGGAGGAGGAACAGGATGGAATGATGATGATGATGATGATGATGATGATGATGATGATGATGATGATGATGATGATGATGAGGAGGAGGAGGAGGGAATGGAGGAGGAGGAGAAAACCGAGGAGGAGGAGGAACGGAACGGAACGGAAGGACCCGCGGGGGAGTACGATGATGATGATGATGATGATGATGATGATGATGATGATGATGATGATGATGACGATGATGACTATGAGGAGGATGAGGAGGACGAGGAAGAGGAGGAGGCAAAAGGAAGAAGAGGAGGGAGAGGGGCGGGAATAAATGGAGGCGAAAGGGAGGGCGATGGCTCCGGGAGCTGGGCGGCCAAAGGGGGGAAGGGGAGGGCTTCAACCCCCCCCCTCTTTTGCGCCGCGGGAGGGAGGGGGGGGGGCTCCAAATGCCCCCCCTCAAAGGAAGGGGGGGGGGCTCACCCCAGCTCCATTAAAATAAAGGAGGGAAGGGGGGGGGGGGGGGGGTTAGCGCGGAAGCCCCCCTTCCTTTTCCGGCCACGAGAAGAGGGGGAGGGGGAGGGGCGGCTTTCGAAGCCCCCCCCCCTCCCCCCACACACACGCCCCTTTCAAAGGGTGGGGGGGGGGGGGGGGGGGCTCGCCCCGGCTCAATTAAAAAGAAGGAGGGGGGGGGGAGGGGGTAACTTGACCCCCCCCCCCCCCCCCCTCCTTTCCGGACCGCGAAAAAGGGGGGGGGGGGGGGGCTTCAAGCTGGGGCCCCCCTTCTAGTCTGTCGGGCACCGCGAGCGCGGTCTATCCACGAACCCGGATCACGTTTTCACGATGCCCAACTGGGCGACACCTCGCGAAACATCCCACGAGACACCCCGCGAAACATTCCACGAGACACCTCGCGAAACATTCCACGAGACACCCCGCGAAACATTCCGCGAGACACCCCGCGAACAGGCAGCCGCTCAACCAGACCCCCCGCGAAACATTCCACGCGGGTGCGACTGGGTGTGGTCGTGCTGGGGCGAGGTCGTGCTGGGGTGTGGTCGTGCTGGGGAGCGGTCGTGCTGGGGTGTGGTCGTGCTAGGGGGTGGTCGTGCTGGGGGTGGTCGTGCTGGGGGGTGGTCGTGCTGGTCGTGCTGGGGGTGGTCATGCTGCGGCGTGGTCGCGCCGGGACGCGGTCGTGCTGGGGCGTGGTCGTGCTGGGGTGCGGTCGTGCTGTGGTGGGGTCGTGCTGGGGTGTGGTCGTGCTAGGGTGGGGTGGTGCTGGGGTGTGGTCGTGCTGGGGTGGGGTCGTGCTGGGGTGGGGTCGTGCTAGGGTGCGGTCGCGCTGGGGTGTGGTCGTGCTGGGTGTGGTCGTGCTGGGGGGGGTCGTGCTGGGCGTGGTCGTGCTGGGGTGCGGTCGTGCTGGGGTGTGGTCGTGCTGGGGTGTGGTCGTGCTGCGGCGTGGTCGTGCTGGGGCGGGGTCGTGCTGGGGCGGGGTCGTGCTGGGGTGTGGTCGTGCTGGGGTGGTCCGCGCCCTGTGATTTATCGATCGGGTCGTGCTGGGGTGTTGTCGTGCTGGGGTGCGGTCGTGCTGGGGTGCGGTCATGCTGGGATGTGGTCGTGCTGGGGTGTGGTCGCGCTGGGGTGCGGTCGTGCTGGGGCGCGGTCGTGCTGGGGCGCGGTCGCGCTGGGGCGTGGTCGTGCTGGGGTGCGGTCGTGCTGAGGTGGTCCGCGCCCTGTGATTTATCGATCGGGATTTCAAAAACAAGCGTTTCGCCTGAGACATCCTCAATTTTTAATCCGCCGGCCCACCTCGACCTCGATGCGCACCAAGGAAACAATCCGCCGGCCCACCTCAGTTGAGGCACCGGGGGCAAATTTACGAACTAAAAAGGAACCCTGGGCCTGCGCCCTTTCCGGGAAAAAACCACAGGCTAACTCCCGCTACCACATACCAACTCCCGCAAACTACCCGCCGCTACCTCGCAGGAAATACCACAAACTAGTTCCCGCGACCTGTCAGGAGTACCACAGGCGACTTTACTGGCTACCTTTCAAGAGTACCGCAGGCCATCTTACTTGCTACCCTGCTGGAACATCACCACTAGATGCCAGCTCCCGCTACCTCGCCCGAAATACCACAGGCTACGCGCCGCTACCTGTCAAAAATACCGCCAGCTAGTTTATTTGCGACCAGACCCCTCAATTTGCCCAGACTTAAGGATCCCCCTCTTCGCCCCCTCTTCTCTTCCTCAGCCTCTCACTGGTCCCCCTCTTCATCCCCTCTTTTTTTCTGATGATCCCCCTCCTCGTCCGCCCCCCCCTTCTTTTCCTCGCCCTCTCGCTGGCGGATATGCGAAAGGAGGGCGCGTTGTGTTTTCTGTCGCGCGCGCCCCGCTCGCGCGCGATCTGATGCCGAGGCGGCAACTGCATCTGCGTCAAAATGCCAACGCAGCGGGTTGACAGACTAGAGGTTTCTCTAGGCCTGGGCCCATTTGCACAATCCCGCGCGGAAGCAATCCTGCGGCGCCATCTGCGCTGCGCCGCTAATGCCGCGAACAGCGCCGGAAGCGCCGGCTGGCGCACGCGCTTGGGGCGCGAAAGAGCGTCGAAGAGGCGGTGCCACGCTGGGTCTGACCACTCGCCGCGCTGCCCCGTGGACATGTATAACATCCTCTGAACGTTGCCAGTGATTCCGTACAACTCCTTGTTCAGCAGCGGAAGCGAGAAGGGTGCACGACGACACCTTGCGAGGCCAGCCTGGCGCGCACTGCGTCCGCAGTGGGAGGCTGGAGAGGCTGCTGGTGTTGACCTCCCATTGCATCATCATCGATCTGTAGCTCCAGCCTCGCGCGCCCGCCGGCGACCTGAGCCCATCCTTGACGAATTGAGCACATCGGTTCGGAATTACCGACCGGCATACAAATTTAGTTCTTCAGCCAGTGTGCTTACGGAAGGCAACTACATGTTGGAGATATCCTTAAACCTGTTCCTCATCATCTTCCTTCTCATATCCCCTGCCTCCTCCCCATCCTCCTCCCTTCTCCCTTATCCTCCTCCCTCCTCCTCCTCCCTCCTCCTCCTCACTCTTCCTCCCCCCTCCTTCCTCCTCCTCCCTCGTCCTCCTCCCTCCTCCTCCTCCCTCCTCCTCCTCCGTCCTCCTCCTCGCTCCTTTTCCTCCCTCCTCCTCTCTCCCTCCCTCTGTCTCCCTCCCGCTGCCTGTTTGAAGATTGAACGTCGAAGATCTGAACAGACTTATTGCCCGCATGTTCAAACAGGGTCTGTGTACCCCTGATTGAAGACCCCACCCAATAGTTTTAAAACGTTTAAAACTGGCCTCCGGCAGCCCGGTTCGAAGATTGAAGATTGAAGAACGCAGCAGACTTATGGTACGGATTCTTTAAACTGGCCAACGACAACGTGCAAATTTAGTGCCTCCTCCTCCTCACTCCTCCTCCCTCCTCCTCCTCCGTCCTCCTCCTCGTTCCTTCTCCTCCCTCCTTCCTCCTCCTCTCTCCCTCCCTCTCTCTCCCTCCTGCTGCCTGTTTGAAGTTTGAAGATCGAAGATCTGAGCAGACATATTGCCCGCATGTTCAAACAGGGTCTGTGTACCCCTGATTGAAGACCCCCCCAAGTAGTTTTAAAACGTTTTATAACTGGCCTCCGGCAGCCCAGTTTGAATATTGAAGATTGAAGAACGCAGCAGACTTATGAAATGGACTCTTCAAACTGACCAACGACAACGTGCAAATTTAGTGTTTGAAGACTCGCAGACATAAGTGCCCAGAAATCTTCAATCTTCAATCTTCAAAAAGAGCCGCCCAAGACGTCGACCCTACACACACGCGCTTGAATAATCACAAACATAAGTGCACAGGAATCTTCAATCTTCAATCTTCAAACAGAGTTGCCACAGGCAGGTTTCAAAACGTTTTAAAACAGCTGGGGTGTCTTCCTCCTCCATCTCCTTGGGGGACGCAGCATGGGTCTGGGAAAACCCTCAACATTAGTCTGGGCAAATAGAGGGGTCTGTGGAATTATTTGCTACCGTATTGCTACAAGCGAAATGCCGCAACTGCCAAGAAATATCACAAGCTAACTCCCGCTACGAGCTTGCTGGAAATACCACAGGCTAATTCCCGCTACGTTGCTGGAAATACCACAAGCTACGCGCCGCTACGATGCGGGAACCGCCGCAAGCGAATTCCCGCTACCTTGCCGGAATTACCAAAATCCACCCGCCGGTACTTCTCAAGAACACCACAAACTAATTTACTGGCTACCCTTCTTGAACACCGCTACGCTACCTTGCCGGAAATATCACAGGCTACGCGCCGCTACTTTTCAGGAATGCCACAAACTAGTTTACTGGTTACCCTACTTGAACACAACTACTACAAGCAAATGCTGCTACGTTGCCGGAAATACCACAGGCTACTTCCCGCGACAACAGGCTAATTCCCGCAAACTACCTGCCGCTACCTTGCCGGAAATACCACAGTGTACGCGCCGCTACTTTTCAACACTATAACTAACTAATTTACTGGTTACCCTACTTGAGCACCACTACTACAAGCTACGCGCCGCTACCTTGCTGGAAATACCCCAGGCTAATTCCAACTACCACTGACAACTTCCCGCAAACTACATGCCGCTACCTTGCCGGAAATACCACAGGCTACTTCCCGCGACGTGTTAGGAGTACCACAGGCTACTTTACTTGCTACTTTTCAGGAATGCTACAAGCTAATTCACTGGCTACCCTACAGTACTTGAACACCACTAGACACTAATACGTGCTAATTCCCGTTATCTTGACGGAAATACCACAGGTTACGCGCCGCTACCTGTCAGGCACAACAATATTTATTGGCTGTCCTACTGTTACAAGCGAATTGCCGCTTCCTGTCAGGAATGCCACAATCACAAGCTAACTCCAACTACGACCTGGATGGACATACCACGAGCCTGTTCCCACTACCTTGCCAGAAATACAACAGGTTACGCGCCGCTACTTGTCAGGAATGCCACAAGCTAGTTTAATGGCTACCCTACTAGAACACCACTATACTACAAGCAAATTGCCGCTGCCTTGCCAGAAATACCACAAGCGCAAATTCCCGATACCACAAGCTAATTCCCGCGCCGGAAATACCACGGGCTAATTTCTGCAACCTGTCCTTGCCGGAAATACCAGGCTAATTCCCCCTACATGTCGGGAGCTAGTTTACTGGCTACCCTGATGTTACAAGCGAATTGCCGCTACCTTGACATGCTAATTCCCGCTAGCTTGCCCAAAATACCACAAACTACGCGCCGCTACCTGTCAGGAATACCGCAAACTAGTTGATTTGCTACCATACTGTTGCAAGCGATTTGCCGCTATCTTTCCAGAAATACCGCAAACTAGTTCCCGCTACCTTGCCGGAAATGCCACAGGCTACGCGCCGCTACTTTTCAAGAATGCCAGAAGCTAGTTTACTGGCTACCCTACTGGTACACCACTACTACAAGCAAATTGCCGCTACGTTGCCAGAAATACCACAAGCGCAAATTTCGGCTACCACAGGCTATTTCCCGCAGGCCACCTTGCTGGAAATACCACAGGCTAATTCCCGCGACCTGTCAGGAATACCACAGGCTAGTTTACTGGCTACCCTACTGAACACCAAATCTACAAGCAAATTGCCGTACCTTGCCAGACATACCACAGGCTAATTCCCGCTACCTTTCAGGAAAACCACGAGCTAGTCTACTGGTACCCTACTCGCACACCACTACCACAAGCAAGCTGCTGCTACCTTGCAGGAAATACCACAGGCCAACCCCCGCTACCTTTCAGGAATACCAGAGGCTAATTTAACAGTTGTCGCCACCCTGGCGTGCCACAGACGAATTGCCACTACCTTACTAGAATATCACGCCGCTACTTTACTGGAATACCCAGGGGTACGCGCCACCTGGCGCATGAATTGACAAAGTGCGCTTGCACCACTCGGGATCAGTTGGGTTAATAGGCTCAAAACGTACGTACCACTTGGGTCAGTTGGGTCAAGCGCCAGGTGGGCTAGGCCAGGCCAGGCTTTGGATAAATTGACAAGCTGCACTTGCACCACTTGGGGTCAGTTGCGTCAGTTGCGCCACTTGGGGCAGTTGGGTGAATTTGCCCAAGACGTCGGCACCACTTGGGCCAGTTGGGTCAATCGCCGTGGGCAACTGACCCAGCTGACCCAAGTGGCGCAAACGATTATCGCAGTCCCCTGCTCTTCTGACGCAATTGACCCAACTGACCCCAAGTGATGCAATCGACTAAGAGTTGTTGCTCCCACCCGCAATTCGATGACCGCTGCTCCTCTGCTCTTCCCCAACTGTTCCCCTCTGTCGGAAGCCAGGCAAGGGCTGCTAAATCCGTGGCTGCTAAAATCGACCCCCGGAAATTGTCTTCGTCCTTCCGGGAAGAAGCCCGTTGACTGTTTCGCGTGCCGCGCCTCATTCCGGGAATTTGTTGTTCCTTTCCGGGAGGACCGTTTTAGCAGCCACGGTTTTAGCATCCCTCGCCCATCTGTTCCCCTCTGCCCTTCCCCACCCGTCCCTGTCCCACAGACCCTCCTGCTCTGCGTTGAAAGCAAACACCCCACCAGCACACCGCACGCCACACTGAATCCCACCGAGCCCGCTGCACCTTCGCTGCGAACTGTCAGCTTGCTGACTGTCCGCGGCGCCGTCTGTCAGCTCGACGAGATACCATGAGACACTGCGGTAAAGCAGGAGACGCAGCGCCGAAACACTACATCAACTTCGAAGCGCCCCGCACATTAAGAGTCGACCAGACTTGGCTGGGACTTGAGGCAATTCGCACCATGAACGGACGGCACAAATATAATACGACCACCTTTCCAGTGATACAGAGGTTTGGGGGGGAAGGGGAGAACTGACAACAACTGCGATGACTGTGATGGCGATGAGAAAGCGACATTGCACGGTTACGCTGATGGTGAGAACGAATAGTGGTGATTGTAATGAAGGTGCCACAGCCGCGATGAAGCTCACACCACATACATGCGACCTCGCAATCGACTCCCATCGATTGATCTCACCACCAATTTCACAATCGATCTCATTATCGATCTCAGTATCGATCTCACTATCGATCGGACTGCGGGTCTCACAACAAATCTCTTTCGATCTCATTATCAATCTCTTCACACATCTCACCAACGACGAACGATCTCACACCGAGTGGCGTTCAATACGATCGGGCCACCAGCGGGACAATATCGGAATATAATCGGAACACCAGCGGGCGAAATTAATGCCACCACAACGGACATTCGCTCTCGACATCGATTGCACTACCGGTCTCACTATTAATCGCAATATCGATATCACAAGAGCACAAGGGATCTCACTACTACCTCACAAGAAATCTCACGAGACACCATCGGGACATCACGATGGGGCACCCCGAACCACGGCGGGCCCCCCCCCAACCAACGATCTGTTGTGCTCGATCTCGCTATCGATCTCACTATCGAGTTCTCGATCACGATCGAGCACGCAATCGATCTGACCATCGATCTCACGAGCTACAATCGAGGCACCACGGTGGGACACCCTGAGCCACCGTCGGGACACCCCGCGCCACCGACGGGGTACCCCGCGCCTCCGACGGGGCACCCCCGCGCCACCGACGGGGCACCTCGGGCACCCGCGCGTCCACCAAGGGGGGGGGGCGGTCAAGCGGCTCCACGGCCCCCAGCCACGGCGGCTTCATTTCTGTCGCGCGCGCACGAAGCTTCGCCCCCGCCCGCACGACACGAACACGAAACCGAAGCCGATTTCCTGGTGGGAGGCTCTCCGTTCCCCTGCGATCTCACCCCCCAAACTCCGACAATATGGTATCTGGGCCCTGTCCAATGGTGCTTCGCAGAAGCGCCACCGGACAACATAGATTGCATGACTTTCCAGCGGGTTCTGCGGGCGACAGTTGCTGATAAGTATCATGGCGAAGGGCCCAACCATATGCAATCGTGAATATCGCCTTTGTGTGCATCGCCTTCGGTGGATCTCGTTATGGGGCCACGAAGCGCGTGAAGAGTATGCCGAAATGGGGCGGGGATGCATGCGGGCGCAGCCATTGGGGCCTTCGGTGGCGCTCCACATGGGGCCACGAAACGCGTGAGGGGTGTGCCGACATGGCGAGGGGCCGCCATGCGTAAGTCGACCTTCGGTGGAACTTCCTATGGGGCCACGAAACGCGTGGGGGGTATCCGAAATGGGCGGGGAGAGACGCAAGCGAATGTCGACACTGGGGCTTTCGGTGGAGCTTCCCATGGGGCCACGAAGCGCGTGAGGGGTGTGCCGAAATGGGCGGGGGGAAACGCATGTGATCACAGCCAGTGGGGCCTTCGGTGGAAATCCCTTTGGGGCCGCGAAACGCCATGCTGGGTGGCGCGGGACGAATGTGTTCACAACCACTGGGGCGTTCGGTGGAGCTCCCTATGGGGCCTCGAAAACGCCGTGCTGGTTGGCGCGGGACGCATGCGATCACAGCATCTGGGGCCTTCGGTGGAGCTCCCTATGGGGCCACGAAACGCCGTGCTGGTTGGCGCGGGAGGCATGTGATCACAGCATCTGGAGCTTTTGGTGGAGCTCCCTATGGGGCCACCAAACGCCGTGCTGGGTGGCGCGGGACGAATGTGATCACAGCTACTGGGGCCTTCGGAGGAGCTCCCTATGAGGCTACGAAGCGCATTGCAATACTGGGTGGCGCGGGACGCATGTGATCGCAACCAATTGGGGCCTTCGGTGGAGCTTCCTATGGGGCCACGAAGCGCCGTACTGAGTGGCGCGGGACACATGTGATCACAGCCAGTGGGGCCTTCGGTGGAGCTCCCTCCCAAACGGGCGACGAAACGCCGTGCTGAGTGGCGCGGGACGCGTGCGATCACAGCCACTGGGGACTTCGGTGGAGCTCCTTATCGGGCGACGAAACGCCGTACTGGTTGGCGTGGGACGCATGTTATCACAGCCACTGGGGCCTTCGGTGGAGCTTCCTATGGGGCCACGAAACGCCGTGCTGTGCGCGGAGGGCAATGGCAGGAATGGGAGGATGGGAAGGAGGGGCGAGGAGGAGAAGGAGGAACGCGGGGGGCTGTCTCTTCGAAACGAGGACCCAACGCCACAAGATGGTTAGGAAACAAACGGACAAACTGAAGGCCACCCCAGGGCCACCCGTGTACGTTCCTAGACGCGGGCGCTTATGAGGGATGCTAGCGCGTGTTCAGGTCTGTGACGTAGTACTCGTGGCTGTCAGCATTATTGAGTGCCCCGTTCGGATTAGACTGTGCCAACTCCTGGCAGTCGCCACGTCCGTAGATCACGTCGTCCCGGTTGGAATAGGGGTGATGCGCGGCCTCGTGGTAGAGTACCCCGGTGAGAGGATTATAGTTCAAGGAAGCGTCACACATGAACATGACGTACTGCCCCTGGGAATTCTTCATTCCCGGATACACGTAGGCTAAAACCCCGGGCATCTTGTTGCACTCTTGCTCATCCGTCCGGATCTCGCAACTCTCGAGTACTTCGATGACGGAGTTGGCGGTCTGTTTGGCGATCTGCCGTACACGACTGCTTTTACTGCCAAACCACTTTGTCAGGAGGTCCGACCGTTGGTTGTTGCCGATGTTGCGAACGGCGTTTGCGGCCCATGCCTGCGCTGTCGCGACCTTCTGGATGGACTGCACCACCACTTCGGCGTCGTCGGATCCCATCTCGCTGTCGACATTGTAGTCCCCGCCGTCGCAATTTTGGCAATCTGTGCAATCCGTACCAGGATGGCAGTACTCTTCGCCATCACAATAGCCATCATTTGCCCATATACAATCGTCGGTGTTGCTGCTGCAATCACCCGCAATCGGTGCAGTCCGTACCGTGAGTGCACCAACCGTTGTAATTGTCACACTCGCCGTCGTTCGCCCACATACAAGAATCCACCGACCCGCTGGGAAACCGGCGTGATGGGGTGCCGATTCCGCGATTTCGAGGGGGGAAAGAGGGAGATGGCGGGGTTTGGGCACGCGGGCTGGAAACTTGCCCAATCCTTGGCCGTGTGGTATGGGCTCACCGGCCACAGCCCTATGGATAAGGGGCGGCTGTGTGCGGATGCCCCGCGCGGAATGCGGAACGTATCCACGTAATCGCGTATCCATGGGATCGCGCCTCGGGATCCAGACCGCCAGGGCATGGATAGGGATATGCTCGTTGCTCGTGATGGGTACCTGAGAGGGGCTGGGAAGTGGATGGGGCACCCTGGCCTGGTAAGACGGACTCATGGCGGCACGTGAGGGTGCCACTCTGCCGCCAGAACTGCCCAGATGCCGCCTATGGGAGGACGGCCCAGAGCCTAACAGCGAACGCGAGGCCTAAGCGAGGCCCCTCAGACAAGCAAGACCATTGCTTCAAGATGCTGGAGATCCCAAAGATTGCCAAAGACAGCCGCAAGGAGGAGGGGGACGTGGAATAGGGGAAGGAGGAACAGGAGGATCAGATCAGACTCCTATGGGGGCATAGCTCCACTTCATGACACTAGGAGGAGGAGGAGGAGGAGGAGGAGGAGGAGGAGGAGGAGGAGGAAAACAGGGAGGGATGATGAGAGAGCACGAGGAGAAGGAGGAGGAGGCGGAGAACAGGGAGGGGTAATGGGAGAGCACGAGGGGAAGGAGGAGGAGGACGACGAAGGCAGAGGAAAGGAAGGAAGGAGGAGGCGAAGGAGGAGGAGGATGAGGAGGAGGAGGATGGAGGAGGAAGGAGGAGGAAGGAGGAAGACGAGGGTGAGGAGGAGGAGGAGGGGGAAGGAGGAGGAGGAGGAGGAGGAGGAGGAGGCGGAGGAGAAGAAATGAGGAGCAGCCGCAGCAGGAGTACGAGCAGGAGCAGCAACAGCAGCAGGAGGAGGAGGAGGAGCAGGAGGAGGAGGAGGAAGATGAGGAGCGGAAGTAAGGAGGAGGAGAACAGAACAGAACAGAACGACTCTCGGGCGCCTGTGTCGATGTTTACCGGCAACAACTCGAAATAAATAAGTGGCGCCTGAATGGCCTCGGGAGGCAACTTCGCCCATGTCCCGTGACCTGCTGGCAATGGGAATGAGTGCGCGGGCCCCTGTCCGCCCGTGGCACGGGCGTGCGTGCCCGAGGGGGACGGCAGCACGACTCAAAACTTACATGGCTCAGAACGGAAGTTCAAAACTCGAAACAAAAAAACTTCGAGGTTTGGGCTTTGCTTTGGCTCGTCGCTTCGGGGCCCGACGTTCGTGCACTGCAAACTGACGGGTGTCGCCAGCAACACCTTCATGCGGCAGGCCCGTCGGAGAGAAACCTACGGGCTGGGGGGCCTCGGAGGAGGAAGAGGGGGCAGCAGCAGCAGCAGCAGCAGACCTCAAAGGGGGACGAGACGGAGACAAGGCCCCCCGAGCCGCGAGTTCTCTGAGCCGAATCGACCCCGCGAGCAAGGGACGACGCGAAACTTCTCGAGCGATCATGGCCACGGTGCGGGCACGCGCCGCAGCCTGGGCGCGTCGTTCAAAAGCGCCCCGTCCCCCACCGCCCACCGTCCGACCCACGCTCCCCCTCCCTTCGTCCTGCGCTATGCTGCTACCTCTCACATCTAGGTAATCCTGTCCAGCAACTTGGACGCGTCCCGCTCCAACTCCTACCTCCTTCTCGCCTCCCACCGCCCGTAGGTACTCCTACAAGGCCCGCTCGAGATCTGGGCACTTCGAATCGACCGCGAAAGTCAGCCGATACTTCTCCGACTTCGACTCCTGCTTTCGGGCCCCCCGCACACGGCAGGCGCGAATCTCCCGCGCGAGCTCGGCGGAAGGGCGAACGAGAACGACTTGCTCCCAGTGCTGCAGAAAGTGTGTTTTGGAGGCCTCTGGGCATGCTGGGTCGCTGCCCGCTGCTTGTAGAATTGCAGTCAACACCTGAAGAAACGGCGGCCCGAGGTGGTCGGTCGACTCGCTGGCTTCTTTGAGTCGCTGCACCTCGTTGTGATGTGCGGCGCCTGCTCTCTTGCCTGCGACCGCGGCCACTTGGTCGACCGCCGGCAAGAATGCGTGAAACACTACGCCGCACGCGCCCCTCCACTCGGCCGCATTCGTGAGAGAGAGAGAGAGAGAGAGAGAGAGAGAGAGAGAGAGAGAGAGAGAGAGAGAGAGAGAGAGAGAGAGAGAGAGAGAGAGAGAGAGAGAGAGAGAGAGAGAGAGAGAGAGAGAGAGAGAGAGAGAGAGAGAGAGAGAGAGAGAGAGAGAGAGAGAGAGAGAGAGAGAGAGAGAGAGAGAGAGAGAGAGAGAGAGAGAGAGAGAGAGAGAGAGAGAGAGAGAGAGAGAGAGAGAAGAGAGAGAGAGAGAGAGAGAGAGAGAGAGAGAGAGAGAGAGAGAGAGAGAGAGAGAGAGAGAGAGAGAGAGAGAGAGAGAGAGAGAGAGAGAGAGAGAGAGAGAGAGAGAGAGAGAGAGAGAGAGAGAGAGAGAGAGAGAGAGAAAGAGAGAGAGAGAGAGAGAGAGAGAGAGAGAGAGAGAGAGAGAGAGAGAGAGCGAGAGAGAGAGAGAGAGAGAGAGAGAGAGAGAGAGAGAGAGAGCTTCGTCAGAATGATTACGAGCTGCCGAAGAACATCTCCTCCTTTGCCTCCTGCCGCCTTCTGCGCCTGATCCACCGCCCTCCTCGCCTTCTGAGCGGGTTCTCCTTGGCTGGCGCTGGCGGCGCCCTCTAACATCCAGGCCGGGCGCTTGTCCATGGCCCCCGCGGGAACGAAGCCAGGGTGCGCGGGGCTCTGGGCAAGGGCCAAGATGACTACGCATGTGCACCTGCAGAGCCTCGAAGCTAGCACCGTAAAACACGCGTAAAGGACACTGATAAGGACTTGGAACCGCACATGCTTTAAGATGCCGAACGTGGACGCCACTGCAAAAACCTCGGGCCGGTGAGTCACGAAGGCGCCGTTGGCATATTGCGCGAGTAGAGGGCGTGATCATACATGCGCAGCACTGGTTGGTTATGCTCAGTATACTGGATAAGGCCTGAAAACCATGGCGTGCTCTTATAAGCGCGTGCGCAGCGCGACGATCACAAAAGGATAGCACCACGCACGTGCCCGTCACCATCGCACAGCGTGCACCGACATGCCCAGCCATCTCCTGAATCCCCAAGACACTCTGAACAGGCTCACGCTCGGGCCCCTGGTCTGGAGGAGGTACTGCTACAGCTAAAGCCCGACTCCGAAGTTGCCGAACGTCTATCTGAAGGAAGAACTCCCCTTCTCTTCAGAACGAAACAGCTCCAATAACCTGCCCTCAAGCATTCCCAAGAGACCCCGTCCATCTTCAAGAACTCCCAAGGCTTCCACATCTCCCCAATACATGCGAGCTCAGGGGTGTGCCTCGGAACGCAGGTTGCCAACGCTGGTGAACGCAGGCCGACTTTCAAACGTGCCAAAAAGTGCAGCGAGGCCTTGTCGGTGAAACTGACGTCGCCGCACGAGCTCTTTCAGAAAGCCCAGCCGTCGGATGCAAGCCTCCAACTCCGGTTCAACCGCGTGCTAATGGGCCAAGCCGGCCTTGTTCGACATCGAACGAAGGTGCCCAGGAGCATCAGGTTCAGACGCCTGTCCCAGCATCGCTTGTCTAGCATAGGAAGCAACAGTGTTATTCAAGCGTCGATACTCTGCTGCAGAAGGTACATAGGCTTCGACCCCCGAGAGCCCAGCATTGTAAACCTTGCTAAAGAAAAGGCAGCGTCATAATCTGTGTGGAATGCCCCGTAGGTACCAAAATTTGCCCAACGAATAAAACCTGACTGCGTAGCATCGCGCCGAGATTTCAATTCAGCAGATCACCGATGAGGGTGAGAGCTCACCTGGAAGCCTAGCGACTTGATCACCTGAGCCGCGCGCCCAGGAAAAAAGGAGGAACAACAAAAAAAAACGCCCTCTCGAAGAAGACGCAGCGCCTCGCAAGAGCCCCTCCCCACCAGGCTTATGAGGGCACCCTGCTCGCTCAGATTCTGTTTGTGCCCATCTAGGCTCAAGGATTGGTCCAGGTCGATGTTGCTGTGTTTGCTCTTGCTGATAAGCTGCCCCACCGTCGTGAACCTCCTCCCACCAACTTCTGAGTTAAATCGTCGGCATACTTAATGAGAAACAGGTCCTGCATCGTGAGAGAGACAGGGTCGCGCAGGCACAGCAACTTGGAGAACTGATCCCGCTCCTGCTGAGCGCTCGGCCAGCGCTCAACGGCGGGCTCGAAGATGCGCGCGAAGGGGCGAACAACAAAACCATCGCCCATAAGTCCCCCACAACCCGGTCGAAGCGCAACCACTTCATCACACCCCCGAAGCTGAGTAACTGCCCACTGGAAACGTTGTTCTCCAAAACCGACCGAACCAGGCCAAAACATGCAGGGCATTGCTGTGCGCATTGACTCCCAGCTACTAGATCCGAAGGCATTGGCCAGGTCGCGCGCACGCGTGAAGTGCGACAAGCCACTCTTCCACAGGCGGTAGCCACCTATGTGCTGCACAAGTTGGGCCTCCTCGCGCCTATGGTACGCCACGAACCCGCGGTCCTGATCCTTGAAGTGCCCAGGGCCCCGTTGATGCATTAGACGAGTCATGAAGAGCTCCCCCATAGGATCCAAAAGGTGTACACATCGAGTCTTTCCATCAAGCTTTTTTTTTTTTTTTTGGGGGGGGGGCGCCTTCGCTGCAATGCCATCGAATAGGGGCCCATCCAGAGCTCCGAACCAGGGAGAGGCACTTAAAGAGGAACTTCTGAAGCTCAGGAACTCGGAGTCCTTCGGGAACTGCCCAAGACCCGCTTACCCTCGCTTACAATTGCGGGTAGGGTGTAGTACAAGCCACCACAGCTCAAGCGGAGGTGCCCAGGCAGGCCCAGCACGACGCTCCCCCGCTTTCAAAATAGCCCGTCGAATGCCGCGGTAATATTGACCTGCAGCCTTGCGCTCTTGAAACGTAGGAGGAGAGGCTGGAGGAGCACGGGCAAGGAGCCAGTCTCGCCATCCTTCCCAGCTAGGTACCTGTGTAGCACCCATTCCCCCATCTGCACCAGCCCTAGCAAATTCAGCAGCAAGCTCCGCAGCGCTGGCAACAACGCATCGCAAAGCTTGATAGTCTTGCCGCTGTGGGCCGTAGCGAGTGCCACCTGCACGGCGTCAGAGGCGCGCCGCCTCCGCCAAGCGGCGCTCCTCCCAGAGTCCATGCGCTTCTTCAATCTGAGCAGCCTGCCGAGCACGAGCCCCACGTCGAAGGCGCTTGCCGTTCGCCTTCGTGATGTCCAGCAGCTTGGCCGCCAGTCTAGCCTCTTCTTTTTCGTCGCCAACACGCTCAAGATCCATGCGAAGCTCACGTCGGCGCCGCAATAGCTCCATCCGTTCGTCCGCAAGCGGGTGTGGGGTTCTGGCTGCAGCGCCTGCTCCAAAGCATCGCGCCCCCCCTCATCAATGAGCAGCTGTTTCAAATAGTCAAACGCATGGTCCGTCGTCGGCCGAGACAAGAGACGATCCCGCAGCTCCGCGTCAGCCTCAATGCGGGCCTCCACGGCCTCGAGAAATGGGCGGCGCCCCCGCCCTCTCCGTACAGTAAGCGTAAGAGAACCCAAATTCCATCGTACACGCTCCGCCGCCTGCGAAACAGGCTGGGGTGCTAGCGCATAAGGGAACTTCACATGTACTAAGAAATGATCAGCACGACCTCGACGCCGTATGTATTGCAACTCACGACTCTAACGATGCAGTGGTCCTGCGCTGTGAGCATTCTGGACGAGGGCCGCGGGGACACACATGACATCAATCCAGCTGCTGCCCCCCCGCGGCCCGTAGTAAGTAGGACAAAACCAAAAATAACTGTTGGCCACCTGGAGCACATGAGCAGCAAGAGGACGAGACAGCAATGCGCCAGCATAGATGCCCTTAGTAGCATGAGCCTCCTTCACAACAATGAGGCCGTCCCATTTCCATGATCCATTGATCAGCTCCAGGCCCATGCCGTCGTTGACGTCGGCGCACAGGATCGGGGTAGTGCGCTGCGGGAGAGAAGACAAGCGAGGGCCTATCCAAACCATCATCTCATTCACAGTGCGACGGTACTTCACCAATTCATGAGAGTACTTCGGCTTGGGGGGAAGTACAAAGCGATCACAGTAATGTCAAACATTCCCGACCTGGCCCTGCAGAGAAGGCCACGTCCGCCGATCAGCGACGGGGTGCACTCCGTGCGGATGAGGTGTTCCAGCTTCACCTTCCTTCCCCGGAGAACGGAACACCCACAATGACCATTCGTGAGCTCGCCTGCAGACCAGCCAGCCTCGACTAGAACTCGTCCGAGCACTTCTCGTCGTCGAAGCTGAGTTCCTCGGGCTGCCCAATCAAAGAGACACAATCAAAATTCCGTGTACGATCTGCTATGTCAGTCAGGCGATCCGTCGAAGACGCTTGCAAAGCATTGAACGACCCCGCTGTAATCGGAAAGGATGCCATCAAACATTGTGTGAAAGCCGCCAGGAGCGGAAGAATCAGCACATGTAACTATGCGTGCAACATGAAGGTATGGTATAGAAGCGTGAGTGTGAGTGTCGGCCAGGGGACAGCGCATCTGGGCAATCCTGGCTAAGGAGGAGGAGGAATAGGAGGAGGAGGAGGAAGAGGAGGAGGAAGGAGAAGTAACAATATCCGGCATCCTTTCAAGACGGTCCGATCTAATTTGCTCACGTGTCGCTCAACAAGTACGCCCTGAACCTCTGACTCCCGCCCTCTCCACTTAAGAGCGTACCCCCTGAGGAGGCTCCTTCTTCTCGTTCGAGCTCATGGGCAAAGCCCGACAAGAGAAGACAGGCGGGTCGGGCGGGCAAGCCCGAACGGACTGACCGGGCGAGCGGAGTATTAGCAAATCGAGCGGGTCGGGAGGGCCGACCCTGACGGGCGGGCGAGGAGAGCGGGACATGCCAGCGGGTGGGCGGGCTTCGAGGCAAGCGAACGGGCGGACCCTAACGGGCGGGTCGGGCGGGCGGACCCTGAAATGCGAATCGAACGGCTAAGACATTCAAGCATGATTCCTTCGTAAAACGTGAGGCCTCGGGCGGGAGCGCGACTACAGTGTATTGCGAAGAAACCCCCGGCGCGAGTGCACTTCCCGATTGTCGTCGGCGCAATTCTTTCAAGTCTTTGTCAGGCGAGCGCACGATTCCTGAGCGAGAGCGCGATTCTCAAGTAAGTTGCACGGAAGTCTCGAGCGAGAGCGCGAGTCCGAAATGCATTATGAGGACGTCTCCGGCGGGAGCCGCTGTTGTTGCAGCTGGGGGGCCAGGGGCGCAGTGTGAGGCTCAAGGCGTTCCATGTCTTCACAGGGTGCGACAGCCTAAGATTGCTTTGAAAAAGCAGTGGGCACCTGTGAGGGGGGGTGAACAATTGAAGGGGCCCTGGGACACACAAATAGATACACACAAATGACAAGATTCACCATATTTCCCAAGATGTTCTGTATTTTTGTCTTCCCCCCCACTTCCCATATTCTGACATGTGTTCCAGGGAATCGACAATCAATTGTGTCTGTGTTTTTCTTCCCCTCCTGAACAATACTTCTTCTTCCATCGTGAGGGTGCAGGAGCGAGGGGAGCACCCGTCTGGCCGGGCCTGCGCGAAGCGCAGTGAATCGTCGTTCCTCGAGAGCCTGCGAGCTGTGAGGCTCACGTTCTCGCTTGGCGTGCCAGTAGAATTCGTGTTATCGCTGGGCGTACCATTGGAACTCGCGTTATCGCTGGGCGTGACTGTGGCGTGAGAGACGGACGAGAGCGGGTGAACACGGAACCACTGCGCCACCATCAGCCTCATGACGGGGATCGACCTAAACAGTGTTTTTCGTGTTCGTTTTGTTTTCGTTGACCCTCGTTTCGCCCTCAATCCGCCTGTGCTGCAAAACGAAATCGAAACGAACACGGCCCACGAAATCGCTAAGCCAATGTTTAGATCGACCCCTGCCTTATAAATGCGTCGGCCTTCGTGGGCAACTCAGCGTCATCCAAAGCGGCCAGCGCGTCATAGCTCCAAGTAGCATTGTCCGAACTGTTCAGCTGCTGCGGTTGCGTCACCTTGACGCAGGGATCGACCCAAATCGTGTTTTTCGTTTCCGTTTTGTTTTCGTTGACCCTCATTTTGTCTTCACTCTGCATTGGCTGCAAAACGAATCCAAAACTACAACGGCCCTCGAAATCGCGAAAACACCGTTTGTTGGGTCGACTCCTGCCTTGACGACCTCAACTGAATCCTGCATCTGGCCAAGGGCCTCGGGCGAGACATCGATGTCACAGGTGGGATTGCCCGTCGTCGGATGCGTGTAACAGGCCACGTCCGACACCTCGGGGAGCACCGAATCGTCGAAGCTCGCGACGGTTCGCTCGCACAACTCCTGACAGTCCACCGCGAAAGCGCCACCTGCCAACGCAACTCCGTCGGTCTCTGCGTTTGTCACCCCTATCTTCTCCATCCAATCGACGACGCTGCTCCTGGCGACCTTGGGGAGACCAAAAAGTACCGATCTCGCTACTCCCCGGACCTCTCCCGGGGTGCGCTCTGACCAGGATTTCGAGTCGAATCCGACGGTGGCGACGGGGGCCTCCGAGGAGGCCCAAGAAGGGGAAAACGAGGAAAGGAAAGAGGTATGGGTACATTTTCCTCCTCTGAGACTCGGCGGAAATCGGCAGCCGAGTCGGGAAAAGTCGAATCGGCGGAAATCGGTAGCCTAGTAGGCGGCCTCCATTAAGAAATCGGAGCCAAAATCGGAATCCGAAATCGAATCGAATCGGAATTGGAAATAATCGAAATCGAATCGAATCGAATCGGATGCATCGAAATGAGCCCTGTCCTGGCGACCTGTAGTCCGAATGAAATTTCCGCCGCGTGCAACACGTGAACGTCCGCGTCGGCCGCGCTGCCCCAGAACTCGGGGGTGGAGCTGCTGAAGAGGGCACACGTCTCGCTGACGATGCTGCGGTCGCACAAGGGAGGAAACTCCGCCAGCTTCTCCGCCACCCTGATCACCTCTGGCGGCGCGCGGAGGTTTCTTCTCCTCCTCCTCCTCCTCCTCCTCCTCCTCCTCCTCCTCCTTGTCATTCTCCTCCTACTCCTCCCCCTCCCAGGAGTAGGGGCAGGGGTGACGGCTTATTAGAAGGAGGCTACTGCTTAGAAGGCGCGGTCCCTACATCTCCAGAGAAGGCCCGCGCCTCCTAAGAAGCAGGGGTGCTTCTCAGAAGCCTCCCCCCACCCCCCACCCCCCTTTGCACGTGGGCGAGTTTGAGTTTCGGGACATAACTCGGGTCTCCGGCAGCCGTTCGGGACGATCTGGGCATTTGTTGCACGTGGGCGAGTTTGGTTTTCGGGACATAACTCGGGTCTCCGGCAGCCGTTCGGGACGATCTGGGCATCCCCGGAACGCCCTCGGCGAGGCGCAGCTGCTGGCACGCATGCCGAGGGTGGAACGCCGTCGAGAACCGACGGAGCCGCCCAAAAATCTCGAAACTCGAACATCGAAACGCCTCAACTAGGGAAACAACAAGTGACATAAACACAAAAATTCGGAGGTCCGCGCGATTTTCTCAGATCGGCGCTGGACCCCCCTCCCTGGCGCACGGAGCGCGCCAGGGGCGGCGCCGGAGGCGCCGCCGGGGGGGCCCAACGCGGATCCGAGAAAATCGCGCGGACCTCCGAATTTTTGTGTTCATGCCACTTTTTGCTCCCTTAGTTGAGGCGTTTCGATGTTCGAGTTTCGAGATTTTTGGGCGGCTCCGTCGGTTCTCGACGGCGTTCCCCGAAGAAACGCCTCGGCGCTGCCCTGATCACCTCTGGCCTGCCCGCGATCACGGGGCCGTCCGCCGGGCGGGGCGTGGGGTCGCCGCGGGCACGGTGGATGCCCAGGACCACGAGCAGCGCGGCCAGGCCGACGACCACTGGCACGCACACCAGCGCCGCCCAGGCGAACCTCTTGTCAGGGAGGGCACCTCCTTAGGGGAACAACAAATGACATAAACATGAAAACCACAAGATCCGCGCGGATTTCTCAGATCGGCGCTGGAACCCCCTCCCTGGCGCGCGGAGCGCGCCAAGGGCGGCGCCGGAGGCGCCGCCAGGGGTGTCCAGCGCGGATCCGAGAAATCCGCGCGGACCTCCGAGTCTTGATGTTTATGTCACTTTTCGTTCCCCTACTCCTGGATCTCGCGCGGCACCCCCCTCCATCCGTAGCATTGGCTCAGCAGCATCTTCGCTGGCGGGGTTCTTCGCCGAGGCCTGGGGGTCCATTGGGGCAGAGGAACCCGGCCAGAGCAGAGGAGCCGACCTGTCGTACTGACTTGAGCCAAGGTCTTTGCGGATGACCTCCAGCCTGTCAGCTCGCCCTCCTTGAGGGGCGTTGGGCAGCTGGGTGGCTCTACGCGCAATGCCGCCCTCCCTCCTGGAGAGCGCCCGCTGTCCATCCAGGTGAAAACACCGATCCTGGATGGCAGGACTGGTCCAGCCCGAGGGCTGGTGGATGTGCAGTCTTGGCATGGCCACGACGGCGTGTAACATCGAAACGTGACCACGATAACGCGGGCCAACAACGTGAGCTCCTGCGCCGAAGGCCCCATGGAGATACCCAGAACGCATACAGCATTCCAAGGTTGGACAGCCCAAACAGGAAGAACAGAAAGACACTCCTCCAGAGCTAAGGTTGTAAAGAACTGTCGTGCCAACTGCAAGGCTGGATCCTGTCGTGCCGACACTGACGCTGGTTTCTGCCACTGGGTGAACCGTTCAATATTGAGCGATCGCCGCTAGCCGTCCGACGACGCAAGTCCTTCAAGATTGGCCCGGTTCAAGCCGCCAGACGGGCGGGCACAGTCAGAGGCTGCGGGCATCCCCCATGGACGTGCACGCGAGCACGCAGATCGGCGCGTCCGCGCGCTCGCTGGGATTATCCAGGCGAGGGGCCCAACCAGATGCAGTTGTGAGTATCGCTGTTGTCGGTATCGCCTACGGGGGACCTTCTTGGGGGGCCACGAAGCGTGTCACGGGTGTGCCGAAATGGGGCGGGGACGCATGTGGGGGCGTAGCCATTGGGGCCTTCGGTGGCGCTCCTTATGAGGCCACGAAAGAAAGCGTTTCTTTATGTTCGGCGATGACGGGCGTCATGGGGGGGGGGGGCGGGGGGTGGTATGACGTAACGCCCCCCCCCGCCGTGTGGCTCCAGCACCACAGCCGCGCCCGCGCGCACGACGCGACGAGCGACGAGCGACGAGCGACGACGACGACGACGACGACGACGACGACGTTGACAATGACGACGCGAGCAAAATGTAGGTGGCGATATGCCCCACTGCGCCTGTGTACACATCGCTCGCGTGCACCACAACGCGCGCGAACACCACAACACCTGCGCACACCGCAAGAATCATGTGCAACGCAGCGCCTGTGTACACCACAATGCTTGCGTACACTACAGCGCCGGTGTACGTGTGTACACCGCAGCAAACATGTGCAACAGAGCGCCTGTGTACACCACAATGCTTGCGTGCACCGCAGCGCCTGTGCACGCCACAGCGCCTGTCTACACCACAGCATCCGCGTGCAACGCAGCGCGACTGTACACCAGTGCCTGCGTGCAGGACACTGCTGATAATCGAATGCGACGTTATTCCCTCTTCCCTCCTCCTCCACCTCCACCTCCACCTCCACCTCCTCCTCCTCTTCCTCCTCCTCCTACTCCTCCTCCTCTTCGTCCTCCTCCTCCTCCTCCTCCTCCTCCTCCTCCTCCTCCTCCTCTTCCTCATCCTTACCCGCTGTCGTGCGGGGTGGCGCTACAGCGCACGTGCGCAATTCAGCGCGCAGTGCACCGCATAATGGTCTATTGAATCGGTCCGCTTGGTTCTCGCACGGCCAATTTAGCTGGAGCATCCTGGACGCAGACGGGAGAAGTCAGGGTGATGCGGGCGGACTCGGGAGAACTCGTAGATTCCAGCGGCGCTCCTCTGTCCATAAGGATTCCTTAGTATTGTTTTCTGTGGAATCCAGAAGCGCTCTATTTTGTCATACGGATTCCTCATAACATTCGATATGCAAGTGTGGCGCTGTGTTGCACACGGTTGCTGTGGTGCACACAGGCGCCGTGGTGTACACAGGCACTGTAATGCACGCAGGCATTATGGTGTACACTGGTGCTGTGCTGCAAACGGCTTATGTGGTGTACGCAGGCGCTGCGGTGTACACAACAGCTGTTGTGCCCGCGAGCACGGTGGCACAAACTGACGCTCTGTTGCACGCGGCTGCCGTGGTGTACATCGGCGGTGTGGTGTACACAGGCGCTGTGGTGCACGCAGGCACTGTGGTGTACACAAGCGTTGTGGTGCAGATCGCCACCTACATGCTGGTGCTACCCGTTCTCCGTCATTCCTAGGCATTCCCAGACGCCGCCGGCGCGAAACATGATGTCATCGACCCCCTCCGCACCCCCTCAGATGATTGCCGTGATCGGCCCGGAACAAATAACAGGCTCCAGCCGCGTCCGTGCGCACGACGACGATGAGCGACGAGCCACGAGCGATGACGACGACGACGACGACGACGACGACGACGACGACGACGACGACGACGACGACGACGACGACGACGACGACGACTGCGGGCCAGACTCCTATGCGGATTCTTACGCGGACACCTACGCGGATCCCAGCGCGCACGGCGGCAGTGCCCGGAGCGCACTGGGGGGGGGAGCGTTACGTCATAGGGGGGGAGGGGGGAGCGGGGACCATGACGCCCGTCATGCCCCAAGCAATAAAGAAATGGTCTCAAACGTGCAGCGGGGCCGCCATGCGAACGTCGCCACTGGGGCCTTCGGTGGAGCTCCCTATGGGGCTACGAAACGCGTGAGCGGTATCCCGAAATGGGCCGGGGGGGGGGGCACATGTGATCACAGCCACTGGAGCCTTCGGTGGAGCTCCGCATGGGGCCACGAAGGGCGTGAGGGGTGCGCCGAAATGGGTGAGGGAGAAGCGTACGATCACAGCCAGTGGGGCCTTCGGTGGAGCTCCCTATGGGGCCACGAAGCGCCGTACTGGCTTGCGCAGGACGTATGTGATCACAACCAGTGGGGCCTTCGGTGGAGCTCCCTATGGGGCCACGAAGCGCCGCACTGGCTTGCGCAGGACGCATATGAGAGAGAGAGAGAGAGCGCGCCCGTGGCGCACTCCCAAAGGGGGGGTCCGCACGTACGGTACTTAGTTCGGGTGTGGTACTCATTGGTTGGGTACTCGTTTTGAATAGAGCACTGTCTGCCCCATCCTCCTCCTCTTCTCCGTCTCCACCTCCTCCTCCTCATCCTCCTCCTGCCTCCTCCTGTCTCCGTCCTCTCCCTCTCTCCTCCCGCCTGCGTCCTGCCTCGTGCCCGCGGCTCGCTCGGGTGTCGTCACTTGCGCAGCGGAAATGCCGTTGGCTCCTGGGAGGCCCAGCGGAAGTACGTCTTGCGCAGATCACCATGAGACCTCGCCGCCCCCTGGGGGGCTGCGATCTGCGAAACTGTCGCAACGTTCGTGTGCTCCTGGGAGGCCCAACGGAGGTGCGTCTTACGCAAATCACCGTGAGACCTCGCCGTCCCCTGGGGGGCTGCGATCTGTGAAATTGTCGCCACTTCCGTGGGCTTTTCAGAGGCTCAGCGGAGGAGCGTCTTCCGCAGATCACCATGAGACCTCTCCGCCCCCTGGGGGGGTGCGATCTGCGAAGCTGTCGCCACGTTCGTGGGATCCTGGGAAGCCCAGCGGAAGTGCGACATGCGCAGATAGATCACCACGAGACCCCTGGGGGCGCAGCGATCTTCAGAACTGTAGCCTCCTTCGTGGGCTCCTGCGAGGCCCAGCGGAAGTGCTTCATGCGCAGATCACCATGAGACCCCGCCGCCCCCTGGGGGCCTTCGATCTGCGGAACCGTCGCTTTTTGTTCGTGGGCTCTTGGGAGCCCCAGCGGAGGTGCGTCTTACGCAGACCACCATGAGACCTCGCCGTCCCCTGGGGGCAGCGATCTTCGAAACTGTAGCCACTTTCGCGGGCTCCCGGGAGGCCAGGCGGAGGTGCGTCTTACGCAGATCACCACGAGAACTGGCCGTTCCATTGGGGGGGGGCTGCGATCTGCGAAACCGTCGCCTTTTCCGTGGGCTCCTGGAAGGCCCAGAGGGGGTGCGTCTCACGCAGATCTCCACGAGACCTCGCCGTCCCCTGGGGGGCTGCGATCTGCGAAACTGTCGACACGTACGTGGGCTCCTGGGAGGCCCCAACAGAAGTGCGTTTTACGCAGATCACCGCGAGACCTCGCCGTCCCCTGGGGGGCTGATCTGCGAAACTGTCGCCACGTTCTCGGGCTCCTGCGAGGCCCACCGGAGGTGCGTCTTACACAGATCACTATGAAAACCTCGCTGTCCCGTGGGGGGTTGGATCCGCGAAGCTGTCGCCACTGTCGTGGGCTCCTCTGAGGCCCAGCAAGGGTGCGTCTTACGCAGATCACCATGAGACCTCGCCGCCCCCTGGGGGGCTGCAATATGCGGAACCGTCGCTTTCTCCGTGGGCTCCTGGGAAGCCCCAGCGGAGGTGCGTCTTACGCAAATCACCACGAGAACTCGCCGTCCCGTGGGGGGCTGCGATCTGCGAAACTGTCGCCACGTTCGCGGACTCCTGGGAAGCCCAGCGGGGGTGCGTCTTACGCAGACCACCATGAGACCTCTCCGCCCCCTGGGGGGGTGCGATCTGCGAAACTGTCGCCACCTTCGTGGGCTCCTGGGAAGCCCAGCGGAGGCGCGTCTTACGCATATCACCATGGGCCCTCGCCGTACCCTGGGCGGCTGCGATTGTGAAACTGTCGCCACTTTCGTGGGCTACTGGGAGCCCAAGCGGAGGTGCGTCGTACGCAGATCACCATGAAGCCTCGCCGTCCCCAGGGGGGGGGCTGCGATCTGCGACACTGTCGCCACTTTCGTGGGCTCCTGGGAAGCCCAGCGGAGGTGCGTCTTACGCAGACCACCATGAAACCTCGGAGAGAACGCGTTTCACGGACGGGGGCCCGCCGCCCGCGGCGGCGGCGGCAGCGCCGGCGCTGGGGGCGCTGGACGGGCCCGCCGTGGACAAGGCAGCGGGCCTGGCGGCCGCTAAGCCCCCCTGGCGGCGGCCCCGGGCCGCCTCGGGCGACGGCTCGTGATGGCGCGGGCCCATACCCGCCCCTGGATGCAGTGGGCCTGCGGGGGCTGGTAGGCCAGCGGGGGGCCATGCATGGCAGCCGGAGTTCGCGGCAGGGCCGCTCAGGGCTGGCGCTTCTCTTGTGGCATGTGGGCGATTTCTCATCTATGGCCATGTGACGACGAAGGGAGGAAAGCTCGGAGGGAAGGAGGGAAGGCTATGGTTTGGTGAGGTGCGCTGTCCTCTGCTGTCCATTCCTTCTCGTCGGCCCACACGTGTATGCGCAGTTGCACTCCGATCGCCATCCGTTTTCTCCGTAGACGGAGACGGAACGACTTAGTATTGGTCCTAGTACTGCTCGGCAGTCCTAGCACTGATCGGGAACTCGACGAGGCCCGCGACCCATGATCACCTTGTCGCCGGGGGCCCTCGCTCGCTTTTCAAGCTCAAAAACTAATCGCTGCTATCTTTCTCGGGCGTAGAACTTCGACGACGTTTGCCGGAATTTGTATAACCCCAGTGCTTTCTAGCTCAGGGGACCCCTTTTCCCAAGGGCTTTGTACAGGAACTGTCTCTCGACGTTGACGGATGACATGGCAACAGCGCGCGCGGCCGGCGAGCGCTCCCTCGTTCCAACTACCGCCGCGCAAACTGCGCTCCTCAGTCATTACAGGGACCTCTTCCTTTGAGAAGACCGACTAGGCCTAAGCCAATCGCCCGCAGCGGCGAGCGGATGGACAAGACAACGCAGGCAGGAGTGAATGTCACCGACTGCTGGGACGAAGAGGAGGAGGAGGAAGAGGAGGAGGAGGCGGAGGGGGACGACGCGGTGGAGGAGCAGGGCGAGAAAGGAGAAGGAGAAGGAGGAGAAGGAGGAGGAGGAGATGGAATAGGATATCGGACGAGGAGGAGAATAATAATGATGATGATGATGATGATGATGATGATGATGATGATGATGGTGATGATGATGATGATGATGATGATGATGATGATGATGATGATGATGATGATGATGATGATGATGATGATGGTGATGATGATGGTGGTAGTGGTGGTGGTGATGATGATGTTGATGATGCGATGATGATGATGATGATGATGATGATGATGATGATGATAATGATGATGATGATGATGATGATGATGATGATGATGATGATGATGATGATGATGATGATGATGATGATGATGAGGAGGAGGAGGAGGAGGAGGAGGACGAAGAGGAGGAGAAGAAGGAGGCGGAGGAGGCTGAGGAGGAGGACGAGGAGGAGGAGGGCGGGGCCGCAGGGCGGTGGCACGCCCAGAGGCCGACCGTCTTGCCCTCGTGGGAGACGGGCCCCGCCTCCGCACGCCGACGCCCGCCGCCACCCGCCGCGGCGCAGGCGCATCGCGGCCGCGGCCGCTGCCGAGGCCGTCGCCGCCGTCGTCGTCGTAGTCGTCGGCGTCGGCGGCGTCGTCGTCCTCTCAGTCGGCGCAGCCATGGTAGTTTTGGTGGTGGTCGTGGTGGTCGTGGTCGTTGTTTTTGTTCCTCATCGTCCTCCTCCTCCTTCTCCTCCTTTCCTTCCTCCCTACCCCTCCTTTCTCCTCCCCAGTCCTGGCTCCTCCTCCGCTTTCATCCTCTTCCGCATCCTTCTCCTCCTCCTCCTCCTTCTCCTCCTCTTCTTCTTTTCTTCTTCCTCCTCCTCATCCTCCTCCTCCTCCTCCTCCTCCTCCTCCTCTCCTCCTCCTCCTCCTCCTCCTCCTCCTCTCTCATCCTCATCCTCATCCTCATCCTCATCCTCATCCTCATCATCATCATCATCATCATCATCATCATCATCATCATCATCATCATCATCATCATCATCATCATCATCATCATCCCTCCACTCTCCTCCCTCGGCCCTCCCCCCTTCATTTGGGCATGCACCCGCGGAAAGCATCAATCGAGACAGAACGCCCCCCTCCACTCCCCCGTCATCCTTCCCCGCCTTCCTTTCTCCCTCCAAACCCTCCTCCCTCTTTTGACTGGGCGGCTATGCAGGTGGGCGCCCGAACCGCGCGCCAGCTTAGCCACCGACGCCTTTCCCGAGCCAGGGTCGCTTAGGAATCGGAGCCAAATAATAAACAAATCAGACACACATTCCCGAACGAGGATCGCGAAGGGAGAGAATCCGACAGAACGCCAGGCCTCCCTCACGGTCACGCCCGTGTAGCGGTCGCGTCTTTTCAGGATACGGTCTCGATACCGGCGCCGACTCTCATGGGACAAAACCCCTCACGTAGCGGGCCGCCACACTCCCGAAACAACATTTGGCAGCCGGATCGGGCGAAAACAACAAAATCTACGCACGACATCGCCCGCACTCTTCCCAACATCATGCTTTCGTGGAGGAGGCGGGCGGGGCTGGGAGAGGGTGGGCGGGGGTCGCTTCGACGGGCGGCCTCTGAGGCCGCGTTCCACGCAGCGTCAATCACACCCTCGCCGCGAAGTAAGGCTTCGAAGTTACGACGCGCTCTCCCATTTGAAATGCCCCCCCCTCCAGCGTGGACATGTCATGTTTCGTGTTCAGCGTGTGCGGGCCCGGCAGGAAGTTTGACCAGCCAAGGGCACGACACAGGCGCAGCGCTGCCACTGGCCTCCTTCGGCCAGCTTAAATTGGTGGCCAAAGCCGTGGACGCGCGCAGCGGCTGGGCGGCGACTCCGTTCTCCTTCCGAAACCGACTGGGCAAGGACGGGAGGGAGGTGGTCGCCGCCCTACTGCTGCTGAGCTCCACTCTGAAACTGCGAATATACCTGAGGATCCGGCGCCGCAGTTTACAGGCGGTCCCCGCGTGGTCGAATTTCCTCCGTGGAAGGCGCGCGGGGCTCAACTCATTCCCTCGCGCGCTTGTCCGCCGCCCCATTCATGAGGTAGCGTCGAGCCCCCGAGGGCCCGCCGCTGAGGAGCAGTCATATGGGACTTTCTCTTGACAACGGGCAGAGACCCCCTAGGCACCAGGCCCCAGTCATCCAGTGCATCCGACACCAGACGCCAGAAGTGACCTGAAGCAACACAGCGGGCTCTCGCTTTGAGGAGGCCATCCGCAATCCTTTTGCAATCGACAATGTGCCCTTCGAGGTGGACCGTGTGTTCGACGGCCCGGGAAGCGGCCAAATCTTGCAAATGACCGAATTCGGGCGGGCGAAACGGACGTGACCGAAAGTGGACTGGGCCTCCGAAGTCTTCCCCTCGCACCAGGGCGCCGCCGCAAGACCGCCTACAGACGGCGCCTCGACGTCGGATTTAAAACGCCGCCGCCCGTCGCCACCTACCCCGAGAGGACGGGACGGGCGCCCTCATCCCCAAGCTGGACAGCGTCGGGCGGGGCTGGCACGCCAAATCCAACTACAGGATTTGCAATGAGCCCTCGAGCCCAGTGCATCTCATTGGCAATCGTCTCATCACTCGCTGCTGCGGCGCAGAACTCGAGGATATCACGGAAGCGTTTTCTTTCCTGGATCGGAGAGGCGCTCGCGCGCTGATGCGCGCGCATCCGCCTCGCAGTTGTAGTAAACGTGCAGCAGGGGGGCCCTGGGGCCCCTTCGCGGAGCGGGCAGATGTCCGCGTCGACCTGGCCCGTCTCGAAGCAGCGCGTCTGCGGCGCGTGTCCCCCCAACGCCGCCGTTCTCATGCAATTGGCGCGATGTCTCGCCCAGTATTGGTCGTCCTTCTTGGCGCCCATGACCAGCGAGCTGGCAGGGGGGCAGCCGCGGCGCTGGCCTCATGGGCGACCTCTCATCCGTCGCATGGGCCCAGTCGAAGAGCCCCTGGGCATTGATGGACCTCGTTGCCTCGCGGATCATCTCCGCGGGCGGCGCCTCGCGGACGTCGAAAGAAGAGGCTCCCCCAGCTCGCTTGATGCGCCAGGGGGCCGCAATTTGCAGCTTAGCTCGCGAGCTGCGACTATCGCAGACCCTAGCGGTCCTCTCGCCGCCTCCCGCGCGTCAAGGCCACTAGCTGCCGCCGTCGGCGCGCGCCTGATGCCCCGCCCCGGGGCTGCCGCCCGCCGCGCGCGCGCGCCATGAGCTCGAGTCTCTCTGGGTGGCCCTGAGCCTCCCGGGCCCGGGCCCTCGAGAGGGGCCAGTCGCGGCTGCGCGGCTCCGCCGGCGCGAGACGCGGCCGCCGGGCCCAGAGTGCAGGGCCTGAAAGCACCAACCCCAGGGCGCAAAACTCGACGCTTCTGCTCGACAGAGGACACGATCGAGGCCGAGGTGCCCCTGCACGAGGCGCCGTGAAACGATGAAGGCCTTGGCGACGCGCTGGGTGACTTGCCGAACTCTAGCCCCGCGCCGCTTCGACGCAGCCGCCTTCGACGATCGACCTCTGGCGACGCGCGCCCTCTTGTCGCGATCGATGTTCTTCCGTCGCCCCTGCGGTTGGTAGCCCGCTCCCAACTGTCATTTGTTCCCTGGGCATCTCTGCCCCGGAATCTCCATCTCTGGCATTAGCTCGCCGGCCAGGCCCTCTGAGCCGGCGGCGCGCATCGACTTGCGCTGCTGGCCCCGTAAGAACCCCGTCCCCATCGTGTCCTCCAGGGGCCAGGTGACCGTGGCGACCGCCTCGGGGAAGACCCCGCTCAGCTGCTCGCCGGCGCCGACGGCGCGGGTCGCGACGTCGCCCGCGTGTTCGGCGATGTTCTGCTTAGCCCTTGACTATGCCTGAACCGGGTCCCGGCCCAGCATCGGGCGCGCCGCCGCCTTCGAGCGACGGCCGGCCAAGTTGGGGCCGGCCGGCAGGCCCGCCAGCGCGCGCGGAACGGGCGACTGCCCGCCCCCTGCGCGCAGCCCTCGGGAAGGCGAAGGGCCCCAGCGACAGCGCCAATGCGCCCGCGGGAACCTGCTGCAATGCTCCGAGGTACCGATTTTAACCTATAGAAACGCATTGGCAAGCGTTCTCGAGGTCCAGCAGCGCAGTCATAAAGTGGAGCGGCGCGCCCTGCAGCGACTCGCCATCCAGCGTCGATCTCCGCGCCGCTCGCTCGCTACTTCTGCCGGGCGCGGCCCGGCCGAAGGGCGGCATGCGCTCTCCCTCGTCGTCGAGTGAGAAGGTCTCTCACCGCCTATAGTAAATGCGAATCGGAGTGGGGAGCAGGTGCACTGCCTGCCTCCGCCGTTCTCCTTCGCGACCAGAAAGAGGATCAGCGCGCGGATCGCGGCGGGCCGCGAGCGGGGGGCCTCGCGCGCCGTGAAAACTGGGCCAGGCAGCTCAGGCAGTCGTCACTGACCTGGGCGAGGCGCCCGCAACGTCAGCCGCCGACGCCGAGACCTGTCCGCCACTTATATAGCTCCTGCGCGTGGCCTGTAGCTGGCTCGCCTCGACGCGGAGAATCTGGCGCGCCCGCTGCCGTCGCCAGCGCTGGCGACCCCGTCTTCCTACCAGACCTTTCTGGGTAGTGACCACGCCCGACTCTCCGCGTAGTCTCGCGCTAGGCGGACTCGACCAGGTTCGCTTTCAACGTCGCGCCTTGCGCAGGTCGCCCCCGGGCCCCGGGCGCGCGTCGGACAACCCGTTGCAGCGCGCATGCGACCTGGGCCTTTCTCGCTGGCCCCCCCGCGCCGTCGCCCTTGTCTGCTGGATCACATGATGAAGTTGACTACCCTCGCGGCGGCGGCGGCGACCGGCTCGCCGCCGTTTGCTCAGCACTCCGGAAAGATCGGGGCCCCAGCCTTCATCTGTTGCCGGCGGTGGTCAGTGCGCAGTAGTCGTCGCCGCCCCGCGCGCAGCCGGCGTCGCATCTCGACCCGGTAGCTCCCTGTCGCGATGGGGGGCTCTGTCTTGAGGCGGGGCTCGCGGCCTTCCCGAGCTGGGCCTTGGGGCTGCCTCTTAGCGCGCAGCGCGGCCACGTGCAAATCCGGACCGGTCTCCGCCGCCAGGCCCTCGCGGGGCCGCGGCCAGCAACTGCGCCGCAGTGCACGGAGAGAAACTGCCTCGCCATAACCTCAGGCGCGACAGCCCGATCTTGGCACTTCGCAGCCTGAGCTCCGCTCCAATCGAACAGGCCTCTGAGCTCGGCCTCCGCTCCGACGCAGAACTGGGGCCTGACCGCGTCGAATTTGGCCCGGGCGTCAACGCTCTCGACCCTCGGGCAAGCGACCAGCCGCGGCGGTCGCGAGGGCGGTGGCTGGTGATGAGGCGCTTGTGGGGCCCCCTGGCCGCCTGGTTCGCGGGCGCTTCCCGCGCTCGCCGCGGGTTAGCCCGCGCGAAGCGGCGAGGTCCGCGTGGCGTATTCTCGAATGACCTCGCCTCATCGAAGACTCCTGCCGCGCGCTCATCCATCCAGAAGACGTCGACCACGCTATCGACGGTGCTCTCGACGCCCGTTGGTGAAGTCGCCCATGGCGGCCCATGGCAGTCGCAGCTTGACCGCGCATTCCACAGCGGCGCCCAGCACTTCCGCATTGGCTGCTCACGTCGCCGGCTTCCTGTCCACAACGACACCAAGAAGAAGGCGACTCATCCGACGCCTCGAACTTCCGTGGGCCCGAGGCAGAGTCCCACATCAGCTCCTTCGGATGAAATGTCCCTGCCCGTCTGGTCGGGCGCCGTGCCCGACGTCGGGCGCGTCGCGGGGGGGCGAGGGCAGCCCCGGAGGAACGCCCGACCCATTCCGTATAGACAGCTGGCGCGCCTACAACTTGCCAACCCTTTGCCTGATAAGCTGCGCTGGAGATGTTCAGCCAGTCGGAGGGCTTGCCGCGCGCCTGCGCGGCCACGATGGGGGCGCCGCCCTCGCCGATGATGGTCTGGACCTCCTCCTCCATAAACTCCAGA
>CAUYUJ010006326.1:0-5000 GCA_963575745.1 Prorocentrum cordatum | reverse complement strand
CCGCCGAAAACCCACGACGCCGCCCGAAGACCTCGGACCTCGAACCCTCGAACCCCCGAAACTCCCGGAGCTCTCCCCCCCTCGCTCGCCGCCGCAAGGCTTGGAGCGGGCATTCGTGGCGAGCGGGCATCCGCGGCCAGCGAGCGCGAGGGAACTGCGAGGGAACTCCTCCTCCTCCTCCTCCTCCTCCTCCTCCTCCTCCTCCTCCTCCTCCTCCTCCTCCCCCTCCTCCTCTCCCCTCCGCGCGCGGAGGCCCGCGCGAGGCCGCTGCGAGGGGGGCGCTGGCGGCGGCCCCCTGCAGCGGGGAGGCGCACCGCTGCGGCCAGGCGCGGGGCGCACACTTGCGCCGCGGGCGGGCGCCGGCAGCGGCCGGGTCCCCAGACCCCCTCGCGCCATGAAGGAAGCATGGCGCGATGGGCCCGTTTGCCACCACCACGACCATACACAGGAGGAGGGAGGAGGAGGAAGAGAAGGAGGAGGAGGAGGAGGAGGCGGAGGAAGAGGAGGAGGAGGAGGAGGAGGAGGAGGAGGAGGAGGAGGAGGAGGAGGAGGAGGAGGAGGAGGAGACCTCCTCCTCCGCCCTTCTGCTCCATCCTGCATGTGGTACTGGCGGTGGGAAAGGTGCCCATCATGGCGGGAGATTGTTCGCCATCTTCGGCCTCTCGGGGCCCTCGCCGGGCCTCGGGGCGAAAAAATGGTCCCGGGGAATGGGTCGAGACCTCTGGCGGTCGACGTCAGGAGCAGATCACGACCTCGGGGGTCTGGGTCGGGCACCCCGCAGCCACGGAGAGGGCGCGCGCGGAAAGTGCACAGAGTCAAACAAATGTCACACTGCTGAGAAAATGGACTTCACTCTCCCAGCGTTTCCTGACAAAAACAGCAGCCAAAAAGTTCCAGAGAGACAAAAGTTCTGCGACAAAAATGCTCCACGAAAACGCCCAGGGTCAAGGGCAGATTCTTGGTCCTCTTAAGCGAGATCTGGCGCAGTTGATGTTTTTTTTTTCCTGAAGCTCTCTGATGGGTGTAGAAGCCTCCCAAATGGAATCCGAGCAGGGCGGGGTCGGAAGATCGCGCCGCATCGCCGATGCATCCGCGACGTCGGCGATGCAACCGCGACGTCGGCGTGGAGAAACATCGGCGGAGCACAAAGCAGCGTGGCATCATGCATCTGCACAGCCGGCCTCGGCGACAGCAGAGCGATGCGGCGAGCGCGTCCGCGGCCGTCGCACGCGAGTCGCACGGGATCATCGCGGGGAGGGAGCTCGGCGACAGCACGGCGGAAGCACCAGCGCACGGTCTGCACAGAACTGGCCCGCTCTGGAAAAGCTGCCGCCGCAACGGGAACCCCTAATTGAGCAGGCCTCGAGCGAAAACGAGGCGCCTGGATAGGACCCTGCGCCTCGGGGCACAAAAAACACAATGCAGGAGGAGGAGGAGGAGGAGGAGGAAGACGAGGAGGAGGAGGAGGAAGAGAAGGACGAGGAGGAGGAGGAGGAGGAGCAGGACCAGTGTAAACCCAAGAGTCATACAACGGTTCATTTCCATTGAGGGAACTGCCTCGTCGGAAAACGACCGTTTGAAGATCCTGGAGCATGCCAAAACATTGTGCTTGGGATTTCAACGCCATGTATCAACCTGACTGCTGCATCTTGACGATCCGAAATCGTGCCAGAGCGCCATTTTTGGGACTTCAACACCGAGAATAAACATAACTGTAGCACCCGCGTAATCCTGAATCCTTCCTAAACACAATTTCTGGTACGCTGATCATGGAAATCCGCGAGGCCCTTGCACATTTTGAAAACGAATGTGCGCAGCGCTGAGGCGAGAACCACATTTTGAAAAAGAACCGCCTTCAACCCGTGAAACTCTTGCACATGTTGAAAACGAATGTGCGCGGCTCTAAGGCGAGAGCCACATGTTGAAAAAGAACCGCCTTCAACCCGTGAAACTCTTGCAAATTTTGAAAACGAATGTGCGCGGCGCTTCGGCGAGAGCCACTTTGAAAACGACCCGCCCTCAATCCGTGAAGCTCCTGCATATTTTGAAAACGAATGTGCGCGGCGCTGAGGCGAGAACTACATTTTGAAAACGACCCGACCCCCATCTGTGAAACTTTTGCAAATTTTGAAGACGAATGTGCGCGGCGCTAAGGCAAGAGCCACATTTTGAAAACCACCCGCCCCCCATCTGTGAAACTGCTGTCACTTTTTACGGTTCAGAATCATAAATGGTGAGGAAGTCTGAGGCGCAACGCCCGGCCCGCCCTAAAAACTTGCCCAGGGGTGCGACAGGGAAAGCCTATCTATAAGGAACAGGGATGGAGGAGGGGGAGGGGGAGCAGGCGGAGGAGGAGGAGGAGGACCTCCGCCCAAATCGAGTCGATGTGCCGTTGGAGGAGAAGGAGAAGGAGGAGGAGGAGGAGGAGGAGGAGGTGGAAGGAGGAGGAGGAGGAGGAGGAGGAGCTCAGCCAGCCTCGGACACCTCAGACCCTCGCACACACGACCCTCGAAGCGACCCTCGGGCCTGCGGCTCAGCCTGCGCCTGCGATCCGGATGCGGCCCGCGAGTCCGCCGACCCCCGTGGGGGGCACCGGAGCCCACGCCTCCTCCTCCTCCTCCTCCTCCTCCTCCTCCTCCTCCTCCTCCTCCTCCTCCTCCCTCCTCCTCCTCCGCCTCCTCCTCCTCCTCCTCTCCCTCTCCTCCTCCTCCTCCTCTCCTCCTCCTCCTCCCCAGCTTCTCCCCAAGAGGTGATCTCGCGGTCTGGAACTGGAGGGGGGGGGGCCTCGACGGGGGGGTGGGGGGGGGCTAGCGCTTCAGAGAGGGGCTGGGGAGGGCATGGTAGGGGCTGGAATGGAGGAACGGAGAATGGCATAAACATTAAAACGCGGAGGTCCGCGCGGATTTCTCGGATCTGCGCTGGACCCCCCTGGCGGCGTCTCTGGCGCCGCCCCTGGCGCACTCCGCGCGCCAGGAAAGGGGGTCCAGCGCCGATCCGAGAAATCCGCGCGGACCTCCGAGTTTTGATTATGTTTACGCCATTCTCCTTTCCCCATGGAAGAACCAGCGGCATACTGGGCACCCAAACAGCCGAGGCCCTCCAGTAGACGCGCCTGCTGAAAGAACCGAGCGGGAGAGGGCTGCTTTATAAACGCACCGGACAATCTAGCAAACGCCTGTTCTGGGGGTCGGGGTGGTTCTTCCTGAAGAAGAATCACCCCGACCCCCTGAACCTCGATAGCCCAGGAGCACCCGTGGCTGGTGAGAGTCGGCTAAATCATTCCATTCTCAGATCGTGGGAGCCATCCTGGAGATAGAGGCACTCCACGACGAGCGAGAAACGAAAGGCACGGTGTTGGATCCTGACTTCCTTCAAGGCCGAGCTATTACGACAATAACGCGGTTCGTAGGTCAGCCTGGAACCATCGAGGGAGGACCTCCCTCTGTAGCCCAAGTAAGACGCAGCCAGGACGAAGCCGAAATCGAGTGAAGATGAATGGCTCTGGAAAATGCCTCGGGCGCCGCGGTATTCTCAGAGCGTCTGAGAGCGTTCCGGAACGCTCTGGAACGACGTATCCTCGTCCTGGCCCAGGGCGACCAAGGCCTGCTGGGACCGGCCCAGGGCGGCAAGATAGGACTCCAAACTGCCGCCCGGACGGCCCAAGAGGGCCACGGGCGACGCAGCGGACGGCACAAGAGGCCCTCTAGAACACATCAAGGGAACTCGAGGACTGCCACAGGCGCACGTGAGGCTCCAATGGAGGCCCCGAGGACCGAAGCCACCGAAAGCCGCAAGCATGCAGAGCAACTCGCTGTCACGGCGCTCTTGCCTCCCTTGTTCCCAGAAGGCAGCAGCACTCCAAGGTGGCCCATGAGAGCCCCAAGACGCGCCATGGACAGCATCCCCGGCGGCGCGCCCGCCCTCCGGGCGGCGCTGGCTCACCCCTGCAGGGGGGGGGGGGAAGCGCCCAGCAGGCGAGGCCCGCCGTCTGGCGCTGTCCTCCTCCTCCTCCTCCTCCTCCTCCTCCTCCTCCTCTTCTTCGTCCTCATTTTCTTCTCATGATTATTATGAGTAGTAGTAGTAGTAGTAGTAGTAGTAGTAGTAGTAGTAGTAGTAGTAGTAGTAGTAGTAGTAGTAGTAGTAGTAGTAGTAGTAGTAGTAGTAGTAGTAGTAGTAGTAGTAGTTAGTAGTAGTAGTAGTAGTAGTAGTAGTAGTAGTTAGTAGTAGTAGTAGTAGTAGTAGTAGTAGTAGTAGTAGTAGTAGTAGTAGTAGTAGTAGTAGTAGTAGTAGTAGTAGTAGTAGTAGTAGTAGTAGGAGTAGTAGTAGGAGTAGTAGTAGTAGTAGTAGTAGTAGTAGTAGTAGTAGTAGTAGTAGTAGTAGTATTGTTCTTATTAGTAGTGTTATTATTGTGGTTCTTTTTCTTATTATTAGTATCAGTGTTCTTCTCACCCGTCTTCCTCTTACGACGATTATTATGCTTATGATTACTATTCTCAGTATTTGACGTCTTCGTGTTCTTCTTATTCGTATTATTATCCGAAATATTATTATCAATATTGTTATTGTTTTTCCTCCTCCTCCTCACTCCTCCTCCTCCTCCTCCGCCTCCGCCTCCGCCTCCGCCTCCGCCTGAGCCTCCGCCTCCGCCTCCGCCTCCGCCTCCGCTTCCGCCTCCGCCTCCGCCGCCTCCTCCTCCTCCTCCTCCTCCTCCGCCTCCGCCTCCTCCTCCTCCTCCTCCTCCTCCTCCGCCTCCTCCTCCTCCCCCTCCTCCTCCTGTGGTGGTGGTGGTGGTGGAAAATCGTCCTAGCAGTCAAGGCGGCGCCTGCCGGGCCTCGCCTGCCGGGCGATTCCCCCCTGCAAAGGTGAGCCGGCGCCGCCAGGGAGGGCGAGCGCGCCGCCAGGGATAGCGGGGAGGCGGAGGGGAGGGGCAGAGGAGTGAGGGTGAGGAGGAGGAGGAGGAGGAGGAGGAGGAGGAGGAGGAGGAGGAGGAGGAGGAGGAG
>CAUYUJ010006325.1:17500-54446 GCA_963575745.1 Prorocentrum cordatum | reverse complement strand
GAGCCGCCCCCGCTGGCGTGCTCCCAGGTTTTGGTAGGGAGGTCGGCTCGAGGCTCGAGGCAGTGTGGGGGCTGGTGCCAGGGCGGCCCTGGGCGGCCGTCTGGTGGCCTAGAGGGCGTCTGCGGTCGACGTCGCCGCCGCACTGTCGGCGTCGGCGCCGCGCTGTAGCTGCGCTCCGTCGCCGCCACTCGTCGCGGAAGCCGATGAAGAAGTAGTACATGGCGTACGTGGCGCACACGGTGGCCCACGTGGACGGTGACACCACGTTGTACCACTCGATGACCTCCAACCACACACGCTCCACGAACGCTGCCGTGTAGGCCGACGCGGGTGCCTCCTTTGGCGCCGCCGCGGACGACTCAGGGCGTGCTGGATCTGGCAGGGTTGGCGTGAGAGTAGTCGTCGGCGATGACGTCTCGGCTGCGCTCGGTGCCGGTGTTGGTGCTGGTGTCAACGTTTGTGCCCGCGTAGGCGTGGGCGTGGGAGCTGCCGCTGGCAGTGCTGGTGTCAAAGCTATGGGCGATGCTGCCATGGATGCGAGCGTCGATGCAGACGGCGGAGTTGGCGTAAATGCTGGCTGCAACTCTGGTGTGGGTACCGGCGTAGTCGTCAATGTTGTCGTCGATGCAGACAGTGCCGCAGACGAAAAAATCGACGAGGCAGGCGTGTCCTGACATGACATGGCGGTCCCACTAGCGTAGGGTGCGCCTAACGGCACCCGCGCCAGCGGCCCTAAATGGGGCGTCAGGACAGTGAATGGTTGAGGGCTCGTCGAGGCTGGCGTCGATGCGGTCGTCGGTGCAGACGTCGCTGTTGGGGTCGATGCGGGCCGTGGCGCAGGCGTAGGTGTCGACGTGGTGGACAAGATACGGCGTGGTATGGCGGCCCCAATAGCCGTGGGTGTGCCTGATGGTGTCGATCTCGTCGTCAATGCCGCTGTCGGTGCCGACGATACTGAGGCCGATCCTGTCGTCAATGCTGGCGTCGGTGCGGACGTGGGCGCGGGAGCCATGGCCGTGTATGCTACCGTGGATGCAGTCATGAGTGCTACCGTGGATACCGCTGTGGAGGCCGTTTGGGGAGCTGCCGTAGATGCCACCGTGGGTGGCAACGTTGGTGCCGCCGCCGGCGAGTCTGCCACTGCTGACGTCGAAGGCGGTCGCCCGAAAGCTGTCGCTGCCGATGCGGACGTCCCAGCTGCCGTCCGTGGTGGCGTCGATGTAGTCGTCGGCGCAGATAGTGACACAGACGATACGGGCGACGAGGCGGACGTGGCATGACATGACATGGCGGCCCCGCTAGCGGAGAGTGCGCCTGAAGGCTGCACTCCCGCCCGCGGCCTTGGACGAGGCGTCAGAGCAGTGACTGGCTGAGGACTCATCGAGGCTGGCCTCGATGCGGCCGTCGGTGCTGTCGTTGGTGTGGACGTGGGCGCCTCAATGGATGCGGTGGTCGGCGGTGCAAGCCTAGGGACACCCAGGGTCGTCGGCGGGGTGGGAAAATTAGTGGTTGGTGCCGCTGGCGGTGCTGGCATAGGAGCTGTCATCGGTGCTGGATTCGATGGAGACGCCGGAGCTGGCGTCGATGCGGCCTGCAACCCTGGCGTAGGTACCGGCGTAGGCGCAGGCATGGGTGTTGACGCTGGCGGTGCTGTCGTAGGGGCTGGCGTCGGTGCTGGCCTCGATACGGACGTCGGAGCTGGCGTCGAAGCTGGCTGCAACTCTGAGAGACGATGATGCCGAGGAGAGGTCTGTAGGTCACCTGGCTTCGGCGGGCCTGAAGGCGCCGCCGAGCGAGTGGCCATACAGGTAGCGCGGGAGTGGCTGATTGTGGTACTGACGTCCCTTGCGGCCGTCGGAGATGTCGCTGGCAGTACTGGCGTCGCTGCCGTCGATGCTGACGTCGTAGCCGCCGCTGGCAGTGGTGGCGTCGCTGCCGTCGATGCTACCATCGGAGCCGGCGGTGCTATCGATGCCGCCGTCGGAGTCTGTGATGCTAGCGGTGCTGCCGTCGGAGCCGTCCTCGCCGCCGTCAATGCTGCCGTCGGGGTCAGCGAACCTGTGGTCGTATATGCATGCATCATCGATAGATCGGCGACTGCCGTCGGTGGGAGCGTCGGTGCTGACCTCGGCGCCGGCGCCGGTAATGAGTCGTCAAGGTCGTCGTGGTCGTCATCGTCTCCTCCTCCTCCTGCGGGGCGGGGTGAGGGAGGGGGCGAGGGTGGTGCCGAGTTCGTGCCACTCGCTGGCGTCGATGCTGACTGCAGCGCCGTCGTCAGAGCTGGCGTCAATGCTGTCTGCGGACCGACGGTGCCGAGAACGATGCTGAAGGTGGAGCCACGGCCGTACCCAAAGTTCAGCAAGATAATGCCGATGAAGATGAGAGCGGTGCCTACGTTGCCGCGGGGGCGCTCTCGGGGGGAGGTTGGGGGCCGACTGCTTGTCACGCACGGCGCGACGACGGCAGGCGTGGGAACAGCCCGACCGCACTCAGCACCGTCACCCTCAGCAGTCGGGGGCCCGACCCCCCCCTGGATACCTGGCCGTGCCGAGGTGTGCAGGTGCTGGACGGAGTCGTCTGCGTTGGCGTCGGTGCCTGGTAGGTGAGCGCGGAGGTCGGCTCGGTAGGCGCGCAGCTCGGCGCGCAGGTGGAACACGTCATGCCCAAGTATACGTAGATCTTCGTGAAGATCCGCACGCGGCACGTGTGGGGCGTGTCCAGGTGGCACTGGGAGGTCGCGCCCGTGCAGGACGGGCACGCGGAAGACAAGGTCCTGGTGCCTGTGCACAGTAACATGGCCAGGTAGCTCAGGTAGTACAGCATGGTGAAACGTGAAGGTGCGGTGGCGGCCTGGCACAGACAGGGGGGCCATGGCGGCGGTCGCACTGAGGAGAGGTGACGCGAATCAGTAGGGTCCTGGTGGGACCCCTCCGGTCTCGCGAGGCCTGGGAGTCTGGCTCCGAGGCGGGGCGCTTCGCGTCGCGGCTGCGGTCTGAGTGCTGGGCACTCTCGAGCCGAGACTAGAGAGAGCGGGAGAGAGCGAGGGAGAGCGAGAGAGAGCGAGAGAGAGCGAGTGAGAGCGAGAGAGAGAGAGAGAGAGCGAGAGAGAGCGACAGAGAGCGAGAGAGAGCAAGAGAGAGCGAGAGAGCGAAAGAGAGAGAGAGAGAGAAGAGAGAGAGAGAGAGCGAGGGAAGAGAGAGAGGGAGAGAGATAGAGAGAGAAAGAGAGAGAGAGAGAGAGAGAGAGATAGAGAGAGAGAGAAGAGAAGAGAAGAGAAGAGAGAGAGAGAGCGAGAGAGAGAGAGAGAGAGGGAGAGTGAGAGAGAGAGGAGAGAGCAGAGAGAGAATAGAGAGAAGAGAGAGAGAGGAGAGAGAGAGAGAGAGAGAGAGAGAGGCAGAGATAGAGGCAGAGAGAGAGAGGCACAGAGAGAGAGGCAGAGAGAGAGAGGCAGAGAGAGAGAGGCAGAGAGAGAGGCAGAGAGAGAGAGAGAGTCAGGGAAAGAGAGGCAGAGACAGAGAGAGGGCAGAGAGAGAGAGAGAGACAGAGAGAGCAGAGAGAGCAGAGAGAGAGGCAGCTCAGTCACACTTAAATCCAGATTCGTCCTCACCGAGTCCCACCACCAAGGGAGCGCCAGCAAGGAGATGCACATATGGGGATCCCCACGCAGTGAATAATTTCTCCGGTGCCCTCATGTTCTATGAATCTTCCTCCTGTAGAACAGCGTGCCCGACGGAAGCTTGCCCACTCTCCTGCCCACAACGTGCCCGACTGAATGTCTGCCTGGCTCTCCTTGCCCTCCCCCCCGGGGCGGTGGCCGCGGTGGAGGGATGCTGGCATCGCTCGGACGTGTGCATCTATCCCTCGGCGAGGGCCGATCGAGGAGCATCCTTGATCATGTGGCGAAAGAGCCACGCAAGAAACCGAACAAAAACACAGGGAATGGACGTCCGAGCGATGGCCAGCGCCTGTCTGCCTGGCTCTCCCTGCCCTCCCCCCCGGGGGGCGGTGGCCGCGGTGGAGGGATGCGAGGGCTTCCTCTCCGGACGTCCGACGTCTTGGTGGAGACGCGCGCGGGCCCGTGCCCGCGGACCGCCCGGGAGCGTCGCCGGAAGAGGAAAGGCAGCAACTTTCGAATTCTTCTCTGCAAATCCGACGAAGGCATCTATACACCACCACCGTGCCAGGCCAGGGCCATCCTGGGCCCCAGGATGGTGTATAGACCCTCTTGGCCTCGGCCAGGAGGGCGTATACACCATCCTGGGGCCCAGGATGGTCCTGCCTTGGCACGGTGGTGGTGTACAGATGCCTTCTGCGAAACAGAACAAGATGTTAAATCATTGGATGAGCTTTTGGATTGGAGATGGTGTGAGTTGCTTGGCTGGATTTTTGTTGGATGAGTGTTTGCTGTGTTTTTTTGTTGTGTTTGCTGACTTACTGCGGCCTCCTTTTGGATGAAGCCCGCCCCCCCCCCCCCCAGGGGATGTCCCATGTGAATGCAGCCGCGTCCTCCTCTTCATCCTCCTTTCCCCCTCCTCCCCCTTATTTTTCTCCTCCGCCTCCTCCTCCTCCTCCTCCTCCTCCTCCTCCACCCCCTCCTCCTCCTCATCCTCCTCCTCCTCCTCCGCCGCCTCCTCCTCCTCTTCCCCCTCCTCCTCATTTTTCTCCTCCGCCTCCTCCTTCTCCTCCTTCTCCTCCTCCTCCTCCTTCTCCTCCCCCTTCTCCTCCTCTGACACGGGCCAGCTCTCTGGCAAGCCGGGGCCGAGGGCGCTCGAGGCGGCGCGAGCCTGCCGCCGCAGCGCGGCGACCATGGCGAGCCCGCCGTCCGGCAGCGCGCCCCAGCGGCCGGCGTGCTGCGGCAGGCTCTGCCGCAGGCGAGAGAAGTGGAAGAGGTCGGCTGCGGCGGCGCTCGCGGAATCGCCCACGCTGTTGGAAGTAGGGAGCTGGAGGGCGGAAGAGTGAGAGGAGGAGGAGGAGGAGGAGGAGGAGGAGGAGGAAGAAGAAGAAGAGGAGTGAGAGGAGGAGGAGGAGGAGGAGGAGGAGGAGGAGGAGGAGGAGAGAGGAGGAGGAGGAGGAGGAGGGAGGAGAGAGGAGGAGGAGTAGGAGGAGGAGGAAGAAGAATAAGAAGAATAAGAAGAAGAAGCAGAAGAAGAAGAAGAAGAGGAGGAGGAGGAGGAGGAAGAAGAGGAGAAGGAGGAGGAAGAGGAGGAGGAGGAGGAGGAAGAGGAGGAGGAGGATCGCCCCCGTGACTCATCCCTCAACCCCCCAACCCCCCGACCGGATTTCTTTTCTTCTTTCCGCGGGGGGTCAACCTTCGCGGCGACCCGTTAAACCTGGGACCCCTGGCGGCGCATGGATTTCTTTCCTTCTTCCCCGCGCGCGTTGCCGTTGGAACCCCTGAACCCCTCCGACTACCGTACAACTCGTACTTGAGTACAACTGGTACTATCATGTCCTATCGCGCAGTTGTTCCTAGAGAGCACGTTGTCCTGCCGTGCAAATATTCGAGTGCAGCTGGTATCATATTACAGCAGGTAAAATTGTGCCCCCTAGAACAACGCCCTATCGCCAATCCCCAGTACTAGTACAACTCCATGGTACAACTCCCGAGCACAACTCCCCCGTACAATTCCCCGGTTTAAGTGGTACTATAACAACTCTCTGATCCAAGTTCCGAGTGCTAGTACAACTCCCTCGTACAAGTCCTTGATGCAACTCCTTGGTGCAATTCCCGAGTAATAGTACAATTTCTAGTGCAAGTCTGTAGTGCACTTCCCTAGTGCTACTACAATTCCTTAGTACAGTTTAAAAACCATTACAACAACAAAGCTTTGTTTTTTTTTTTTTTTAGCGTTCATTTTTTGGAAGAATCCTGAGTATATTGGGTTTCAATATATTGGGTTTCCAATATTAAGTTCCCGATATAGTGGGTTTCCAATATACTGAGTTTCAGCTGTGTCGGTTTCCTATATATTGGGTTTCTAATTTCTTGAGTTTCCAATATATTCGGTTTACAATATATTGGGTTTCCAAGATATTGGGTTTCCAATATGTTGGGTTTCCAATATATTGGGTTTCCAATATACTGGGTTTCCAATATATTGGGTTTCCAATATACTGGGTTTCCAATATAATGGGTTTCAAATATATTGGGTTTCCAATGTATTAGGTTTCCAATATATTAGGTTTCCAATGTATTGGGTTCCTAATATATTGGGTTCCCAATATTTTAGGTTTCCAATATATCGGGTTTCTAATATATTGGGTTTCGAATATATTGGGATTCGAATATATTGGGTTTCCAATATATTGAGTTTCCAATATATTGCGTTTCCAATATACTGGGTTCCCAATATATAAGCCCGAACCCGAACCCAAACCTCACCGGCTGTAATTCAGTTGTTCCCGTACTAATACAAATCCCTAGTGCAACCGCGATTAAGGTGTTGTTGCATTGCACTTACAGTCTCGGCTCTCACGCTTTTCTTCCTCTGGTTGCGCTTGGGGGGGTGGGGCCCCTCGCGCGGGCACCCCCGCGGCTGGGAGTTCATTCCTCTTCCGGAATTTGAGGGGGGGGTAACCCCCGTGCTCGAACCCCATCGCCAGGGTTTTTTTCTTTCCTCCGCGGAAACCGGACCCCCTGGGTTCTTCGGCGCGCCCCATTTTTTTTTTCTTTCCGGTTGGGCCTCCATGGGTCTTAGGTTGGAGTCACCCGGGTGATGGAGGAGGAGGAAGAGGAGGAGGAGGAGGAGGAGGAGGAGGAGAGGAGGAGGAGGAGGAGGAGGAGGAGGAGGAGGAGACGTGGAGAAGGTCGGCGGCGCACAGGAGCCCTCCCACAGAACATCCGTCATCCTCCACCCTCCATCCTGCACCCTTCATCGTCGTCGTCGTCCTCGACCTCCTTCTCCTCCTCCTTCCTCCTCCTCCTCCTCCTCCTCCTGCCCCCTCCTCCTCCTCCTCCTCCTCCTCCTCCTCCTCCTCCTCCTCCTCTTTCTCCTCCTCTTCCTCCTCCTCCCCCTCATCCTCCTCCTCCTCCTCCTCCAGGCTGCCATTTGGGCTCCGTGCCCCTCGCTGGGGCGAGGGCGGCGCATTTCCATCTGGCCCCGCGCCAGCTGCCCGAGGCGACGGGCGCTGGTCACCATTTCCGTTGCACGGGAGCGCAGCCGCTCTCCAGCCTGGCATCGCCGAGAGCGCCGCGCACGCGCCTCAGCCAGGCGCGTGCTGCGCCTCGACGCGGCGAAGCGGCTGCTGTGTCGGCACCACGGTGAGCACATGGCGAACACCCAGGCCAACCTTGCCGCTGAGGGCGGCTACCCGTGGAGGCAGAGGAGTCAGCCCGAAGCAGGAGGTGCGGCATGGGCATGCAAGGTCACGAAGATATGCGGATTCAAGAAACATTTTCCGACCCGCACGAAGTGCTACAAGTGCGGCAGGGACAAGGACGGCAGGAGGAGCACCAGTCGTCCTCCTTCTCGCGGTGTTCGGGATCGTGATGGGCGCGAAGCAGCTCCCAAAGACCCACCCCCCACTCCAGCCACTGAGGCGGTTCGGTGCCGAAGGGCGGCACAGTCTTTGCGGCGCCTGCAGTACGACGACTCGCACGAGATCATGCGCATCGCTATGGAGGAAGTGGCACGAGCAGAGCAGAAGGAGCGGGACAGCATGGCCCCAGAGGTTGTGCTACGCAGCTCCATGGACAAGCTGGTCTCCAACGAAGCCGAGCGTGACAAGCTGGCGCAGCAGGTGGTGGACTTGGAGAAGCAGCTCAGCGATGCCAAGGCAAAGCTCGAGACGGTGGGATCGGACACGGCGGCGCTCAACGCAGAGGTCGCCAAGGCCAAGGCAACGATGGCGCAGGCAGTACCAGGTCCTCAGCAGGACCTCGACGCGCTCGCCGCTGCCGTCCAGAGTCTCCAGGCATCGATCATCACGGCCCACCAGTCAGTGCAGCAAGGCCAGCCTCGAGACGCAGTTGGAGGACAACTTCTCGAGTCGCTGGTCACAACAACACCCAGGGACTCGCTCCCTTACTCCCTGGCGCCCCAGCACCTCCTGCGGCCACGGTCCCAGCGGACATCATGCCAGCGAAGGGGGGAGGCAAGGGCGCGCTGCAGGCAGTGGCAGTCGAGGTACCAGCCCCAGGATCACCACCAACAGGGATGGAGACGGACTCTCCACAAGCGTGGGGACACTATGGGTAGCAGGCGAGCTCCTCGGGGATCGCGCAAACGCAGGACGGGCACCATCACCTTGAATGGGTCGTGCTGGAGTACGCTGCAGAAGTTTTTGCTTGAAGGTGCGGGGGGCGCTCAGATTGCATGCGCGCAGGAGGTCAAGCTGGACGGCGAGGCTTTGGATCGTGCACAAAAGTGGGCTGTGCGCAACGGTTGGAAGCCCTACACATCACAATGCAGGCGTCTGCAGACACGCCTGCCGTCGGCTGGCGTCGGCATCTTCGTGCGGGAGCACATCTCGGTCACGATGCTAACGGGCTGCCCAGTCATGACCAGTTTCAATATTTCGCATGCATGGACCATGGCCATCCACGTCCACGCGGGCATGCCAGGCGGAATCATCATTGGCCCGGTGTACCTCGAGTCCGTCGGCGCATCGGATTACTTACGCATCAACTACGGCAGGCTGACGCGCTTGGCAGCGTTTCTACGTCACTACGCGGTACCTTTCATCATCGGAGGAGATTCGAACCCACCGCCCAAGGATATGGAATACACAGGCCTCATGGAGATCCTGAGAGCCAACATCATGGTACCCAAGGGCTGCGAGGGCACACGCAGGAGCGCCAAGGGTAATTACAGTATGATAGACTACTTCATGGTTTCCGCGGACATCGCGAAGGCTTGCGAGCAGCCTCGTGTACTGGAGAAATGGACGCCTCGACCACATCATACAGTACGAGTTGATATGGCTGCTCATCCCCGTCAACACATGCAGTTGGTGATGCGCAGTCCAAAGGCATTTCCGCGGGCGCATCCCAGTCGCGTCGGTTGCCATCCGCTTCAAGGACCACCAGAGGATCGGGGATATACTGAGAGAGTTCAGGAGGACGCGCGGCGGGTCGACCAGAAGACGCAGCTGAAGCCCGGGAGCGCATGGGCACCCTCTACGCTGCCGCGATGGACGGTATCGAGCTCGACCTATGCCACCTTTATCAAGTGGACGAACCAGATCTTTACCAAGGACGGAGCAAAGGCCCTGTATGCGTCTGGCGCGCGGTGGGAGGCCCTACGTATGCGGGCAAGCCAGCAGCAGGAGCGGGGCCGCGCTACTTGCGCGGCGTGGCGGTCGCGATCAAGGACCTCCTCGCGCTGGGGCACCTTCGACTGCCAGCGCAGGCGCAGCGGGCGAGTCTCGGCTGGCATACTTCGACCTGGACACCCACAGGATGATCACACAGCCGAAGGGCAGGCGCTTGTTGGGTGGGCGGGGACTGTTATTCATCACGCGTGCGCCAGTGGCGGTGAGATCTACGACGTCATCATCCAGGCCTACGCGGATACGCTGGAGGCCCAAGCGAGCAAGCTGGAAGCTCAGGCGGCATGCCGACGGACACAGACGTTCAAGACGTGGGCCCAGACTTCGCTTGCAAACGGTCCTGCCCCGCTCTTCGCCTGACGAAGCTCAAAGGCTGGGCCCATCAGGAAGAGGGTCGGTTCGGCATCAAGTCCTCGCTGTCTCAGGCAATTGCAGAGAGCCAAATGGATTATTGGAATGACATTTGGAAAGGAGAAATCATCACGAAGGTTTCCACCTCGACGGAGCTGCGCGACGCCAAAGTCCCTGCTAGCCAAGGCTCAAAAGTCGCAGTTTTCCTTGGACGCGGAAATTGGTCAGGACCAAGTCCCTGCTCGTCAGGGCCCAAAGTCGCCGTTTTCTTTGGGCGCGGAGGCCTATCAGGACCAAGCCCTTGCTTGTCAAGCCTCACAGTCGCCACGTGGCTTGTGCGCGGGAAAAACTGCACAGGCGCTGGCACTGGAATGCAGCGATGTCGACCTGGAATGCGACGTCGAACGCCTCATCGATCAAGGAAACGACGTCGCGGACTTTCTCCGGAGTCGAAGTTCTCAAAGTCGGCGAGCTACGACGAGCTGCATCTACCTTGCCCTAGAGATCGGGCACAGGGGCGGACGCCGTGCCCCCACGTTGTTCTCCATACTATCAGACAACGCATTGGCGATGGTGCTGTACATCCTTTGGGCTGCAGAGGCGTGGGGGAGATGGCCAACCTCCATCATGGCTGTGTACATCATGTTACTTGGGAAGCCGACGGGGGGCTCCAGGCCCACGGCGCCTGACCCCGTCGCTCTACAGGTTGCACGCGAAGGTCAGAGTGGTACATGTGAGAAGGTGGGCCACCAACAATGCGAGACCTTTCTGTGCGCTTGGACAAGGCCAGTCAACCATGGACGTGGCCAGCCGTGCCATGGTGCACGCGGAAGCAGCCGATCAGGGAGCGGGCCACATCGTCACGGCCCTGTTCGACATCTCCAAGTGCCTCGACAGAGTTCTCTGGATGAAGATTATGGTGACATCGAAATTGCACGGATTTCCAGTGCCTATATTACGCATGGCCATGAGCATGCATGTCGCCCCACGCCGAGTGCGGTGCGGGACCGCCTACTCCGACGCGGTACGAGTCGGGCAAGGAGTCCCTACCTGGGTGTACGGCAGCCATGTGCACCCTCCAGCGGGTGATGATCAGCCCTTCGACGTGTTCGTGGCATCCACATCGCACGTCCCGAGATCGGTCGACGTGTACGCTGACGATGTCACGGTGCAGGTGGTCGAGCACACCAGCGCCATCGTCGGCGCGGCCGTTGCCCTCCTCAACAGGCTCGCGTTCGTCCTCACGGCCCTCCACTTGCCCATCGCGAAGGACAAGGCAAAGGTGCCCAGCTCCAACTTCGAAGTGGCCAAGCAGGTCGCGAATCTGACAAGTGCCATGGCTTCAAGGCGACCACCTTGCTAAACGTCCTCGGCATGGGGACGCGCGCGGGCAAGCCGATCACATTCCAGGCCGCGCACAAGCGGATGAGGAAGCTCAAGAAAAGCCCCCCCCCCCCCCCCCCCAGGTTCAAGCGAGTTCGCTGCTACACGAAGATTGCGCAGAAGGTTGGCACACCGAGCTTGGGGCCAGCGATGCAATGCGGACTGCAAGTCGTGAGCGCACCGCCAACAACCGTGGCCAACATGACAAGAATCATTAGATAAGGATGGGCCAAGACACCGCCTGCAACTTCTACGCGGCTGGCGTCGCAGCTGGAACCGTCGCCACAACAACTACCTGAGTGTGTCGCCACGGCCGAACCGATCTTCACGCGGGCCAAGCTCGTCATCGAGGGCTCGGTCAGCCATGAGACGCCCGATCAAGCATGGAAGAGGCAGGCGCACATGCTGGCTGGCACTCGCTCGTGTTGGAAACACATTGCAGGACCAGCAGGAGCTGTCATTGTGTGCCTCAAAAAGCCCAACTGGAGGTGCACGGATTTTGCGAGATGGACAACAGGCAAGGGTATCCCCCTTGACTTGACGGTGCAGGCTCCAACCTGGACCAGACAGCTGGCGCGCAGAGCTTTCACCAACGCGAAGTGGGAGCAGTGGTCTACGAAGTCAGACGTTGCCCCAGAGACGATAACAGCGAGAAGGAGTCCCTCAGGCTACTGGCTCGAGCCGCTGCGCATAATGCTCACGGCTCCCCCGACGGCCAAGAAGTGGAAGCTCAACGATAGGGCTACGGGGAAGCTGCGCTCTACGATCATTGGCGGGCAATGGTGTCAACAGCGACTCGCCAAACACAAGTTTTCAGACATGGACGATTGTCAGATATGTGGTGAGGGATGGGACGGGACATTTTATCATAGATTCTGGCAGTGCCCACACATGTGCGACATATGCAGAGAAGCGGCCAACTCAGACGGCCAACTCAGACGTGATTACCAGGGCCCAAGAGACCCCAGTCAACGATCTTTTCTTCACGCGTGCGCTCATGGAGAGAGACAGGCTACCACGAGTGCCACCACCAATCTTGGAAGATCAATGGCATTACGACTAATGGGAGCCTGGTCTAGTTACCACAGGAGACATTTATTCAGATGGTTCAGGTCGCACCTTGGAGAGTTGGCCTGAGGCTAACAGGGCAGGCTGGGGCTTCGCGGCCGTGCTGAGGCACAGGTGCAAGGGCTTGGCCTACGGACCCCTTGCCAGGGCATGAACAAACAGTACCGAGAGCGGAACTGTATGCCATCATCCAGATTCTCAAGAACGCCATCATGCCTGTCCACATCAGGTCGGATTGCCTCAACGTCGTGGAGGCCACCTACAAGGGGCCGTCGTGGTGTATGCATCCTAGAAGAGAGCATATCGATATGGGGAAGCAGTTTTGGCATGTTTTGCAGGACCAAGGCGGCTTGAGCGAGAACTTGCACATATCGCGGGTTCGGGGCCACCAGTCGGAGATCGAGGCAACCGATTGGACGGAGAGGATGGGCAATCGATGGGCCGACTTCGCGGCCAAGCGCGGGCTTCATTGCCATGACTTCCCCGCTGACGCTGTCAAGAAGCACGGTGAGCTCCTGCTTGAGCTGAGGCAGGTGGCGGCCTGGATCGCCGACTCCCAGGCATTCGGCGACGAGAAGGCGCCCGACAGGATCCCGACCGTAGGGCGCAAGCCGCGCCGTGCAGGGCAGACCGCTTGGCCAGAACGAGCGAAGAAGCCTCATCCAGCCATTGCGCTTGGCGCTAGACCGCACGCCCCCACCATGTACAAAGAAGGCTGGACATGTGCTAGGCGCCTTAGGTTCGCCAGGTCCAAGGCGGGGGGGCGTCGGATGTGCGCGGAGCCGCGTGGGGTCCAGTCGTCTGCCGTGCAGTCCAAAGCCAGCAGTGAGGAAGGTAGGAGCGTGCGTTCGCGTCAGGATACCCAGGACCCCGCTCATCCCCCCTCGACCTTGAGTGCCTCGTTCGAGCCTCCTCCTGCTCCCCCCTCCCCCTCGGACTCGACAGTTCCGTGCCTGAGCCACAATCTGTCTGACCAGACAGGTTTCGCATGTGTCCCCCGGCTCTGTCTGACGCGAGTTTCAGAGCCCCGGCCGCCCCTGGCCAGGCCCTTGTTGTTAGGGTTTCCTCGGAGGCGGAGCTCGAGCCAGGCCGTGACCCCAAGAGGCCCAGGATTGCGGCTGAGATTTTCAAGATAGTCGCTCAGCGCGAAGCGAACGCAGCTAGGAGCGTCGCCCCACAGTGGACCCCCACTCCTTCCCGCTCGTCCTCGGCTGAGCCTTCTCCTCCGCCTCCTCCTCCCCAAGTCGAGAGAGTTGTGCGCCCCGGGGTCACGTTCGCCCCCGTCCTCGAGCCCCCCCCGGGGCCCACGGAGGTCCTCAGGGGTGCGGTTCTGGAAAATTCGAAGAAGCGCCCGAAGGCGGCTCCTCTCGGCAGGTGCCACGCGGTCCCGCTTGAGGCGCCCTTGCCCCCCTCTGGAGATGTGCCGAATGAGAGCGCCCGAGGACACCGATTGTTCATTGCCGACGACCTGGTTGGTTGCGCGCGGTGCGGCTCATACTCAGACAGAGGTGCACGCTCTCAATTGTATGCTGTCTGTGGCCCCTCCCAATTGGAGGAGAACCTTCAGCGGAACTGGCGCAGATACAACTTCTTTGCTGGGGTGCACCCGAAGGGCGCGAAAGGTAACCCCGCTATCCCTGTCCCCAGGCGTCTCCTGGTGACTGACGAGGCCGCGCAATGGCTTGGCCTCCGTCCATAATCTAACTTTCCTTTGCGTGCCGACATGTTTGCCTTCTCTTTGACGGACAAGCCCACGCCAGGGATGAGGCTTCCTCATCGTCCGGGCGTGGGTTACACCAGGGGTGAGCATTGCCGAGTCGTCCTGGCGTCGCCTAATGATTGAAGTATTTGCGTTGCGCGGTTGTGCGCGGGTTTCTGCGCGCGTATCAGGTACCCCATTCGTGGGGGGAGGTGCGCCGCACGTGTGGTGGTGCTCACACCCTTGGGTTCGGCACGAGGGCGGATCGGTTACCAGTCCGCCCTGACCGTTGCTTTGGTTTAGGTTAGCTCATCGTCCTGGCGTTCTCTACACCAGGGGTGAGCATTGCGCTGATACCGTGGCATCGCCTAAGCTTGTCTTTTTCTGCGCATCCGCGTGTGCGCGCGCTGCACGTGTATCAGACACTCCAGTTGTGGGGGAAGGTGCGCTGCACGTGTGGATGGGGTTCACCCTGAGGGCCGCGCACGGGGGTCGGATTTCTTGTCCGCCCTGACTGATGCTATGCCACAGGTTGTTTTCTTATCCCTGGCCCAGTGCTCGGGTTGCATAGGGGGGTGGGGCTTCGTACTGGCGGGGGGGGGGGCAGGTTGCGCAGCCTGCCTCTGAACCCGAGCCTTGGGGTCCCCCCTGCCGTCGTTGCCCCCCCCCCCCCCCCTCTCCCACCGCTTCCTTTTCCCTCTTTGGGCAGGTCTGTCCCTGGAGCACGGCATGGGCGGCCCTTGAGGGCCCCCCTGGCGACCGATGCGCTCGGGCACGGGTATTCCAGTGGGGGGCTCGGGCACGGGGGTGGCCGTGGAAGCCTGCCGCCCCGACCGTCGCTCCTCCTCGCTTCTCCTCCCCTTCCGGGCGGGGAGGAGGCCAGTCTCCATGGTCGCAAAGCCGTCTAAGGTGCTGGCTTACGCCAAACGTGCGTCTCCTTTCGCCTCTCCAGGGTCGCTCGTGGTCGTTCGGATCTCGAGGGCCGGCGTCGGCGATGTCGCATCCCCCTCGCAAGGGTGTGCTGATTGCTTTATAGTATATATTGCGTCGGTGCGCTCATCGCTTGTGTGTGCGATTGTGCTGCTCTGTTTCCCCATCGCTGCTGCTCCGTCCCGACCCCGAACTCGGCGCGTCTCTCTATGCGTCCCGTGCTCCTCCTCCTCCTCCTCTTCCTCCTCCTCTTCCTCCTCCTCCTCCTCCTCCTCCTCCTCCTCCTCCTCCTCCCCCTCCTCATCCTTCTTCTCCTCCGCCTCCTCCTCTGCGGTCGGCTACGTGTAGGGGTGACCTTTGGCCTTTCGCTGGAGTGAGCTTTCGCCAGAGTGGTTGCGCGCAGCAGTGACCTCTCGCTCGAGCGACCTCTGGTGCGGGCACACATGGGTCCCACCCCAGAGCCCATCGAGCCATGACAAAATCATGACGGGGGACGGACGTTATAAGCAATCGTGGCGTCGGGTGTCTGGGACCAGCACTGGCTGGCGCGAGTGGGTTGCTTGGAATTGGGATCCCCGCGGCCCCCCGCAGTGGCGCACCAAAGGTCACTCTTGCCAGGGATCGCTCGTGCGGAAGTCATCGTCGGCGTCGGCGTCGGCGTCGGCGTCGGTGTCGTCGGCGTCGTCGCAGGCGTCGGCGTCGGCGTCGTCGTCGTCGTCGTCGCTCGAGGTCCGACAGCGGCATCGACCGCGTCACGCTACGGTTTGCGGACCCCATGAGGGAGAAGGGTTTCGCGGACACTCACAAGGCTCGAAGAGGAAACGAGGAGGCACCCTCCATCCTCTACTAGGAGGGCTCGACCTCCTCCTCCTGCTCTTCCTCCTCCTGCTCCTGTTCCTGCTCCTGCTCCTGCTCCTCCTCCTCCTCTTTCTCCTCCTCCTCCTCCTCCTCCTCCTCCCCTCCTCCTCCTCCTCCTCCTCCTCCTCCTCTTGCTCCTCCTCCTCCTCCTCCTCCCTCCTCCTCCTCCTCCTCCTCCTCCTCCTCCTCCTCCTCCTCTTGCTCCTCCTCATACTGCTTCTCCTCCTCCTCCTCCTCCTCCTCCTGCTCCTCCTCCTGCTCCTCCTCCTGTTCCTCCTCCTCGTCCTGCTCCTGCTCCTCCTCCTGCTCCTCCTCCTGCTCCTCCTCCTGTTCCTCCTCCTCGTCCTGCTCCTGCTCCTCCTCCTGCTCCTCCTCCTGCTCCTCCCTCCTCCTCCTCCTCCTCCTCCTCCTCCTCCTCCTCCTCCTCCTCCTCCTGCTCCTCCTCCTGCTCCTCCTCCTGCTGCTCCTCCTCCTCCTCCTCCTGCAGCGGGGCCCTGGAGGTCCCGAGTCTGAGGGGACCTCCAGGGCACTCGGGGGGGCGCGGCGCGGGCCCTTTCCCGCAGCCCCCACGCCGCCGCCCTTGAGCTTCGCCGGGAACGTGACGATGAGCGGGGGCACCGAGACGCCGCCCCGGGCCAGCCGCCCGCGCCCACGGCGCCTGGTTGCCGCCAGCCGCCGCCCTCCTGCCGCCAGGCCGCGGCGCTGCCCGGCCGCCCGGCGTCCAGAAGCAGTGGCTCGAGCCGCGCCAGGGCCCAGCCGCCGCGCGCCCCGCCTCCGTCGGCCAGCGCGCCGGTCCCCCAGCGCGCCCTGCCGGGCCGGCCCGCCCTGGCCGGGGCCGCCCCCTGCGCCCAGCAGCAGCCCCGAGCCGTCGCCCAGCAGTCAGCCCAGCGTCGCCGCCGCACCGCGGCCTCAGGCCAGCCCAGCTGCCCGGCGGCGCTGCAGGGCCAACTGCGCCTGCACGGCGCAGCTGATGACCCTGTAGGCCCGCGCCAGCTCGCCGGGCTGCTGGTCCCCGGGCAGAGTGCGCACCTGCCGCAGGAGCCACTGCCTGGCCTCCCCGCCGAGGCGACCCGGGGTCTCCACCACGAATGGCGTTAGCCTGTCCCCCGGGTACCTGGCGTGCTTTTGGCGCTCGGCCCGCCTCGCGGCTTCCCCCAGCCGCCGCGCCGCCGCCGGCATCACGTCCTCCGCCGCCGGGTGGCGGACCGACACGTCGATCCAGTGCCGACCCGCCCCGTCGTTATATTCGACGTCCAGGATCGCGCGCTCGACGAGGTCCGCGCCCGGCAGGTCCGTCGGGCGCCGGTTGCGGACGCGGTCCCAGGCCGGCACCCGCTGCTCCGTCAGCGGCTCTTGGTGCAGCCAGCGCCGGACCAGGCCAGCCGCCGCGTGCTCGAGGTTGGCGTGGCGGCGCTCTACCCCGCCTCCCAGTGCGCAGGTGGCGGCGTGCGTGCCTTGCTCATCCAGCGGCTGGCCGCAGGGCGCGCCTCGGGCCCCTTGGGCGGCCGGGCGGTTCTGGCAGGTGCGCGCGGCCGTCTGCATCTCGGCCGGCGAGCACTCAGGCCTGGGCAGGTGCGCGCGGGCGCGAAGCCCCGTGGCCCAGAGCGCGTCCTCCATCGAGCAGGCGGGGTCGCTCGGGTAACCGAGGAAGCCCGCGGCCCCTGGCCCTCCGGCCCCCAGGAGCGCCGCCCGCTCGTGGTTGTGCAAACGCTGCCTCAGGGCAGCGTGTGTTTTCTTTTGCACAGCTTGCACGAGAGTGCTCTGCTTCGCGGGGTGCTGCAGGGCGTCCAGTAGGGAAGCGCCTGGTGCGGGGTCCGCGCCCTGGAGGGAGAGCTCCGTCCGCGCGTCGGAGAGAGCCTCGCCGAGGCGCGGCGCGGCGTCCAGGAGCTCGAGCACGGAGTCGGTGCCGAGGTCTGCGGCCACGCTGGACACGCACGCTGTCCAGCCCGCCCAGAAGGCCGCGGCTCGTCGCGTAGGCGCCCACTGTAGCCCTGCGCCAGAGAGCTTGAGGGGCAGGCCGAGGATCTCCCGCGCGGCGGCGTCCAGGGGCCGCCCGGCGAGCTCCTCCCAGTAGCCCGCCAAAGTAGCGTCGTAGCGAGCCGCGTCCGCCTCGCCAGCCAGCTGCGCGCGCAAGACGTGCTGGCTCGCGGCGCCCGCGTAGGTCCGCAGCAAGCTCCCAGTCGCTTGCAGCGAGAGCCCGTGCTCCCCGACCGTGCGCTTTCCCAGCGGCCGGAGGGCGTTCCAGAGCTGCGTCAGACGCCCGGCCGCCTGCTCGAGGCCGCTGTTCTGGCCCAGCTCGAAGGGCGCGTCGGCCACGTCGCCCCGCGCCCGCAGGTGCGTGCCGAGCACGGGGAGCGCGGGCACGAAGTGCGCTCGGAGTTCCGGGGGCACGGCCTGCGCCCCGGACGGAGACCACACCTGCGTCTTGCTGGCGTTGAGCTCCAACCCGAGGGGTCCCAGGAGCTCTCCCAAGCGGTGGAGGGCGGCCGTGGCAAGCTGCGCCGGGAGCGCCAGATAGGTGTCGTCCAGGTAAGAGTAGAGTCTTACGTCTGGGTCCTGGCGCGAGAGCTCTTCCAGCAGCTGGGAGAGCGCCTCTCTCTGGCCGACTGCGAAGGCAGCTGGCGCCAGGGGGTCTCCCTGGTCAAAGCCGAGGGTGCTCTCGACCTCCTCGAAACTGCCCGCTGCGTCCCGCCAGAGGTGCTGAGCAGACCCAGAGTACCACTTGTCCAGCACCCACGCGATCTCTGGCACGTGGACAGCCATGGCCCGAATGGCTGGGTCTCGCCGCAAGCGCTGGAAGGCCGCCTTGATGTCCACCTTGATGAACACCATGCCCGGGTGAGCGTCTGACTGGGTCTGCAGCTGCTCCTCCTCCTCCTCCTCTTCCTCCTCCTCCTCCTCCTCCTCCTCCTCCTCCTCCTCCTCCTCCTCCCCCCCTTTCCCCTCCTTCTCCTCCTGCTCCCCCTCTTTTGCTCCCTTCTGCGAGCCACTCCTTGGGTGACCTGCTGCGCCCGTGTTGGAACGCAGTAATTACGTTCCGTGTTCAAAACGTCCGTGTTAGCACGCTGCGTGTTGGCTAGGGACGCGTTGGCCCACGTTTTGTCGAACGCGTCGCGCCAGACCCCTGTTTTCGGTCTACGTGTTGAGCTCCGTGTCGACACGCTACGGGTTGCGTGCTGTGCATCGGGGTGGCTTGGAGCGTCCCAATTACAAAACCAGGTGCCCGAGGATCTGAGGTTCGTGGCCTCCAGGAGGCTTCCGAGAAAGAACTACAGTCGGGGCCCTGAAGAAGGAACCCTTTTCGTTGGGGAGGGGCTCCGCGTTCCTTCAGTGTTTCACAGCTTGCCTCAGGTTTTCCTTATGTTTTCGATAGGAAGTCGAAGTTGAACTTATGGAAAAAAAGGGGCCTCGTTCCTTATTTGGGGTTCCTTAGGTCAAGGCCCCGACTGTTTTCGAAGATGAGATGACTGGCACAAACATGAGCCTCTGGAGGTCCGCACGGATATCTTGGATCGGGGTTGGGCCCCCCTGGCGGCGCCTCTGGCGTTGCCTTTGGCGCGCTCCGCGCGCCAGTGAAGGGGGTCCAGTGCCGATCCAAGAAATCCGCGCGCACCACCAAGAGGTGATGTTTGTGTCATTGCCTGTTACTCTACACAGGAGCCCAGACCCCCGACGGTCCAGCCTGTCGCAGCACCAGGCGGTTTCTCGTGGCCACGACGGGATCCGCACCGAAGTCCTGAGCCAAGCGCACCCCAGGAGAGGTCGGGGGATCGGCCTGCGATGCCCAGCCCCTGACCTTCAGCGATGTGTTTTTGTCAGGCGATCGCAAACATGGATTAAGGGGGCATGGATTGGCGACGGGTCCCGTTTCCATGGGAAATCGCGGACCTCCGCCGCCGAACGAGGCGGCACCGGCCGCATTCTGGGGAGGGCCCCCCCCTCCCGATCCATGGATGTGGCGACCGCGCGCCAAAGCCATGGATCGCTGATCCATGTATGCGCGCCCCCGATTCTGAGCGGCCCCGCCGCCTGCTCAGTGGGCTTTCTCCTCCTCGCCTTCCCCCAGGAGGAGGAGGAGGAGGAGGAGCAGGAGGAGGAGGAGGAGGAGCAGGAGGAGGAGGAGGAGGAGGAGGAGGGTCGCTGATCCATGTTTGCGCGCCCCCGATTTTTGTTCAGATGGCGAGCTTCCTCGATTTCGACCTCCGGGGCCGCCGTCGGGCTTCGGAGAGCCCGAGGGGAGGTGGCCGAGCTCTCTTGCTTTCGCGTGCGCACGCGGGGCTCGAGGAAGAAGCGCGCGGAGCTTCCCTGCGTGCCTCTCGATGCGGCTCGATGTTTCAGCTTGATCGGCGCTCCAGAAGGGATGCTCTGAGCCGTCTCGATGGCAGCGATGCTCGTAAATCTTTTGTAGCCGTGTGCGGCTCGATGTCATACGCCACAAGCACACTCTGTCCGAGGGCCGCCTACGATCCGATGCGATGCGAGTCGATTCGCAGGCCCAGCCAACGATTCTGATTCGATCCGATCTGGTTCGATTCACCGGCATCGGCCTTGGACAGCCAGAGTTGGGCGCGGCGATCTGGTTTCGATCTGATTCGGGACGATCGGTTGGCGACCTGGTCCGTTTAAGATCCGATCTGGTTTCGCGAGTCGATCCAGCTCTGGCTTGCAAGTCTCGATGAAGAAAACACGACCCACACAAACTTTCGGAGGTCCGCGCGGACCTCCGAAAGTTGATGGTCAGGACCTTTGGCATATCTTGCTGCGTTTAGGCGCGACACGCTGACCATTTCTCTGTCCTCGAGCGTCAACTTCCCAAACCTCTTCCTGTCTCCCGCCCTGTGGAGCGGAGCGACACGCTATCCTGTTGTAGGGCATATCGCGTCGCCGTGGCCACCACCACGACACGCTAGCAAACGTTCTCGACCGTATGTTTACGCAGTCTCTTCTTTTTCTGAAGGCGCAGCTGACCAGGTACGTCTGGCTGTCGATCGGCGCCATTGTCACCGTAGGACTCCTGGTGAGCGTGACCGCTCACAGGTTTTGGGACGATTCCCAGTACCCCACGAGTGAGGCTAGGGAGCTCAGCCAGTGGCAGATGCTCATCTTCTATTCTTCATTCGTCTTCCTGCTCCTCACCCTTGCCGCTGGACTCATCTTGACAAAGCACAGCGTCGTCAACACTTTGGGGTTGGAGGTCCTTGTCGTGTCTGCTAACGTCTGCTTTATGATGACCATGGCCATCATCCCGAAGCACTACATCGCGCGCGCGTTCGGCCACGAGAACGCCGAGGCCATATGGGGCGTGGACCTGGGTCCCACCGACGGCAGCCTGGTGCTGTACATCGACCTGGTGGTCACCTCCCTGCACCTGCTGCTACCCATACGCTGGATCGTCCTCGTCCCCCTGGAGGTGATCGCCATCCTGGTCTACATCGTGCCCGCGGTGCTGCTGGGCAGCCCGGCCATGAACTTTGTCCCCTTCAACATCATAGGGCTCATGGTGCTCACGCTCTTCGCAGCCATCGGGAAGCGGTCTTTCGAGAGGCAGGAGCGTATTCTGTTCGCGGGGCTTCTGCAGGAGAAGCAGAAGCGCTTCCAGGCCGAGTTCCAGCTGTCCAAGGCTCGACGAGCAAAACTCCATGAACATACGCTTTCGGAGGTCCGTGCGGATTTCCTGGATCGGCGCTGGACCCCCTTCTCTGGTGCGCGGAGCGCGCCAGGGTCGGCGCCGGAGGCGCCACCAGCGGGGTCCAGCGCGGATCCAAGAAATCCGCGCGCAGCTCCGAACGTTTATGGTTATGCAGCAGTTTTTTGCCCCTCTCAAGGCGGACAACACCGGCGTCCCCTCGAAGGCAGAGGGTTTCGGCTCCGAGCTGTCGGTCCCGGGGACGACCATGAGCAGCGCGGCCTTTGGCGACAGCGTGGGTCCCGCGTCGTTGGATCAGATCCGTGCCATTGGTACGCGAGAGAAGTGGTTCTTCTGGAGCTGGAGCCCGAAAGTATGTCGGCGTGTGTGTGTGTGTGTGTGTGTGTGTGTGTGTGTGTGTGTGTGTGTGTGTGTGTGTGTGTGTGTGTGTGTGTGTGTGTGGGGGCGTATTGGGGGCCCGCGTTTCTGAGCGTTTGAGATGTATACACATTATATACATGTGTACATGTATACAAATGTATGTATGTATGTATATATATATATATATATGTGCATGCATGTATGCATGCATGCATGCATGTCTGTATGTATGCATGCATGCATACATACATGCATGCATGTATGCATGTATGTATGTATGTATGTATGTATGTATGTATGTATGTATGTATGTATGTTTATATACACTTGTGCACATGTATATATCTATAGACATGATCCCGTTCACAATTGCATGCTGCGTATCACGGCGAAGGGGCCGCACTTATGGGCACGCGTGGCCACTCCGCTCAGGCCTCGAGCGACCTTCTCCCGTGCCTTCGCTGCCCTCCACGCCGCATCGGCCGCGCGGATCCCCGAGGTGGGCCGCGGGCTGAGCACGGGGACGGCGTTTTCTATGCTGCCAGCCCGGGGCACTCGCAGTGCCCCGCTTGCTCCTGCTCGCCGCGGCTGCGGTGCACTGAGCTGCGCCGACTGCTCGGGCCTGCCGGGCTCGAGCAGCCTCAGGGGCCCAGCCTTTGGCCCGTGGCGCTGGCCTGCGCCACCTGCGGGCTCGCCGGGGCCTGCTGCGGCAGGGCGGCGGCCTGGCGCTGGAATTTGTTCCCCAGCGGTGCTGCAGGAGGGACGACGCCGTGGGCTGCAGGCGCCCGCGGGCTACCACCGGCTCCGCAGCCTGCCGACCGCGGCCTCATTCCTGACGGCGGTGGCGGCGGCGGCTGGACGGCCTGGCACCCCGGCGCCGCCCGGGCCCCTCGTGGCCAGCTCGGCGGGGCGGGCCTGGCTGGGCTGCAGCTCTCCCTCTCAGGGCCCCTGCGCGGCCTCGCGCCGGCGGCGGCGGCTGACGGGGCAGCCGCGCCTGGCGTCGCGGGGTTCGTCGCCGCTCCTGGGGGCCCAGCGGCCGCGCCGGGCCCTTTTGCTGCTGCCCCCGCGCCGGTGGTGGCCGCGCCGCCCTTGGCGGCCCTTGCACGTTCGAGAGGACGGCTGGCTTTTCGGCGGCCGACGCACGGGCGGCGCACGGGCGACGAATGCGCGACGCGCCTCTTGTCGCGAAGGGGGGGAAGGTCAGCACGCCGGTCGTCTTTCTGGGCCTTAACACCCTGGTGCCAGCCCGCGTGCAGCCCGTGGCCTACAAGGTGCTTGGACTCAGGGAGGTCAGCTCCGCGGATGCCGTCGCCCGTCTCGTGGAGCACCAGCCGTCTCGTGGAGCACCAGCGGCAAGATTGGCGGGTCCGCGTACGGCGCTGTGGGTACCGTGTGCACCGTCACCCGGGACAGTGGCAATGGTCTCCCCCGCGGCCGTCACAGCTATCGGAAGGCCGAGGGCCGCCTCGCCCTTCGCGGGTCCGCGTGCGACGGTGTGGGCGTGCACCTTCGTCCGGGACAATGGCATGACCCCCCTCGGCCGTCACAGCTATCGGAAGGCCGAGGGCCGCCTCGCCCTTCGCGGGTCCGCGTGCGACGGTGTGGGTGTGCACCTTCGTCCGGGACAATGGCACGCCCCCCTTTGGCTGCAACAGGAATTGGAAGATCGAGGGCCGCCTCGCGTCGACTAGACTGGCGACGGCGTGGCGGAGCATAAGCGGCGCTGCTTCTACTTGGAACAGATGGTGTACTTCGACCAGCTCAACGTTCCCGACGTGGCGGCCGCCGAATCTGGGTGCAACAGTAGAGGTGGCGCGACCGGCTCATCACGAACGCGAGCGAGTCCCTGGACTCTCACCTCTTCTATGGTACCTCGTCGAACCGCGGCAGCGTGCGCGTGCACCCTCAGCTGCCCTACGTCAGCGGCGAGCTCTCCAAGGTGCACGCGGGGCCCAAGTTTTAAGGAGAGGCGGAAGGCGCGCGAGGAATGCCAGTCCGCCTCGCTCCCGGGGACAGGGGCAAGGGGGGCAAGGACAAGGACAAGCACGACGCAAAGGGGTGATGCCCACCCCGCAGCAGAAACTGGGCCGCCTGCTGCGGCGACTCTCGAGCACCAGGCCCGTTTTCGCGGCGACCCCGCCGCCCTGGGTGACCATCGTCATCGTGATGTTTTCCCCTTCCTCATGTGGCCCGTCGTTCTGTTCGTGCCGACCGTCGCCCCTGCCGTGCTGTTCGCCAGCAGCTCCGCCGCTCCAATTTCTCATTGCAGCGGGTTGATGGTGGCGTGGATGCGCTCAACAGTTTGTGCATCCACGCTGGTGATCTTCCAGCGGCGCCTGACAACGTCGGACAGCATGCTAGCTGGGATTTTTTGGAACGCTGCCATCTGCGCATTGGCGCGATGCTGAGCAAGCCAGGTTTCTTTGGGGGGAAGAAGCTCAACGCAGGCTTCTCAGTGGCTCCGCTGTCTACTCCGACAAAGGCGGCGGCTGGTTATAGTACTCGAAGGGGCTTGTCTCCTGGCCTGAAGTGTGGTCATGCCCTGCTGACCATCTGGGCTGCCTCACTCAGGGCGATGTTGATTGGGTGCGGCACTGGCGACGTTACACCAGAGAAAAGACCCAATCAGTGGATGGTTTGAAAATTTCGCAGGCGCTGAAGTTTCGAAGAGGCCGAAATACCGATTCGGTGTAAGTTTGGGAAGGGTTGTGGCATTCTCGCCTTTTCGGGTATCCGTCGTTTCAAACGGCTCAAGAGGATAGACGATCTCAAAGGGCTCGTCGGCTGAGTCTCAATACCTGCTCCACGGGAACCCAGGACAGGCTCGGGACGGCCCGAGTGAGTTTCCAGAGGTGAGGTCGAGAGGTGCTGAATGTGACGGTGTTCCTCTTATGTTTCCTCTTGCCAATGGCCACTGCCATCAGCATCGTCGTGCATCATCACCATGGTCATAGATATCACCAGCAGCAGTATCATCGTCAACCTGCTCATTTTCATCATCCTGACCATTATCGTCATACTCATCATCATCATCCTCAGCATCATCATCATCATCATCATCATCATCATTATCTGGGTCTTCGTTGTCATCGTCATTAGATCGATGGTGCGACCGATCGATAAGGAGATCGACGAAGAAGCCGGGAACCCGGAAACCCGGGAACCCCGCCGCCCACCGAAATCGTCCCAGAACCAGCAAAGGCACCCGGGAACCCAGAGCCGGGAGTTGGATAGTGAGAGCAATGGTGCGAGGACGATAGTAGCGCCGATAGTGAGACCGATAGCGATGTCGATTCCGTGAGATCGATAGTCAGATCGATCGTTATAGCGCCCGTGCCACCTATAGAGAGATCGATCGTGAATATATTGTGAAATCGGCTGTGATGTCGATAGTGATTTCGATAGTGAGATCGATAGTGAGGTGAGCAAGGAGATCGATGGTGAGACCGATCGATAAGGAGATCGACGAGGAAACCAGGAACCTGAAAACCCGGGAACCCCGCCGCCTACCGAAATCGGTTCGGAAGCAGCAAGCGGGCAGCCGGGAAACCAGAACCGGGAACCCAGGAACCCGGGAACTTGGCCGCCTAGCGAAGTCGGCCCGGCAGTTTCGTCAAATCTTCATTGTCCGCCAGAACCCCTTCTCTGCAAGCGCTGATTGGGGAATAATTTGCTCAGAACTTCCGACGCGGCGTTGGTCGGAGCCCGCCACGCTTGCCCTCGTGGACCTTCCGTCGACCCTCGGTTGGCTCGGGGCCCAGTTTTGCGCGGAGAGTGTGTGCGGCGGGTCCCTCGCTGTGGCATGCTGCGCTTCAAGGTGGCCCCCGCTACCAAGCACATGATCGGTGTCTTTTTTTTGGGGGGGGCAGAAGACCAGCAAGCGGAGGAGGAGGAGGAGGAGGAGGAGGACGAGGACGAGGACGAGGACGAGGACGAGGACGAGGACGAGGACGAGGAGGAGAGGGAGGAGGAGGAGGAGGAGGAGGAGGGAGGAGGAGGAGGAGGAGGAGGAGGAGGAGGAGGAGGAGGAGGAGGAGGAGGAGGACTTCTGTCCCGGCGACACGCGAAAACGAAACTCAGAAAATGACGAAGATCGAACCCTATAAGTTAGCTACGAACAGCGACGAGACCCAGACCCAAATAGTTAGTTGGCGAGAAAGTGAAAGCGCCGAGCGGCCGCCGGTGCTGTCCTCTACGCTGGCTGGGGTCGTGGAGTTCGACAGGAGCCGATCCCGGCTGGGATCTTTTGTTGCGTTCTGCCGCACGAGCTTGCCGATGTGTTAGTTGTGGGCCACGCGCTTACATCGGCGTCACCCCAACATTTGTACTGTATATGCGTCGCCTTCCCCGGGGCGACGCGCGCACCGAGACATCTTATAGGATATACGTCGTGGCGGGCGCTTTCTGGCCACGCCGCTCAGGAAAGGATCTACTACAAGATGGGTCTACTATATGTTCGGGTCGGACGCGCGCCTCCAAGGAGGACATAGTATTAGGTTATGTCCCTGCGCGTCCCATTACAGCCGTTTGTCAATCTGCAACTCCCCCAAATCCCATTCACGCCACGACCTTCCGTCGCTCGCTGGTTTGCGACAGTCAGGGGCAGCGCTCGCTCCTGAGAAAGAGAGAGAGAGAACAAACAAAAAAAAGCGAGAGAGAGAGAGAGCGAGAGAATGGGCGTGAATCTTGGAGTCGAGGGCTCCCTTGAGCCCCTAGTTTAAGACCCTTGAGTGATCACTAGGACCCTATCCAGACCCTGATGGAGTGTGAATCCTGACAGGGCGCCCTTCACAAACCGCCCCCCAGGCCCCCCACGGGGCGCGAATCCAGGAGCAGGGGGGGGTCCTTGTGCCCATGCTGTAGCACGGACCTTCGACCTCAGGGTCCTCTCTGGATTCTCAGAGACCTCCAGCAGTGGGTCGGGCATCCTGGGGCATGCGAACCCCCCTGCGCTCGCTGTAGAAGCGCACCTCCTGGGCCATGGAGCACGTCACGCCCTCCAGACCTCCGTGGCGTGAGCCCTGGAGTCTGGGGACCGTTTCCAGACACCCGTGGGCTCGAGCCCTGGGCCCGACGACGCCTTCCAGACCCGACGGGGCCCGACCCCTGGAGTGCGGCAACCTCTGCGAGATCGCAGCCCCCAGACCCCCGACGCCACGATTTGTCCATAACGGTCCCGAGGCCTGGTGAGGGCCCCCGGAGGCCGAAGATTGTGAAAATCTCTGCTTTCTCCCAACCATCCTGTGGTGTCGGGTCGTCGTTTTGACGAGAGATCCCCTCGACTCCCATTTTGGCACACCCCTCACGCGCTTCGTGGTAGGGAGCTCCACCGAAGGCCCAGATGCCAGCGCTCGCATGTGGCCACCGCGCCTATTTTGGCACAGCCCTCACACGCTTCGTGGCCCCATAGGGAGTTCCACCGCAGGCACAGGTCATCTGGGGCGACGCGCGTGCGATCCGCCCCGTGGGTGTCCGCCGCGCTGGCGAAGCACTCACCAAATTGCCCCCTTGCGAGGGCGACGTGCACGTTCGAGAGGGCGGCTGGCCTTCTCGGCGGCAAACGCACGGGCGGCGCACGGGCGACGAATGCGCGACGCACCCCTTGTTGCGAAGGGGGGGGGGTCAGCACGCCGGTCGTCTTACTGTGCCTTAACACCCAGATGCCAGCGCTCTCATGCGGCCAGCGCGCCACAGGGAGCTCCACAGGGAGCACCAGGCCACAGAGCGCTCCCAGTTTCGTGGCACCACAGGGAGCTCCAGGCCAATATGCCAGCGCTGGCATGCAGCCACCGCACTCGTTTGGGCATACCCCTCACACGCTTCATGGCCCCATAGGGAGTCCCGCCGAAAGTTCAGATGCCAGCTATCGCATGCGCCCACCGCGTCCAGTTTGGCACACCTTTCGCACGTCTTCTGGCCACATAGGGAGCTCCATCGAAGGCCTAGATTCCAGCGCTCGCATGTGCCCACTGAACCCATGTTGGCACAGCCCTCACACGTTTCGTGGGCCCACAGGGAGCTCCGCCGAATGAGGTGCATACAACGACTGCTTATGGTTGGGTCCTTCGCCAGGCTAATTTGTCCATGGCCCGAAGGGATCTGGGTCCAGACGCTGGAAATGGGCCCGCATTTGCTTCCCGGGGCGTTCCTTGAAGGGGGGCGGCAGGGGCGGCGCCGACGCCCCGCGCGAGAAGGGGGCGGAAGAGGAGGATCGAGGAGGAGGAGGAGGAGGGAAGAGGATGAGGATCGAGGAGGAGGAGGATGAGGAGGAGGAGGAGGAGGAGGAGGACGAGGACGAGGTGGAGGAGGAGGAGGAGGAGGAGGATCGAGGAGGAGGAGAAGGATCCGGGAGGAGGAGGAGGAGAGCCTGGGACTCACCTCCCAGGTTTATAGCCAAAGGCGAGGTGCAGCTCCTGCCGGACAGGATCCTCGGCCAGGGCGGCTTCGGCATCGTCGTGCTGGGCTTGTACCACAACACCATGGTGGCGGTGAAGGCGCCGAAGCAGGAGCCGGGGGCGCGCTTAGGGGGGGATGGCAGAGGGGTTCGAGGTTTTCGAGGCCCGAGGTTTTGTTCTTGATTTTTGGAGAGACAGGTCCCCTCGTCCCTCTCCTCCTCCTCCTCCCCCTCCTCCGTCCTCCCCCTCCTTGCCTCTGCCATCATCGTCACCATCATCGTCATTATCATCCTCATCCTCATCCTCATCCTCATCCTCCTCATCATCCTCGTCGACCTCATCACCATTATCATCATCAGCATCATCAGTATCATCACCATCACAATCACTATCGCCACCATCACCACTACTGACTGTTCTTGTATTACTTCTGGACGTGACGCACGTTACCCCCCCGCCGACCCCCCCCGTAACTCTGACGCCAGGAAGCCGGCTACAGGTGTGAACGTGTGCAGTTCCCCATAGAGGAGGTGGATGTGTAGGAGGAGCAGCAGCAGCAGGAGCAGCAGCAGCAGGAGGTGGAGGAGGAGGAAGAGGAGAAGGAGGAGGAGGAGGAGGAAGAGGAGGAGGTGAGGAGGAGTTGTGTAGGAGGTGAGGAGGGGGAGGAGGAGGAGGAGGAGGAGGAGGAGGAGGAGGAGGAGGAGGAGGAAGAGGAAAAGGAGAAAGAGGAGGAGGATGAGGAGGATGAGGAGGAAAAGGAGGGGGGTGAAGGAAGGGGAGGAGGAGGACGAGGACGACTACGACCGACGTGGCCCGGAGGCCCCGAAAGATTCACGCAGACACGAGGGCCTTGTGCTGTTGCCGCTGCTGCTGCGGCAACAGGTAGTGTACTGTGGTGCACGCATGCATCGGGGTGCACGCATGGCGAGTTCACCAAGATGATGTGGTGCACGCAGGCATGGTGGCGTACACGAACGCTGCGGTGCATTGTATCGTTTTTGAATACTACCACTACTACTACTACTACTCCTACTACTACTACTACTACTACTACTACTACTACTACAACCGCTACTACTACTTCTTCTTATATTATTAATGTTTCTACTACTGCTACTACTACTACTACTACTACTGCTCCGGCTACTCCTACTACTACCAGTACTACTACTACTACTACTACTACTACTACTACTACTACTACTACTACTACTACTACTACTACTACTACTACTACTACTACTACTACTACTACTACTGCTACTACGACTGCTACTACGGTTGATTCTTTTTCCCGCTGGCGTTAATTACCCTTGGTCGAGCATTTGAATTGAGAGAACTTATCAAATTCCTGGGAAGCGCCTCTGAGCGCCCGGCAGGGCCCGAGAGAGCGAGCGCTTTGGAGCAGTTTGCAAGCGCCGGGGCGCGCGCGGCGCGGAAAGCGCGCATGTCAAAAGGGAGGACATGTGAAGGAATCGCCTTTTTCAGGCCCCGCGCCTGGGATCGCTTCGGAGCGCTTGTCAGCGGCTGGGAGCGCCTGGAGCTACCTGGGGGCGCGCGGGGGCGCCCGCGAGCGCCCCGCGGGGGAATCATGCATGTCCAAAACATGTAGAGGAACTGCCTTCTTCAGGCGCCGCGCCTGGGAGCGCTCGGGAACGCTTCCGAGCGCTTGGCGGGAACGCCCGGGAGTGTTCGGGCTTGCCTGGGAGCGCTTCGGAGCGCCCGGGAGGCGTCGGAGAGGTTGGGGGCGTTGCAATGGCGCCATGCCTGCTGTCGCTCGGGCCTGTCAATGCCGCGCGCTTTTCGTCTTGAAGGCTAGGGTTTAAAGCCTTCGTTGAAACATGGCCCGCGCTGGCTGCGACCCCACCCTCACAAGAGTGCCGGGGGAGTCGCTGCCGGGCCGCGCGCGCTCCGAATTTTACATTCCCGCCCCAGACCACCCACGATGAATCAAGGTCGAAGGTTTCTACCCCCAACCCCCTTATCAAGGGAGGCTGTCGTGTTCAGCGGGCAAGCGAACATAACTCGTAGAGCTTCCCTTAGCAAGTTATTGCTGGAAGTTTAAGAGTAATTCTGGGGCGCTGGAAAACTAGTTGGCAAGAAAAATCTCGACGGTTGAAAATTTCGTTCTCAAAATTTCAACATTCGTTAGAGCTTTTTCCCGTGATACTCGATCTTATTCCCGCTCGCCATCTTGATCTCAGCTCGATCGGATACCTTTTACTTGCAAAAAAGCAGGCAGGCGGAATCGGCCGTTTCAAATCATCTCGACACGCGATGACGGTTATCTGAACATAACTCGAGTTTCAGGACAGCTGCAGAGCTGGTAAGCACAGCTAATCGATTCAGAATGATCAGGCGCGTTGGCCTGTTGAATCTAGAAATCTGAACTCGGTCTGCTAGCTGAGCTAGGTCCACAAACCTATTCGTATTATTCGATTCATCTTGACAGACGCTCTCGGTTTTCTGTACTTAACTCGAGCTATAGGACAGCTACATAACTGATACTCACAGAAACCGATTTAGAATCATCAAGACTATTGTTATTTTTATTAATACTACTCTTACTATCACTACTACCATCACTACTACAACCACTAGTAATACTATTACTACTACTACTACTACTACTATTACTACTACTACTACTACTACTACTACCACTACTGCTACTACTACTACTACTACTACTACTACTACTACTAGTACTACTACGATGGCTACGACTACGACTACTAATACGACTATTTCTACGATTACTACCATTACTACTGCTATTGTTATTACTACTATGCCTGCGATTACTACTATTGATACTACTACTACTACTACTACTACTACTACTACTACTATTACTACTACTACTACTACTACTACTACTACTACTACTACTACTACTACTACTACTACTACTACTACTACTACTACTACTAGTACTACTACTACTACTACTACTACTACTACTACTACTACTACTGCTACGACTGCTACAGGTACTTTTGCGACCAATGCTACAAACATTTCTATTACGACTACTACTACGACGGCGAGGACTATTACTACAACGACTACTACTACTACTACTACTACTACTACTACTACTACTACTACGTCTCCTACTTTGACTACTAGTACGATGACTACTACTATGAATGAGAATACGAGTGTGAGTACTACCGCTACTACTACTACTACTACTACTACTACTACTACTACTACTACTAGTATCACTATCTATACGACTACTACGACTACTACTACGACTACTACCAGTACTACTTCTACTGCTACTGCTATTACTACACGAGCGCCGCGGTGCACCACCACTATTTTTATGACTACTACATTTACTGCTACTACCACTACTACTTTCTACTACTTTTTGTTTCGTTTCTAGTACTACTACTCCTACTACTACAACAGCAATCACTACTACTACCACTACTACTACTACTACTACTACTATTACTACTACTACTACTACTACTACGACTACTACTACGACTAGTACTGCTGCTTCTAATTGTACAGCTACGACTGCTATTATTCAAATTGCGACTACGGCGACGACGACTACTACTTTTATTGCTACTACGACGACGACGATTTTGACATTTTTTTTATTACGTCCACTACACTACGACTACCGCTGCGACTACTACTACGACTACTACCACTACTACCACTACTACCACTACTACCACTGCTACCACTACTACTAGTAGTAGTAGTAATACTACTACTACTACTACTACTACTACTACTACTACTACTGCCACCATTACTACTACTACTACTACTACTACTACTACTACTACTACTACTACTACTACTACTACTACTGATACTACTACTACTACTCCTACTACTACTACTACTACTATTACTACTACCACTGTTGCTACTACTACTACTACTACTACTACTACTACTACTTCTAGGGCCACACCTGACGTATGGCCGGTGAGGTTTGGATTTGAGTTTGGGTTTGGGTTTGGGTTTGGGTTTGGGTTTCTTTGTTTTTTATTGGAAACCAATTTTTTATTAGTTTTGTATTGAAAACGAATGGTTTGGCTTCGTGTTCTATTGAGCACCTATGGTTTTAATTAGTTTTCTATTGGGAGCCAATGGTTTTTCACTCGTTTTCTATTGGGAACCAATGGTTTTATTAGTTTTCTATTGGGAGCCAATGACTTTTATTAGTTTTCTATTGGGCACCAATTGTTTTTATTTGTTCTCGATTGGAAACCGATTGTTTGTATTAGTTTCTATTGGGAGCCAATGGTTTTAATTAGTTTTCTATTGGAAACCAATTGTTTTTTATTAGAGTTCTATTGGAAGCCCATAGTTTTACTAGTTGTCTATTGGAAACCAATGTTGTTTTTTTAGTTTTCTATTGGAAACCAATTGTTTTTTTATTAGTTTTTCTAATGGAAACCAATGGTTTTAATTAGTTCCCCATTGGAAACCAATGGTTTTGATTTGCTTCACATTGGGAACTAATTGTTTTTCTAGGTCTCTGTAGGAAACCAAGTGTTTTCATGAGTTTTCTATTGGAAACCAATGGTTTCAATTCGTTTCCCATTGGAAACCAATTCTTTCTATTAGTTTTCCATTTGAAACAAATGGTTTCTATTAGTTTCCTATTGGAACCACATGGTTTTCATAGTTTTTTTTTGTTGGGAACCCTATGGTTTTATGATTCTAATTAGTTTTCCATTGGGAACCAATGGTTTTACTTAGTTTTCTATTGGGAACCAATTGTTTTCAATAGTTCCCATCTGGAAACCAATGGCTTTAATTAGGGGAACCAATTGTTTTAATTCGTTCCCCATTGGAACCAATGTTTTTTATAAAAAATTGGTTTCGACCAGTGGTTGGACTTCATTTTCTATTGGAAACCAATGGTTCTAATTAGTTCTCGATTGAAAAGCAATGGTTTGAATTAGTTCTCCATTGGGGAACCAGTTGTATTAATTAGTTTTCGGTTGAAATCAACTTGTTTTAATTTGTTTGCTATTGCAAACCAATGGTGTTAATTAGTTTCCTGCGGAAAACAAATGGAACAACTTAGATTCGTATTGGCATTAAACTGTTTTACCTAGTCTTCGATTGAAAACCAATGGTGCTCATTAGTTTTCTGTTTGAAAACAAACGGTTTAAATTCGTGTTCTCATGCAAACAATGGTTTAAAATAGTTTCGATTGGAAATACAGTGTTGCCATTAGTTTCCGAATGACAGCAAATTGTTTCAATAGTTGTAATTAGTCTTGGTTTGGAAACCCCTGGCTTACATTAGTGTTCTATTGTAATCAAATGGTTTTGATTAGTTTTCTTTTGAAAACAAATGGGTTTAATCAGTTTTCAATTAAAAACTAATGGTTTTACTTAGTTGTCTATTTTAACATATTTGTGAACTCAGCTTTGGTTTCTAATGAGAACAATGTGTGTCAATAGTTGTAATTACTTTGCTGGTGAAAACCGATGGTTTACATTAGTGTTCGATTGAGAACACATGGTTTTAACTAGTTTTCTATTCAAAACACATGGTTTAAATTCATTTTCTGTTGAAAACTAATGGTTTTACTTAGTTGTCTATTGTAACAAATTGGTTAAGTCAGTCTTCTATTGGAACCAATTGTTTTAACTAGTGCTCTAATGAATGAAACCTATGGTACAGTTTTCTATTGCAACGAATTGTTTAACTTGGTTTCTATTGAAAGCAATTCTTGGTGTCAATTTGGTGGCCTCATGGGAGCCCCTTCCCATGGGCATTTCTGTCCGGGGCCGCCGTGGCCACCGCAGTTGCTGCTGTGATCTCCTCTCTTGCGGAGCTACCTCAACTCCACGCGCATACTCAGTCTCGAGAATTCCTGAGGACCTCTCGAGACTTCCTTCGGAATCTTCGGGGTAAGTCCTTAGGGTTCACAGAGGAAACCTTAGGATGCACCGAGGCTTCCTTAGGATTCCTCGAGCATTCCTTCGGATTCCCCGAGAATTCCTTGGGATTGCCGGAGACTTCCTTAGGATTCCTGAAGACTTCCTTAAGATTCCTGAAGACTACCTTTAGGATTCCTGAAGACTTCCTTCGGATTCTTCAGAATTCCTAAGGAATCCTTACGAATTTCTTGGGATTCTTTGAGAATTCCTATGGAATCACAAGGATTCTTTAGGATTCGTCTGGGATTCCTTCAGATTCCTGGAGGCTTCCTAAGAATTCCTTGCGAATTCCTTAGGGTACTTCCGAGATTCCTTAGGATTCCTCCGAGATTCCTTCGGATTCTTCTGAGATTCCTGAGGATTCTTGTTGAATTCCTTGGGATTCCTGTGGCATTCCTTAAGATTCCTGAAGAATTCCTTGGGATTCCTGGAGACTTCCTTAAGATTTTCGAAATTTCCTTATAGGTTTCCTGGAGAATTCCTTGGGATTCCGCAGGGATTCCGAAGGATTCCTTCGGATTTCCTCAAGATTCCTTTTGGATTCCCTCGGATTCCTTCGGATTCCTGGAAGTTTCCGGGGAACTCAGGGGTTCCTTAGGTGTCCTGATGGATTCCTCGGGATTCCTAAAGAATTCCTCCGGATTCCTGGAGAATTCTTTTGGATTCCTTGGGGATTCCTTAGGTTTCCTGGAGACTTCCTTGGGATTCTTCGAGAATCCCTTGGGATTCCTCACAGCGTGCCGGCCATAAGTCATATGTGAAGGACGCGTTGTTTATATCGGGTTTTCGTACACCTGTAAAGAAACCCAACCAAATTACCGGCCATAACCAGGCCGACCATAGACGACGGGTGACCCTACTATTACTATTACTACTACTACTATTACTACTACTACTACTACTACTACTACTACTACTACGACTACTACTACTATTATTATTACTACTACTAGTACTACTACTACTACTACTACTACTACTACTACTACTACTACTACTACTACTACTATTACTACTACTACTACTACTACTACTACTACTACTACTACTACTACTACGACTACTACTACTACGACTATTACTACGACTACTACTACTACTACTACTACTACTACTACTACTACTACTACTACTACTACTACTACTACTATGTTTTGTTACAGCGTCTATTTCTTTAAGTGCTACTAGTACGACTGGGATTACGAGCACCTTTAACACTACTAGTGCGGCTCACGAACACTACAAGAGCGACTAGTACTACTAGTACCATTACTATTACTCGTACTACCCGTACTCGTGCTAGTACTGGTACTAGTATTAGTACTAGTACTCGCCGCGGCGGCCGCCGTTACCGTCACCTCCTTCCTTCCCACCCCACGTAACATGCGTTACCCCCCTAGAAAAAGAACAGTCACCTAGCAGTACACTTACGATGACCATTCTCATTACCATTGCCATCACCATCATCATCCTCATCACCATCGCAATCACCATCAACATCATCACCAGCATCATCACCACCATCATCAGCATCACCAGCGTCATCACCATCATCACCATCATCATCACCATCCTGAGCATCATCATCATCATCATCATCATCATCATCATCATCATCATCATCATCGCACCCCTCACACACACACACCTCACACGTTTTGTGGCCCCAAGGATTTTCACCGAAGGCTCCAGGGGCAGGGTCCGAATTGCGTACCGCACCCGATCCAGCACACCCCTCACACGCTGCGTGGCCCCACGGGGAGCTCCACAATCACCATCACCTTTAATATTGCCTTTATCATTGTCATTCACATCACCATTCACATTACCATTACCATCACCATCAGCATCTTCACCAGCAGTATCCTCATCATCATCATCATCATAGTCATCATGCCATCATGCTCACCACAGTCACCATCACCACCACCACTACCACAGCAATGACCGTTATCATTAACATTGCCATTACCATTACCATTTACATCGCCATTCCCATTACCATTACCATGGCCACGACCAGCACCATTGCACTTACCGTTTCCATTACCATTGCCATGATCATCACCATCACTATCATCATCAGCATCATCATCACAGTCACCACCATCATCAACATCACCATCAACACCATCAGCATCACCACCATCATCATCACCACCATCATATTTATCATACTGATCATCATCACCACCATCACCATCATCATCATCATCATCATCATCATCATCATCATCATCATCTTCATCATTATCATCATCATCATCATCATCATCATCATCATCATCATCATCATCATCATCATCATCATCATCATCATCATCATCATCATCATCACACCCCTCTCACACACCTCTCACACGTCTCGTGGCCCCATAAGGAGCTCCACCGAAGACTCCAGAAACAGGGTCCGACATGCGTACCCGCACCCGATTCAGCACACCCCTCGCACACTTCGTGGCCCCATAGGGAGCTCTACCGATGGCCCCAGCGGCAGGGTCCGCATGGCGTGCCCGCGCTCGATTCGGCACACCCTTCACACGCTCCGTGGCCCCAGAGGGAGCTCCACCGAAGGTCACAGCGGCAGGGTCCGCATGGTGGCGCGCCCGCTCCTGATTTGGCACGCCCATCACACGTTCCGCTACCCTACAAGGAGCACCACCGAGGGCCCCAGCGGCAGGGTCCGCATGCCGCGCCCGCTCCCGTTTTGGCACACCCCTCACACGCCTCGCGGCACCAAAAGGGAGCTCCACCGAGGGCCCCAGCGGCAGGGTCCGCATGGAGCACCCGCGCCCGATTCGGCACACCCCTCACACGCTTCGCGGCCCAGGATGGGCTCCACCGAAGGCACCAGCGGCAGGCTCCACATGGCGTAGCCGATCCCTATTCAGCACACCTTTTCCACATGGGGAGCTCCACCGAAGGCCCCAGCGGCAGGGCCCGAATGGTGCGCCCTCACCCGATGCAGCACAGCCCTTACACGCTTCGCGGCCCCATAGGGAGCTCCGCCGAAGGCCCCAGCGGCAGGGTCCGCATGGCGCACCC
>CAUYUJ010006325.1:0-12500 GCA_963575745.1 Prorocentrum cordatum | reverse complement strand
GTGTGTGTGTGTGTGCGTGAATATGTGTGGTGTGTGTATGTGTGTATGTGTGTGTGTGTGCAGGGGGGATGTGGGAGTGTGTGTGTGTGTGTTTGTGTGTGTGCGGGGGGGGGGCATGCTGGCGCGAACTTCTCCACGGTCGTCCTGGGGAATCATCAAGGACCGTTTGGGTGAGCATAATGGTTTGGACCATGTTGTAGTTGTGTCTGCTCAGGAAATAATGAGGCCTCTAGAGGAATCGATCGCCACAGCGTCAGCTCGGGCTTTGAAGAACGGTCGGAAGTTGCATTGGGCATTCAGCTTTAGAGGCCCTTCTAGCACGACGCGTCTCAGTCTCAACGACCTCGGAGCCAGCGGCGTTACTTCAGGGGCCGCGGTTTTCCTGAATGTTATCTTTGGGCGCCTCCAGCCAAGTGCAACCTTGCTACTCCGACGGGGGCATCATCTTCCCCTGTTGGGCTGTCTCTTGCGCGGTGTAACTCCCAGCTGCTCCCAGGGTTTTATGCGTCTCGTTCTAGGGGTGTAAGTCTCGGATGCCCCATCAGTTCTCAACGTGGAGCTTTTGGGTGGAGTTGTCCCCCATTGTGAGACTTCGAGCGCGCCGTGCATGATTGCGGGGCGCCCTATTCCGCGCGCAACGCTGGCTCGCGCCGGGTTCCCCGAGGCCCTCGGGCACGAGCCTCGACCGCAGGGCCGCCGCTCGGTGGCAAAGCTAAGTCCAGAGGGACAGCTGATTTGATCGTGGAGTTTCAACTGGCAGCACTGATCGCTTCAGTCGGGTCAGACTTCGGGCGGCATGGCCGCCGACGCTTTTCAGCGCAAGCAGGACTGCCACCGAGTGCGCAGCAGGTTCGGATTCTGCAGCTCCCGTCGCTGCCCGCCCCCGCCTGTGAACCGCCTGGCGAGCGAGGGGAGGTGAGCGCGGATCGGGGGGGAGCTCGCCAGGATAGTTTAGGAATTGCTTCCAGCTTGCAGTCCCGAGCGAGTCGAAGCAAGTCGGCGCGCGACCCGCGCTGCTGGAGGGTTCTGCATCGAAAACGGGCGGCCAAAGCGGAGGCGCGCATCGCGGATGGGACTCGCTGGTGGCTGGTTTGCCAGCAGCTCGAGCCGGGCTCCCTGCCCGCGGATGCCCCCCTCGCTCCGGAGATGCCGATCCGCAAACGCCCATGCCTCCGCCATTGAAGGGATCTCGGGAACCAGCCCCTCAGACCTCGGCATCGCTCGGACGTGTGCATTTTTCCTTCGGCGAGGACCATCGAGGAGCATCCTTGATCATCTGGCGAAAAAAACCACGCACGAAACCCAAAAAAGCACAGGGAATGGACGTCCGAGCGGTGGCCAGAGACGCGTTGAAGTCTGAGAGGCTGATCCGAAGGTCAAAGGGCACAGCAGAGGCGGTGCACGTCCGACGCCTGAGGGCAAGCCAGACGGGTGGACACTGGCGCCAGCTGTGCGCCGGGTCTGGGGAGTTTGGTCAGCGGCGGTCGGCAGGGCGGGGCCCCTCGGATCCATGAACATTTCAGAGCTGAAGCCAGTTCGGGAGACCATTTCTCCCCAGCCCGGGCTACATACACCTTGTGGCATCTGGACGACCTGTCGCCGCTGCAGCTCACGCTCTGGATCGGATGCGCTAAAGTTCTTCCACCGGGCCGTTCGCCGTGCGCACGCCTGACGGCCAGATATGCAGCCTCTGCGATGCGAAGCCCAGATTGTCACCACCCCAACCCAACCCGAAGGCTCAGATTTACCCTCGATTTCCAGTGGGGGGGGGTCGGGAAACATCTAAAAACACATGTGCAACCCTTACCCCCCCCCAACCCGAAATTCGGGTCTTCGGGTTGGGTTGGGGTGGTCTGGTAAGTAGTCAGATTGCTGGAGCATTTGGGGGAGGTCAGTGCCAGGACTTGAGTTTTCAAGGGTGCTGAAGCTCTCGTGCCAGGCCCAGGTGAGGTTTCAGCCAGGCTTTGTCTTGCTGTCTTTCGTGCCGTCGTGTGGCTTCCAGTTGCGGTCGCCTGTCAGGGCAGCCCAGGCAGGCCATCTCATGGAGACGTGCGCGTTATGCGCAGCCGTTGGGGACGCGCTGTTCCACCGAGTCTTTCTCAGTGTGTCGGTTTCCTGTAGCGTCCGGGGGCTGATCCATACAGTCGGGGCTCTGAATAAGGAACCCTTTTCGTTGTGGAGGGGCTCCGTGTTCCTTCAACGTTTTCCATTTTGCCCCAGGTTATCCTTGGATTTTCGATGGGAAATCGAAGTTGAACTTCTGAAAAAAGGGGCCTCGTTCCACATTCTGGGTTCCTTGGGCCAGCGCCCCGACTGCATTTCCTTCCTCATCCCGCGCAAGGTTCTTGCGTGCAAGTTGCCCCAGGCAGGTTCGGAGCCCGTTGTAGGGGCGTGCTGCTCTGGACGTTTGAGACCCCTCACTCGGCGGCGGGCGCGGGGGGGAAATGAGAAGGGGCGGGACTTCCGAGGCTTCTGAGAAGTTTACGGACTTCTGAGAGGGCTTCTGAGAAGTTCAGTCTGTATTCGAAATAGGCTAAGGAGACCTCTCAGAAGCCCCCCGGACTTCTAAGAAGTCCCGCGGCCTTCTGAGAAGGCCTTCTCCTTCTCATTTCCCCCCTGGGCTCGTCGCCTACTCACTGGACCAGGAGACTGCCGGGCTTGCTGCCTCGTTCTCCTCGGCATCTTCGTCTTCCTCCTCGCCTCCTCGAGGAAGGAAACCAGTCTCCCTCCCTGTCTTCTCCTTTGTCCTCGCCTTCCTCCTCACAATCCAGGATTTTTGATGCAGACCTTGTCAGAAGAGTCTCGAGCCTGTGTCGGCTGCAAGTCTGCGACTGATGGCTACGGCGAGCCATTGCCTTCGAGGCCAGCATCTAAGAATATGTATGCTGGCACGTTGAGAACTGCACTGGGCGGCGATAGTAGCAAGCTTATGAAAGCAGCAATCGAGACTGAGGCCCATCAGGACGGGGCCTAGATCGCCGAAGCTGACCGCCTGCCTTTCTTAATCAATCAACAGTGCGACTGTCAGAGCAGGCGGCCATGTCGATGTGACCGTCGTTTGATCCGTCGTCGCTCGAGCGTCTGAAGCATCAGCAGGAGAGGGCCGCTGCTGCATTGCAATGTATTTCCAAGACTCTTTCCCTCTGGCTTCGGCACAGCCGAGTGGGCAAGCCGTCCAAGAATGCCGAGACGAGGGCTTGGCACGTTCTTGTAGTCCAATGGTGGCAGCATGCGGGGCATGTGCCATGGTTGTGTGCCGGGTGTTTTTCTTGCTCGCAGTCAGATGTTGCGGCGGCTCTCAGTCACAACGAGCCATGCCGCCCGATGAGTGCGAGCTTCAGAGCAGGACCCCTATTAATCCACTCATCGCGCAAGATACAGTCCAGTGTCCCCAGGGATGGCCTTCTGATAAGATGTGCCTGTTGCGGTTTGCGCACGAATTTTGTTTTCAAGGGCGTGCTGTACACAGTGCGTGCCCAGGACGGCCCAAGAGCGCAAGAGGTACACTGTGAGGCGTCGGCTTTCGCTGGGGGTCCATCTGGAGTCGGGATCCCCATTCGAAGTCGTCTCTTGTTTTGAGGCCTTCAGGGCTCATCGAAAGCAATAGGCCGATTCTTCGTCCCCGTCCTCCTCCTCTTCCTCCTCCTCCTCCTCCTCCTGCTCATCCTCCTTCGCCTCCTTCTCCTCCTCCTCCTCCTCCTCCTCCTCCTCACTCCTAGGCTCCTCCTCCTCCTCCTCCTCCTCCTCCTCCTCCTCATCCTCACTCCTAGCCTCCCCTCCCCATCTCATACTCCTCCTCCTCCTCCCTCCTCCTCGCTCCTCCTCCTCCTCCTCCTCCTCCTCCTTTCCTCCTACCCCCTCCCTCCCACAACCCTTCCCCTCCTTCGAGGAGGAGGAAGAAGAGTAGGAGGAGGAGGAGGAGGAGAGGAGAGGAGGAGGAGGAAGGAGGAGGAGGAGGAGGAGGATGGAGGAGGAGGAAGGGAGGGAAAGAGTAGGAGGAAGGGGAAGAGGAGGAGAGGAGGAGGAAGAGGAGAAGGTGGAGCAGGAGGAGGAGGAGGAGGAGGAGGAGGAGGAGGGGGAGAGGAGGGGGAGGGGGGGATGCATCGAGGTCCGAGGTTCGATGCTTTCAGGTTCCAGGTTCGAGGTTTTCAGGCGTGTTCGCCGGTCCTCGGCAGTTTTCTATTCGCGGGATGCTCTCCAGCGGCTGCGACTCGCCAGGAGCGTTCCAGGGGTGCCCAGATCGCGCCGAGCGGCCGCTGGAGGCCCGCGCCATGGCCCAGAAGCCGGACAACGAGGGTCACCGCGGGAATCTGTTCAGGGGGGGATGCGTCGGCCCCCAAACGCCCAATGATCGCCGATAGGGGCCCGATAGCCCCCCCCCGCCCAGGAACATGCAGCGCCCAAGGATCGCCGCCCTCCCTTCTGGTTTCCCATTATCGCTGCACCTCAGGAGCTCTGGAGACCATGGGCGAGTCCAGCAGCCAGTCCGCGAGGGCCCTGATCATCTCCGACATCCTGAACGTGCTGCGCTACCTGCATTCGAGGCTGCCGAGAGAGAAACAACTGCATAGCTGCATAGACATCCCGTCGGGCACTTTTCGCAAAGCGTGTCGCGACGGCGGCCCCATCGACACGCGATATCGCTGCACCTCAGGAGCTCTGGAGACCATGGGCGAGTCCAGCAGCCAGTCCGCGAGGGCCCTGATCATCTCCGACATCCTGAACGTGCTGCGCTACCTGCATTCGAGGCTGCCGAGAGAGAAACAACTGCATAGCTGCATAGACATCCCGTCGGGCACTTTTCGCAAAGCGTGTCGCGACGGCGGCCCCATCGACACGCGATGCCAGAAGAAGTGGAGGAGGAGGAGGAGGAGGAGGAGGAGGAGGAGGAGGCGGAGGAGCGGGAGGATATAGGAGGAGGAGGGAGGATGAGTGAGCACGGGGAGGTGGCCGGAGGATAGGCAGGAGAGAGGCGGAGGAGGAGCAGGAAGGAGGAGGAGGAGGAGGAGGCCGGAGGAGCCAGGAGGAGGAGTATGTGCGGGGAGGAGGAGATGGAGGAGGAGGAGAAGGAGGAGGAGGTAGTTCTTTGTGGCTCCTCTCCGGAGGCAGCCCGCCGTGGTCCACGGCGACCTGAAGGTCTCCAACGTCTTCGTGGAGGAGCGGCGCAGCAGGAGCGGGCAGAGCTCGTACCACGCCAAGCTGCTGGACTTCGGCCTCTCGCGGATCCTGACCCGAAGCGCCAGGTCCCTCCTCCTCCTCCTTTCACCTCTCTTTTTCCTCCTCCCTCCTCCTCCTCCTACCTCCTTCCCCCTCCTCCTCCTCCTCCTCCTCCTCCTCCATCCCTTTCCTCCTCCTTCCTTCCTTCCTCCCTCGGAGGAAAGGTCCCAGATCGCCAACTTTCGCTTCGTTTTCGGCCCCTTGGGGGCCTCTTGGGAGGCCCTCGTCGCCACCGCTGGCACTAGCATCCGATAGTGCTGGTTCGGCACCGCACCCTTCTTAATTTCAGGGATATAGCGAAGTCCCGCGGTAGGAGCGGCATTTTACGGATCGTGGGGCCTTTGCGGTGTCTCCAGAGGCCCCTCGGCGGCACGCCGCGGTGGATGGCGCCAGAGCTGCTCGCGGGCCCTCGAGAGTCATAACAAACGGCATGCGGCGACAGGGGCGAATAGCCTTAAGTCGAGCGTGTCCCTTTACAGGAGGAACATTCAAAAATAGTAAAAAATAATCTAGGGAAGGTTTTTCTTACATTGTTTTTACCTAACAGCGAAGACTGATAGGTTTCTAGTGGTGTCAAAAGAGAGCAGCAGATGACTCCACAGGGGGGTCCGGGCGGGACCCGGGGCGGCTGCCGCCGAAGCCCAAATCGCTTGGGACATCCTCGCAAAATCGCTCTTGGCGCTGCTAGAACTCCACTCCCGGCGTACATTTTGGATGCCCGGAGCCAACTGTAGGCCACTTCGTGGTCTTCGCGGGCTGCTTCCCAGAAACTCCATTCCCGGGGGGGGGGCGGCGGGGGGGGCCGGGGGGGGGGCCACATTCTGAATGCCCGGAGCCAACTATACGCCACTTCGTGCTCTTCGAGTTCCCAGAATCCATTCCCGGGCCACATTTTGAATGCCAGGAGCGAACTGTAGGCCACTTCGTGCTCTTCGAGTTCCCAGAACTCCATTCCCGGGCCACATTTTGAATGCCCGGAGCCAACTGTAAGCCACTTCGTGGTCTTCGAGTTCCCAGAACTCCATTCCTGGGCATGATTTTGAATGCCCGGAGCCAACTGTAGGCCACTTCGTGTTCTTCGAGTTCCCAGAACTCCATTCCCGGGCCACATTTTGAATGATGAGGCAGGCTGAGGCTGAGGCTGAGGCAGGCTGATGCTGAGGCAGGCTGAGGCTGAGGCTGAGGCGGGGAGGCGGACTGAGGCGGATAGCTGAAGTCAGGCTTGAGGATGAGGCAGGAGGCAGGCTGAGGCTGAGGCAGGCTGAGGCTGAGGCTGAGGCATGCCGAGGCTGAGGCTGAGGCTGAGGCCGAGGCAGGGTGAGGCTGAGGCCGAGGCAAGCCGAGGCAGGCTGAGGCTGGAGCTGAGGCTGATGCTTACGCAGGCTGAGGCTGAGACAGGCTGAGGCTGAGGCAGGCTAAGGCTGAGGCCGAGGCAGGCTCAGGAGGCTGAGGCAGGCTGAGGCTGAAGCAGGCTGAGACTGAGGCTGAAGCTGAGGCTGAGAGGCAGGCTGAGGCTGAGGCTGAGGGCAGCCTGAGGGGTGGATTAGGCTTAGGATGGGCAGATGAGGGCTGAGGCTGAAGCTAGGCTGAGCTGATAGGCAAGGGCAGGCTGTGGCTGAGCTGTAGGCAGGGCTGATGCTGAGGAGGGCTGAGGCTGAAGGTGAGGCTGATGTCAGGCTGAGGGACTGAGGCAGGTCTGATGGGCCGAGGCTATGATGGCAGATTGAGTGATTGAGGCTGATGCGGCTGAGGCAGAGGCAGGCTGAAGGCTGAGGCTGAGGCGGGCTTGAGGCTGAGGCAGGCTGATGCTGAGGCAGGCTGAGGCTGAGGCTGAGGCTGATGCAGGCCGAGGCTGAGGCAGCCTGAGGCTGAGGCGAGGCTGAAGGCAGACTGAGGCTGAGGCTGAAGCAGGCTGAGGCTGAGGCTGAGGCAGGCTGAGGCTGAGGCTGAGGCAGGCTGATGCTGAGGCAGGCTGAGGCTGAGGCTGATGCAGGCTGAGGCGGAGGCAGGCCGAGGCCGAGGCCGAGGCTGAAGGCAGACTGAGGCTGAGGCTGAAGCAGGCTGAGGCTGAGGCTGAGGCAGGCTGAGGCTGAGGCTGAGGCAGGCTGATGCTGAGGCAGGCTGAGGCTGAGGCTGAGGCTGATGCAGGCTGAGGCTGAGGGAGGCTGAGGCTGAGGCCGAGGCTGAAGGCAGACTGAGGCTGAGGCTGAAGCAGGCTGAGGCTGAGGCTGAGGCTGAGGCAGGCTGAGGCTGAGGCTGAGGCAGGCTGATGCTGAGGCAGGCTGAGGCTGAGGCTGAGGCTGAGGCAGGCTGAGGCTGAGTCAGGCTGAGGCTGAGGCCGAGGCTGAAGGCAGACTGAGGCTGAGGCTGAAGCAGGCTGAGGCTGAGGCTGAGGCAGGCTGAGGCTGAGGCTGAGGCAGGCTGATGCTGAGGCAGGCTGAGGCTGACGCTGAGGCTGATGCAGGCTGAGGACTCGAGGCTGAAGCAGGCCTGAGGCTGTTAGGCAGAGGGCGGCGAGGCTGAGGGCCTCGATGGCAGGTGATGTCCTGAGGCAGGCGAGGACTTCGGAAGGGCTGAGGCTGATGCCAGGGCTGAGGGCTTGATGGCGCAGGCTGAGGCTCGAGGCCGAGGCTTGAAGCAGACTGAATGTGAGGCTGAGGCTGAGGCAGGCTGAGGCTGAGGCCGAGGCTGAAGGCAGACTGAGGCTGAGGCTGAAGCAGGCTGAGGCTGAGGCTGAGGCAGGCTGAGGCTGAGGCAGGCTGAGGCTGAGGCTGAGGCAGGCTGAGGCTGTGGCTGTGACTGCGACTGCCGTTGCCACTGCGACTGTCATCGCGAATGCGACTACGACTGCGAGAACAGCAGAATTCTACAACTGGATTCTCATCCGAATCTTAAGGGGAATGCTTCCAGATATGCTCCTACACATCGCTGTTAGGCTGCTTTGCCGGGATAATTGATCCTTCGGGGGTATTTTTGGAGTACTAATTTTCATCCAAATCCCCCCTGTAGGGGGACATGCCCGACCTAAGAATAGCCCCGGGGCGGGCATTGCACGTGTGCCTCCAGGAGGCTCGCCGAAGGCATGGGCCGGCGGCGCCCCGGGAGGGGGAGGAGGAGGAGGAGGAGGAGGAGGAGGAGGAGGAGAGGAAGGAGGAGCGAGGAGGAGGGAAGGGGAGGAGGAGGAGGAGGAGGACGGGAGGAGGAGGGAGGAGGGAGGAGGAGGAGGGAGGAGGAGGGAGGAGGAGGGAGGAGGAGGGAGGAAGGTGGAGGAGGAGGAGGAGGAGGAGGAGGAGGAGGAGGAGGAGGAGGAGGAGGAGTTGGCACCTTCTCCACCACGGGAGGCGGCGGCAGGTCGGCGGAAAGTGAAGCGAGGCCGCCCCCGCGGGCGGAGGGCGGCGGAAGGCTGGCGGCATGCGGCAGGAGCAGAGAGGCGACCTCTCGAGAGATTGAAGGCGTTTTGGGGCTCAGGGTTTCCGAGATCGGCTGCGTGCACTGTTCTCCCCTGGGCCGTTCGGCCCTATCGTCGCCCCGGGAAAGAGGGGCATGCGTGCTCTGGGTTTCTGAATAAGCGTGGGGGTCCCCCCCCCCCCGACGGGGGTCAACCTCGCCTCGTCGTCGCGCCGCGACGGGGGTCGTAGCGCCTTCGGCGCGTGGCGGCTGCCCGCGGCGGGGGTCGATGTGGGTCCGTCGGCGGGGTTGACGACCCCCCGACGCTTCTTAAGAAACTCGCTTTAAGCATGCCAGGAGGCTGGACACACACGGCACGGCCGGCCGGGGCGAGGGGGGAAGTGGGGGGGAGGGGGGGTCTGGCTCCGGACCTGCTTGGTGCGACCGTTCGTGGCAGTGGGTCCTATGAAGGGAGACTCCACCTGCTTGAAACAGGCGCCAAAAGCAGCCAAGATCTACTCCAGGAGGGGCGGGGAGGGGCGGGGAGGGGGAGGAGGAGGAGGAGGAGGAGGAGGAGGAGGAGGAGGAGGAGGAGGAGGAGGAGGAGGAGGAGGGCCCGCGCCGATCGGCAAAACAACGAATACGAAAGCGCCCGCCACGCGGCGCGGCCGGCTGGGGCGAGGGCCGGAAGCGCGCGTGGCCGCGGCGTGTTTTGTTTTTCTCCAGCGCTGGGCCCTCGCTTGGCCAGGCGCGCTGGCCCTCCACACTGTGCACGCAGGCTCGGCATCGTTGGGACGCGTGCATTTTTCCTTCGGCGAGGGCCATCGAGGAGCATCCTTGATCATTTGGCGAAAAGGCCACGCGCGAGATCGAAAAGAGCACAGGGAATGGACGTCCGAGCGATGGCGAGCAGGGCGCGTGGCCTACGGATGCTCCACAGGTTCAGGCAGTGGCGAAGCGTCCCAGCTCGCCCGTAGGCCTGCCAGAGGATGTTCTAGGAGCCTGTGGTGGTCTGCGCGAGATGCTCTTAGAACGTTTCTGGCTCGGACGGTCTTCTTGTTCTAACGCACCAGGTTCATGTTCTGAGAACCTTGTTTCGTTTCTAAGAACACTCTTGGGGTTCTGGGAACAGTTCGTGCGAGGCCTGCAGGACTGCCGGGACGGTCGGTCCCTGCTCAACATGTGAATCTGGCCATGCGTGCTTCCAGCTTCCCGGCAAGGGGCCGGAGGTCCGCGCGGAGCCCTTGGATCGGCACTGGGCCCCCCCCGGCGGCGCCTGCGGCGCCGCCGCTGGCGCGCTGCCGCGCGCCAGGGAAAGGGGCCTCCTCCTCCTCCTCCTCCTCCTCCTCCTCCTCCTCCTCCTCCTCCCCCTCCTCCTCCTCCTCCTCCTCCTCCTCCTCCTCCTCGCCGATCCCGGAAGTCCGCGCGGAGTTCCGAGAGCATATGCCTGTGCAACCGATGCTGCCCCTCCAGTCCCGCGGGTCCCCCCCGACGCGGCCGCGGACTTCAGGGGCGGCCCAAGCGGACCGTAGCAAACCATCTCCTTTCGTGACGTCCCCCTCGCCTGGCCCCAAGGCGTATGTATGCGGCCAGAGGGAAGCTTGAAAGGCGAGGGTGACGTCACGGAAGTGGATGGTTTGCTAGGGGTCGGTTAGGCCGCGCCCGAGGACTCTTACTCGTTCGGGCTGCTGACCTACTTCGTCGTGACGGGGCGCTTCCCCTTCGAGGGCAAGCGCGAAGAGCAGGTGCCCGTTATGAGGAGGGGAGAAGGAGGAAGAGGAGGAGGAGGAGGTGGAGGAGGTGGAGAAGCAAGGGAGGACGAGGAGGAGGGGGAGGAGGAGGAGGAGGAGGAGCAAACGCCTGCGGTACCCAGGGCCAGACCAAGTTCCTTTTGCCGTGGAAGCCCTTGGCCGACCAGGCGCCGACGCCATTGCCCTCCTCCGCGCGTGCGCGCCAGAGGACCCTCCTGAGCGGTCGCAGGTACAGGGTTCCGCTTGACGGTCGTTGTTCGCGCTGCTGCAGACCCAGAACGCGGAGTTTTTGATGGCCGCCGAATCGGCTTGATGCGTCGCCGTTTGTTGCTCAACTGCCCTCCCCCTTCCCTTTCCCTTTCCCTCCTCCTCCTCCGCCGCGTCCTTCTCCTTCTCCTCGCTCCTCCGTAGTCGTTTTGGCTGCTCATTCCTCCGTGGGCGTTTTGGCGGCTCATTCCTCCGTAGTCGCTCTGCACTCGCTTCTCTCCCTCCTTCCCCTCTCCTCTCCTCTTCCTTGCCTCCGGCGGTGGTGGCGCGCGGCGCCTAGCGGTGTGGTTTGGTGGCGCACGCCGCGCGGCCGCGGCCCCGTCTCCTCTGGCTTCCATTTCCTCCTGGCTCCCTCTCCCTCTCCCCTCTGCCTCGCCGCTGCTACTTCTCAGGGGTGCGCCCTGTCGACGGCGCCCGGGTGAAGTTGCGCCCCCCACCGCGGGAATTGAGAAACATTCCTGGATGGGCGCGCGCCTTTCTTGTTTTTATTGTCGCATGGACTCGGCCGCGACACGCCTAGCCTTGGAGGACACGCACCTCAGAGCCAGGTGCGCGCCAGGGCTGCGGACTCAGCGGGGTGAGGAGGAGGAGGAGGAGGAAGAGGAGGAGGAGGAGGAGGAGGAGGAGGAGGAGGAGGAAGAGGAGGAGGACGAGGACGAGGACGAGGACGAGGAGGAGGAGGAGGAAGAGGAGGAGGACGACGAGGACGAAGACGAGGACGAGGAGGAGGATGAGGATGATTTTGAGAGGGGAGGAGGCCGGCGAGGCGGAGGAGAAGAGGAGGAGGAGGACGGAGGAGGGATAAGGATGATGGAGGCGGAGGTGAGGATGATGAAGTATGAGGAGGAATAGGAGGATAGGAGGAGGAGGAGGAGGAGGAAGAGGTAGGAGGGAGGTGGGGGTTCGCGAGTATGGAGGAGGGAAGGAGGAGGAGTGAGGACGAGGGACGAGGACGAGGAAGAGAAGGAGGAGGAGGGAGGAGGCGGAGGAGGGCGAGGAGGAGGTAGGAGGAGGGTGAGGAGGAGGTAGGGAGGAGGAGGATGGGGGAGGAGGAGGAGGGGGGGAGGAGGAGGTAGGAGGGGGAGCAGGAGGAGGAAGTTTTGGAGAGGTGGTAGGAGGAGGAGGGAGGAGGAGGAGGTGGAGGTGGTGGGGTACGCAATAGTAATGGAGGTGGGAGGGAGGAGGAAGTGAGGAGGAGGCTGGAGGAAGGTTAGGCTGGTGGGAGGAGGAGGAGGAGGAGGAGGGGGAGGAGGAGGAGGAGGGGGGGAGGACAACCATTGTACACCCAAGGGTCACCAGCGATGTTGGAATACACCCTCCCTCCAAGCTCTCTCTTCAGAGGCACCCACAACGGCTCATTTCCACAGGGGGACCTGCCTCGTTGAAAGACCACCGTTTGAAGACCCTGGAGCATGCCAAAACACCCGTCGACCATGGGAACCCGTGAGACTCTTGCATTGCGTTAACCAGAACGCGCGCGGCGCTGATGGGAGAGCCACATTATTGAAAAAGGAACCGCCCTCAATCCACGAAGCTCTTGCAATGTTTTAGAATGAATGTGCGCGGCGCTAAGGCGAGAGCCACATGTTGAAACTGACCCGCCCTCAATCCGCGAAGCTCTTGCCATAAAAAAAAACGAATGTGCGCGACGCTAAGGCGAGAGCCACATTTTTTTAACGAAGGCGCGCGGCGCAAAGGCGAGAGCCACATTTTGAAAACGGCCCGCCCCCAATCCGTGAAACTGCCGAATGCACGCGGCGCAAAAGGCGAGAGCCACATTTTGAAACCGACCCGCCCTCCATCTGTGAAGCTTCTGCCAAAGCTGCAGGGTCATATGGCGAGGAAGCCTCAGGCGAAACGCCCGGCCCACCCTAAAAA
>CAUYUJ010006324.1:488507-534399 GCA_963575745.1 Prorocentrum cordatum | reverse complement strand
TGCAGCCTCTTCCTGTTGCCCCTCATGGAGCCACCCCTGCTCAGCGGCGGCGTTTTTCGGCCCAGCGGGCTTGGCCATTCGTGCCACGCGCGGCTGCTGGCCTGTTGTGTTGGCGCATTGCTCTCTTCCCTTTGCCATTTCAGGTCTTCCCGGCTGCCTGCGCTTGGTTGGGGTTCGCGGCTCCGCGTGTCCTGGCCCTGGGACCTTTACCGCAGAAGTTGGCCGCATGCGATGCAACGCGTTGTGCCTCAGACCTTTCTGGGTGCAGGCTTGTGGCGCATGTCTGCGGTGCTTGCTGGCAGGTCCCGCAGTGCCAGCTAGTTGCAGTTCAGCGGTGGGTTCAGTCGAGGTCAAGAAGATTATTCGTCCTATCTCCTTGCCGTCTATCGATGTCCTCCTCCTGGAGACAGAATAAGAGAGAGAGAGAGAGAGGAGTTAGAGCGAGGGATAACAACACATAGAACAGCGCGTGCGTGTGTAGGTGGGGGTTGGCTCGCCCGATTTCTTGTCCAACAGCCCCCACCTCCTCCTGCAGGGAGAGCGCGTGGGTGCGAGTGTGTGTGTGTGTGTTTGTGTGTATGTTATTGTGTCCGTGTTGTGTCGTGCCTGTGCTTGTGGCCTGTGCTTATTGTGCCTTGGTTGTTATTGTTTTTTTATTTGTGCCTGTGTCTGTGTCTGTGTTTGTGTCTTGTGTCTGTGCCTGTGCCTGTGTCGTGTCTTGTGTCTGTGCCGATGTTGTGTCTGTGCCCGTGTTGTCTGTGCGTGTTGCCTGGTGCCTTTGTGCTTTGTGTCTGTGTCTGTGCCTTTGCCTGTGCTTTGTGTGTTGTATTGTGTGTGTTGTGTGTGTGTCGTTGTTGTGTCGTGTTGTTTGCGATGCGTGCGTGTCGTGTCGTGCGTGTGGGTGCGGATTTGGTGGTGTGCGCCGTGTGCGCAGTGCGTGTGTGTGTTTGGTAAGTGCTCGTGTTTGTTTGTGTGTTGTGTGCGTGTGCTTTTTTCTTTTTTTTTTTAGTGTTTTTTTGTTCTTTTTTTTTTGTTTTTGTGTATTTGTTTTTTTTTGATATTTTTATGTTCTTTTTTTTTTTTTCTTTCTTATCTATTTTGTTTGTGTTATTTTTTTTTTTTTATTTTTATTTCTTTTGTTTTTTTTTTTTTTACTTTTGTTTTCTATTTTTTTTTTTTTGATTTTGGTGATTTTTCGCTTGTTTTTATTTTTTTTTTCTTATTGTTTTTTTTTTTTTTTTCTTCTTTTTTTTTTTCTTTATTTGTTCGTTTTTTTTCTTTACTTTTATATTTTTTTCTTTATTATTTTTCTTTTTTTTGTGTGTGTGTGTGTGTTGCGGGGGGTCCGCCCTGGTGTGGTCTTCTCGAGAAACCCCCTCCCGCCCCCTTTGACGCCTGATGAGGAGGAGTGAGCAGAGAGAGGACAAGGGATAGGAGTGGATAAGGAGAGAGGGTGGAGCGGGGAAGGAGGGGGGGAGGAAGAGGTGGAGGTGGAGGACGGGAGGGGTTAAGAGAAGGGGATAATGTGGAAGGAGGTTGGAAGAGGACGAGGAAGGAAGAGGACGAGGGGCAGGATGCAGAGGATGAAGAGGATGAAAAGGAGCACAGTCACATGAAAAACGCGGAGGACGACGAATTCGAGCAGGCGCAGGGGGATTAGGCAGGGTTCGTTACGAGCCTCAGCTCATCTCGTCTCCTCTGCCCCGTGCCGACTCGGACCGGGGGCGCCCTGCGGACGCGTCGTACACTGGTGGGTAGGACCTTGTGAAGTACATGCGCGAGAAGCACGGCGATTACTTCTGCATTTCGGTGGCCGGCTACCCTGAGGGCCACCCCGATGCCATCTCCGTGGTGGAGGAGCCGCACCATCGCTCGACGTTGCGTTCGCGATGCATTGACGCGGCGGCGACCCAAGCGATGGCGTTCAAGGTTGAACGTCGCCAATTCGCTTAGAATCGGCCGATGTCGAACCGTCTGCGCTATCGGAAAGCCGCGCTCATCTAAGGTTGAGCGATCCACGCGGTGCCGGAAACCCATGCCGACGCCATCGCGGCGTGAAGCCGCCGCTCCTGCCGTCGTCGTCGTCGTCGTCGTCGTCACCGCTGCCTGTGCTATGTCCCGACGCTACTTGGGGCGTTGCCTGGGGGGATCTCAACGCGTGGCACGGCGCGCTCGTCGTCGTCGTCGTCGTTGTCGTCGTCGTCGTCGCCGCCGTCACGAGCGCCCGTGCCGTGTCCAGACGCCGCCTGTGGCGCCCCCTGGGGGTGGTTTAGGGCGCGCTCCTGGGGGGCGCCGCGCCTCGCTCGGCCCGTGCTTTTGGCAGCGCCGTGCCCGGGGACGACGTCGCCCTGCACCGACGTCGCCTTCGCCAGGCCGTTTGCTCGCCTTCTGCCGACCCCTTCGGCCCTCGGTCTTCTTCGCCTCCCCTTTCGCCTCCGCCCTTCCACTCGGGCGCCAGCCTCGTGTGGCCCGCCTCCGCCATCTCCCGCGTCTCTCCTGAAGGGGCCCTTCCCGCCCAGGCTTCCCGACTTCCCTCATAGAAGGGCGAGCTGAGACAACGGTGGAGGGGACCGGGGACCGATTCTGAGTTGCCGTTGTCTCAACTCGCCCGGGCCTCACTGAGAGCGAGCGAAGCACGACGGGCGGTCTGTTCCACGATTTGCCTGGGCCGCTGTCGGGCATCGTGGCCGTCATGCTCACGTTTCTCGCGGCGAACTGCCGGACGGGAGAGTTCGGGCCGAGAGCCCTGGCGGCCCACGTGTCAGCAGCAAGAAACAGTTGCATGGAAGGCGTGTGAGTCTCGCCCGTTCTGCTCGCCCTTGTCTGAGCCCCTTGCCGGACAGCCGGACCTGTCCTTCAGGATTTCGGGTGTTGGACGGCAGGCTCTTGCCGTCCCCGCCAGCGGCCGCACGGGCGCGGACCTTCGGGCGGAAGGGGGCCTGTCGGCTTCTGGGGATCCCAGGCAGCAAAGAACGCTCAGTGCTGAAGCGGATCACGTGGCGATACGAAAAGCCACAGCCCACGCTGTCATCGATGGGACCTGGCCTGGCACCGACGTGCAGGAACGCTCACGTTCGGACGGGAGGTGCCCTCCTAGGATCTGGGGAGGCACAACACACACACACACCACACTCATGCACATATGCACACACCATACAACACACCACACACAAGACACGCGCGCACACAAAACTCTCACACACGCACGAACGCACGCACGCACACACGCACACACATACACTCACTCACTCACTCACTCACTCACACACACACACACTTACACACTCACACACGTACACGCGCGCACGCTGGGAGCACGACGAACATACGTCTGGGGTCTGAGGCGGATCCAGTCGTGGCGACAGCGGCCCCCAGAGGCCGAATCAGCACGAAACTCTAAGCCCGTCCTACTCTTGCTCGCCTCAGATCAATCTTCGAACAGACACGGGGCGCCCCAGCCTGCTTGCAGCCATATTGGCGGTAGCGATGTCACAATCCGAAAGGCAAAAGCACCCGAGCCTTGCCCGTGGTCAGGAGCCAGGAGTAATCAGAGGGCCCGATGGGCTACCTCGAAGGGCGGTAGCGATGGCACAGTCCGAAGGGCAAGTGCGCGCGAGCCTTGCTCGTGGTCCAGCGTCGGGAGCGATTAGTGGGCCAAGTGGGCAACCTTGGAGGGTCGTGACGATATCACAAACCAGAGGCCAAGGGCACGCGAGCCTTGCTCGTTGTTAAGAGCTGGGAGTGATCAGAAGGCCCGATGGGCAACCTCGAAAGAAAGGTAGAAATCACAAATCGAAAGGCAATGGCACGCGCGCGAGCCCTCCAGGAATGGCGAGGTCGAATTCGAATCTGCGGCGAATACCCCCACTGCTGCTGTGATCCGCGTGGCACCGCACACAGTTGCGCCCCCAGCAGCTCTCGCAAGTGGCGATCCTTTCGCAGATCGCACCCCCCCAGAGATGGCGTGGTGCCACTCTGATCTACGTAGCACTGCATTAAGCTGCCCCCCCCCAGCCGCCTTCGAACGTGACAACAGTTTCGAAGATCGCAGCCCTCCGCGGATGGCGAGTTCCCGCTTTGATTTGCTTAGCGCTACACCAGGCTCACCCCCCCAGCAGCCCTCGAAAGTGGCGAGAATTTCGCAAAACGCAGCCCCACAGGGATGGCGAGGTCCTGCTTTGATCTGCTTAGCACCGCACTATTTTGCCCCCCCCCCCCAGCAGCCCTGAAATTGACGACTGTTCAAAAGATCGCGGCCCCCCAGGATGGCGAGGTCCCGTTCGGACGCGCGTACACCGCACCAAGGTGCCCACAGCTCTCGAAAGTGGTAACAGTTTCGCGGATCGCAGCCCCCCGGAGATGGCGAGGTGCCGATTTGATCTTCGCAGCACAGAACTAGGTGGCAACAGTTTCGCATATCGTTGCCTCCCAGGGATGGCGAGGTCCCGCTCATATCTGCTTAGCACCGCATTAAGCTAGCCCCCCCCAGCAGCCTTCGAAAGCCCCCCCAGGATGATGAACTCGGAGGCAGATACGAGGGACGCCAATAGAGAGAGAGAGAGAGAGAGGGAGAGAGAGAGAGAGAGAGAGAAAAAAGAGAGAGAGAGAGAGAGAACAGGGGAGGCGGGAAGGCACGCGAGCAGTGCTCTATTCAAAGGAATAAAGCAAAAGGCAAGGGCGGGAGGAGGCGGGAGGACGGAGGCGGGAGTAGGAGTAGGAGGAGGAGGAGGTGGAAACCATAGTGTTTTGGTCAAAACGAATGCCCAACCACATAGGATTGGGAACACTAGCGAATTTCAGGAGGACCATTATGATGATGCTGAGGATGAGGATGAGGGTTATAGTGATGGTGACAGTGATGATTATGGTGATGATGCGGATGCTGATAATGATGATGATGGTGATGACGACGATGCTGATGATGATGCTGATGGTGATGATGATGATGCTGCTGATTATGATGATGATGACGATGACGATGACGATGATGATGATGATGATGCTGATGATGATGATGATGATGATGCTGATGATGATGATGATGATGATGATGCTGATTATGATGATGATGACGATGACGATGACGATGATGATGATGATGATGATGATGATTATGATGATGATGATGATGATGATGATGATGTGGATGTTGATGCGGATGCGGATGCGGATGCGGATGCGGATGCGGATGCTGATGATTACGATGCTGCTGATGATGAGGATGGGGGTTATGATGATGCTGATGATGGTGTTGATGTTGATGATGAGGATTTTGCTGATGATGCTGCTGATGATGGTAATAATGATGATGTTGCTGCTATTGTTGTTGATGATGCTGCTGCTGATGATGATGGCGATGGTGGTGAGGAGGAGGAGGAGGAGGAGGAGGAGGAGGAGGAGGGTGAAGAAGAGGAGGAGCAGGAGAGGGAGGAGGAATAGGAGGCTACCTCCACCCCCGCCCCCCCCCAAGGGCGGCCTTGCGTCCCTGTCGCCAAGCGAGAAGCGCCGCGCCCGCGTGGCCCCCGACGGCGTCGTGACCGTGGCCCGCGACGCCGACTTCGAGAAGGACGCGGCCGGGCGGGCGCGTTTTCCGCCGCATGGCCACGGCGGGGCGCTGGCCCGACGGGGATCGGCACCAACGGTTGTCGGCTGGCGGCGTTCGGCGACCCTCGGCGACGGCCTTCCCCGACGACGACGACGACGACGACGGCGACGACGAGTTACAGGGTTGCCCAGATCTTCCCGAACGGCTGCTGGAGAGCCGAATTCCGACCTGAAAAACTCAAAGGTTTTGGCCAGCCCTGAGATCCTGGCGTCGCAGTTTTTCACGATGGGCGTTTTTGCCGTGTTTCCGGGGCATGGGGCTCTCACGGATCGGTCCGGCTCAAAAAGTGCCGCAGAAAGATGAGGCCCAGGGCCATGGTCGGTTTGCAGTTGTTTCGTGTCGTCGGATCTGAGGGTCTCCCATCTTTGCTGGCCTGGGCTTCTCGCGGCGTCGGAACACAGGGCTCGCGTCGTCAAGGCAAGAACTTGCCGTGGGCCTTGGCGTCTGGGCGTGCTGGTGCCCCGCCTAGAGTCCCTCCAGCTCGGGGATCTCCGCGCACGGTCAGGGCTAGAAGCTCCGACCGTGACCATTCAGCACGTCGCCCTTTGCGCGGTGCCGGGTGCCTGAGCACGGGGAGGGAAGCCCACGAGCAGCGCACGTCACGGGGCACAGCCTGCCCCCTCCGATCCACTTTGGTCGACCTGGGCTTGGGAGCCACGTGGAGCCGGCCCCTCCTCCCCTCCCTCCGCTGATCCGGATCGGCCCAAGGGCTGATGAGGGGCCCAGGTCTTAGTGGGTCTGGCCTTGCACAGCACCAGCAGCAACTCATGGCACTCGCAGGTGCCACCTTGCAGACGACGCACGCGCATGCTGTCGTCGTCACTCGAACTGCTGCCGGGGTCTCCGCTTCCCTCCCACCGCTGACCCGGGGTGCGGGAGGTGCTTCGTGGCTGGCGCAGGTCCGCGACATGGCTGGATGGCCCGCGTTGGCGCTGGCCCGGGCCAGCGCGTGCCCGAAGCCTTTTGGGGGCCGTCGTCAATGAGTTCCGGCGAGGTTCTGCGGCTAGGCGTTTGGGGCCTTTCGGGGGGATTTGCCGTAGAGGTTTCTCGTCACCACGGCTGGATTCCTATCGAAGATCTTGTCAAGGCGCACCTCAGGGCAGGTCAGGGAAGGAGTTTTGGCGACCGAGCATGAAGGAGAGGTGCTCTGGAGGAAGCAGATCCTCAGATCCTAGAGGTCGTTCGCCGTCTTCGGGCCCACCCAGGGGTCCTGGAGCCGTGAAAGATTAGCTCGGGATCATGCCGTTCGTACACGTCCCTCTCCGTCCTACTACCTTATCGAAGATGCCTACGACGATTCTCCGCCGCCCCCTGCCCATGTGGAAACGCGAGGTAGAGACTTGTGGGCAATAATCGACGTAAATGTCTAATTCGACTCCCTGGTCAAATTCTGGTACCACGAAGTGTTTTCGGGAAGACAAGGAGATCACACGATTTCTATATTGAGCGGCGTCTGGGGGGGAAGCTCTCTGGACGTGCTTTGGGGGCTCTCCCAGCCCTCTTGGTCCATCGGATTGTATGAGATGGGTGCGGGCTTTATGTATTTATGGCAGGGCGTCGTGTGCTTTGTGGGCAGCTTTTTGTGGGCTGCCAGGGTGGCGGTGTACTAGCCCCTTAGGGCGAGGGGTCCTTGTAGAGGCCTTATGGGGACGCACCTAGGGTTCTCGAGGGGGCCTTGAGGGGAATTCTTGGTCCCTTGATCCCAGTATCTTGGGCAACATGCGGTTCATCTGTAGTCCAGGGGCTTCGGAAGCCGATCGGAAGTACAAAGTCGAGAAGGCAACATCCATTCCCCTCGGAGGCATCTTGAATCCCGCTTCGGGCGTTTTGAGCAGCCCTTGTACCGTCTTGGAAGCGTCTTAGGACCATGTCGGGCCTACTGGGAGCACCTTGTTGGGATGGGTGGGGAGGGGGGGGCGTTCCGATCTTTGCGGGTGACTCCTCTATGGGCCGTCTTGGAAACCGTCTAGGAGGTTTTGCATGAATTGCTCGGGTCCCGCGCGTGGTGGAGTGATGGGCCGAAGGCTTGTGGAGACATGAAGAGGATTGGCCTAACTGGGGCCGATGAGTTTAGCTCGCCTGGACGGCTGGGGCGGCGGATCTATTGGCTATTGGTCAGTTCACGTTTCCCCGTGTGGGCGCCTTTGGGGGGATCGCTTGGGGGCCCTTCGAGCCTGCTCGGGAGCTTCTTCGGCTGTCTTGGGGCCTTCTTGAGCCGCCTTGCGCCCTTTTCGGGGCGCTGTTGCGTTTGTGTGTGTGGTGTACCATAAAGTGTCCTTTTCGGGCACCCGTCCCTCATTCTTCCCGACCCCGCCTCCAAGAGTTGGTCTGAGCGGGGAGCGGGGGATACCGCGAGCTCTTGAGGAGAGGTGGCGCCGTCCCAAAGAGTAGGCATTACGTATATCTGGGGCCTTCTGAGAGCACGACGGGTTGGCCAAAGCCCAGGGTGCATGTGAATTGCCCATGCGAGACTCCTAAGCAAAATACGCATGGTGATGAGGAGGAGGAGGAAAAGGAGGAGGAGGAGGAGCACGACGAAGACGACGACGAAGAGCGAGGGACACCGGGGTGCAATGCGGAAGGGGAGGGGCAGGCGTAGGCTGGAGAGGGAGCGGAGGAGGCCAGGGAGGGAGGGGAAGCACAGGGGTCAGCGGCCGTAGTAGTCGGGGGAGGATGGTGTACGAAGGTTGGGTGTGAACGGGGGTCTCGGCAGAGGAGATGGCCTACCTCAAGGAGAAGTGCGACGCGGGCGCAGACTTCATCATCACCCAGATGTTTCTGGACGCTCAGGTCCGCGACGGGCACTCAGGGAGGCCTTCCAGTATCCTCGCTCCTCCCTGCTCCTCCCCCCCTGTCCTCCCTCCTCCCTCTTTCCCTCGATCCTCCTTCCCTCCGCTCCTTGCCCGCGCAGGACCGGGGAGAGGACTGAGGCGGGCCAGCAGGCAGCAGCATAGGGGGGAGGCGGTCGGCGTGTCCCCCCGTCGGGCTCTGAGCAGCTCGGGGGAAGGGGAGGGGGACGAGGAGGCCGAGGAAGATGGGGCGGGGCCCTGGCTGCGTCGCTGGGCCCGCCGACCCTGCCGGGCAAGCGGCCCCGTGTGAGCCAACGCCGCCTCTACGCGTTTCCCGCGGGATCCAGACTTGATCGGTTGAGGTAATCATCCGTGAGCTAACGGAGTGAGGGGGCGATGGCTGCACGCAACTGCGGCCGGCCGGGTAGGAGGGAAGGGGGGAAGTGGGGTTGGGGGGCGGCGGGGGCGGTGGGATTCGTCGTCGTGGTGGCGGTGGTGGTGGTGGTCGTGGCTGTCGTGGTGGTGGCCGTGTCCTGTCGTTGTGGTCCTGACGGTTGTCGCGCTGGTGGTGGTCGTGGTGGTGGTAGCAGAAGTCGCGGTAGTGGGCGCGTCGTCAAAGTGGTCGTACAGGTGGTCGTGTCTTGCCGTAGGTGGTCGCAGTGGTCGTTGTGTTGGTGGTCGTCGTAGGCGTGGTCGCTGGCACCGCTGCTGGCCTAGCCGCGTCCGAGCGCACTCAGCAGCATCTGAGCATTGCCCCTTTTGTGTATTGTCCCTGGCAATGGATTTTTCGTGCCCGCGTCTCCTCACCCTTACCCTTCCTTCCCCTCCTCCTCCCCAGGCGCCTGATGATAAACACAACAATGTGTGTTTGTCTTCCTTGCTTGTTTTCATGCAGTTGGTGTGTGTGTGTGTGTGTGTGTGTGTGTGTGTGTGTGTGTGTGTGTGTGTGTGTGTGTGTGTGTGTGTGTGTGTGTGTGTGTGTGTGTGTGTGTGTGTGTGTGTTGTGGGGGGGGGGGGGGGGGGGGCCAGGGATTTGTTGAAGAAAAGCCAGCTGCGCCACTCTGAATCATATTCAGGCGGTGGCGAAGCGTCTCAGCTTGCCTGTAGGCCCACAAGACAACAATGTTCTAAGAACCTTTTGTGGTCTGCGCTAAATGTTCTTAGAACATGTCTGGCTGCGGCTGTCTTCTTTGAACACATCGGTCGTATGGTCTAAGAGCAGTGTTTTCGTTATTAGAGCATTTTGAGGTTCTGAAGCCATGTCGTGGTAGGCCTATAGGAGTGCCGGGACGGTCGGTCCCTTCTCAAAATCCATAGTTTGCAATGTATATTTGCGTTGCGTGCTCAAGTTCTCCAGGCTCGAGCATGCATGCAGGTTGCGCACGAGCTGCATTACCTCGTCACGACTGTCCCCGCGCGCGCGGGCATCGCGATGTCGTCGACTGGATCGTCGGAGCCGGAGGGCGAGAGGGACGTGCCCGAGTTTGACTCCCTTTTGGGGCAGGCTGTTTGCCTGCCGCCTCGAGCATTCGCCCGAGACGGCGCGCTGCGGTGGGTTGCTCCTGGCGTTTTTGTAAACGTTGATCACAGTTGCGCGGGGCTCGCCGCTCGACGGGGTGGAGTTCGACCCAACAGACCTCTCGCTGGAGCGTGTAATGCCTGTGGAGGTATGTGGCCGTCGCTATCACCGCCAGGGCGCGATGGACGGTGCGAAGATCATGCTGGTTCGCCGACACTCGGGAAACCCGTGGGTGGTGCTGGTGCCACATCTCAGCATGGGGACGGTGACCATCACAGCAAAGACCGCTGTATTTGTGGATGTTGTGCCGTGGATTCGCTGGTTGCCGATGCCAGCGCTAACGCCTGCCTGGCGCGAGAGCTTCATGACACAGGCCACGGACGGGATCCGCGCGGGCACGATCGGCACGCTGGGGTTCCTACTACAGGCCGGCTTTCAGGCTGAGCAGGTTGCGGTGTTCATAATATTGTGCATGCTGTGGGGTCGGGCCAAAGTTTCCCTTTGTGCCGCTTGCTGGGTTTGACGTTCGCCACATCGCTTGCATGATGCATTGGCTCCCTGTTCGTGTTGCGCGAGGGCCTGAAGCTCGTGGGCGTGATCGACTTCATCCTGGAGTCGTGGGTGAGCTTCGTGGAGTGGAATTCCGCCTGCCGTAACGCCTTCGCGGAGTCTTCGGGTGTGCCCAGGATTGGAGTACCTACCTCAGAGCGAGTGGGTGGAGTGCGCTCGGAAGCTAATGCCGTCGCAGCGGTGGTCGGCCGTCATCATTTCGCTCGTGTTCATGCGGTTGCGGAGCATCCACGAGATGAACGTGCCCGCGGAGCCTGGCGAGTCTTGCGTGGTATCCTCTTCCTAGGGTTCTGTAGTGGGAGACGCGGGCTGTTCGTTCGCGAGTCCACCGCTGCCGCCTCCCGCTCGCCCCGCCCGACGCCGCGATTCTCGGGCAGCGCAGCGATTTGGCGAAGTCGCAGCTTGGTGCGGCGGCCGAGTTGAACGAGATGAGGATCGCCGATAGGGCCCACGAGCCTCGACGGATGGCGGCGGTATCGGGGGGCCGTTTCTCTGAGGTTGTCCCACGCGAGGGCGCCAGTTTGAAGTTCGTCGTTAGAATTGCCGGATCTCTCAGAAACGGAACAAGGGAACCTCAGATGACTTCCTTGAGGAGGTTCCGGGGGCCAGTTTTATGAGGATGCCCCACGGCATGGCGCCCGTTTGGAATTCGTCACCAGTTATCCCAGATCTTTCGGAAACGGAACAGGGGGTCCCAGAGGGTTTCCTTGGAGAGGTTCGGGGGTCCGTTTTTCTCAGGATGTCCCTCGCGAAGGCGCTGGTTTGGAATTTGCCGTATGTGCCTGATTTCCCTGATTTCCTGGATTCCCAGAAACAGAACAGAGGGGGCTGTTGGCGGGCCGATTCCCTCGCGCGCCTGGGATTAGGACGACGTGAGTTCTCAACATAAACTCCTTCAAATTAGCTTAGCGAAGGACCCAACCATACGCAGCTGCGAGTGGCGCGCGACAGGTCGACACTGAGGGAGGGCTTTCAAACATATGAATGCGCGCGTGAGAAGGACGGAACGACGTGACGAATGGGGTCGCGAAGTGAACCGCGACGGGCTACATATGGAGGTACCTCGTCACAACGTCTGTCAACCCGACCCTGGGGAGCAGCAGGATGCGATCTGGGGAGCAGCAGGCGTTTTTTGGTGGAGTTCCTACAGGCCACGAAACGTCGAAGGAGTATGCCGAAATTGGAACTGTCATGCATGTGATTCCTGCCAATGTGGCCTTAGGTGGATCTCCCTATGGGGCCACGTGTGAGGCATGTGCCGACATGAGCGCGGTCACGCATGCGACTCCTGCCGCTGAGGCCTTTGCTGGAGTTCCCCATTGGGCCACGAAGCGTTGGATGGGTTGCGACGATTTTTTGATATCGCATGAGAGGGCAGCCGCGGGGACCTTCTGCGGAGCTCCTTATAGGGCCACGAAACGTCGAACGAGTGTACCGAAATTGGAACGGTCATGCATGTGGTCCCTGCCAATGGGACCGCTGGTGGAGATCCCTATGGGGCCACTTGTGAGTGTGTGCCGACATTGGCGCGGTCACCCATGTCATTCCCACCATTGGGGCCTATGGGTGGAGTTTTTTTTGGGGGGGGCACGACGCCTTTGATGGGTGCGCCGGAATGGTTTGGACAAAACATGCGAACGCAGCCATTTGGGCTTTCGGTGGAGCTCCATATGGGGCCACGACGCGTGTGAGGGGTGTGCCAAAGTGGGGCGGTGGCAGCATACGGGCGCAACCAATAGGGCCTGAAGTGGAGCTCCTTATGGGGCCACGAATCGTACGATGGGGCTGCCAAAGTGGGGTGTTAGCAGCATGCGGGCGCACCCACTGGGGCCTAGGTGAAGATTTTTCTTATGGGGCCGAGAAGCGGGCGCAACCACTGGGGCCTTAGATGAAGCTAGCTATGTGGCCACGCAGCGCGTGAGGGGTGCACCAAAGTGGGGTGCTGGCGGCATGTGAGCGCACCCGCTGGGGCCTTCGTTGGAGCAGCCTGTGCGGCCGCGAAACGTGCGAAAGGTGCGCCAAAGTGGGGTGACGGCCGCACGCGGGCCCAACCTTTGGGGGCTGAGGTTGAGCTTCCTATGGTGTCACGAAGCGTGTGAGGGTATACCAAAGTGGGGCGTTGGCGGTATACGGGCGCAAACGCGAGGGCCTGAAGCGGAGTTCGCTGTGGGGTCACGAAACGTGTGAGGGGAAAGCCAAACTGCTGTGGTGGCGGCGTGCGGGCGCACCCCCTGGGGTCTTAGGTGCAGATGCCCTTGTGGCCACGAAGAGTGCGAAGGGCACGCCAATGTGGGCGGAGGCATTATTGGAGCTCCCTATGGGGCCACGAAACGTGTGACGGGTCTGGCTAAGTGGCGTGGTGGCGGCATGGGGCCGCAACCACTGGGGCCTTAGGTGAAGTTCCTCCCTATGGGGCATAGAAGCGTGCGAGGGGTACGCCAAAGTGGGGGAACGGCGGCACGAGGGCGCAACCGTTGCGGCCTCGGGTGGAGCTCCGTGTGAGGTCACGAAACGTGTGAAGGGTGTGCCAAAACGGGGTGGCGGCGACATGCAGGCGAACCCTTTGGGGCGGTAGGCGGAGCTCCCCAATGGGGCCACGAAGCGAGCGAAGGGTGCGCCGAAACGGTTTGGTGGGCGAGAGGGGGGACGGGAGGGGAGAAAAGGGAGGGGATGAAGCAAGGGAGGTTGGACGGGGGGCGCCGCCGATCCTTCAAAACGGGCACTCAACACTACAAGGCGGTCGGGAACAACTCGTGTTCTTCCTCACCTTTCGTTTCCCCTTTCCCTGCTTCCCGATTCCGCCCATCCCTGCTTTCCCCCCCCCCCTTCGTTTCCCCTCCCCTCCCCCTGCCTTGCCCCTTCCTCCCGATCGCCTTCCTTCCCCTGGGCACGAGCTGCAGGGGGAGGAGCACGTTCCCCACCTCCGTGATCAGGCGGGGGCCTGCCTCGAGGAGATCGGGGCGGTCGTCGTGGAGCGGACGGCGCGTCAAGGATTGCAGAGAGGAGCTTAGGGCCTGTTGGTCCAGCCCATCCAGCGACCAGTGTCGCGCATGTGCTTCCGAAGGGCGGAAGAAAAACATAACAGGTGTGAAGGGGGAGAGACGGGCAAAGGACCGGGGGAGAGGACGGAGTTAGGAAATAACCGGCGTCGGGCGCACGAATTCGTCCCCCCCGCTCCCCCACCCCCCCGCCCCCCTCCCCCATCGTTCCCCGTCCTTTCGTCCCTTCACCATTTCACTTCCTTTCTCCCGTACCACTTCCAACGCCCCCCGATCGCTCCCCATTCCGCCCGCCCCTCCTTTTTCCCCGCGGTCCGCCCTCGCCCTCCTCCTCCCTTGGGAAGGCCGTCGGCGGGGGTGGAAGATTCGGAGGAAGTGCGCAAGTCGGCGGGGAGCACCGCGCCCGTGCAGAAACAATGATTCGGCGAATTGTTGGCGATTATAAAAAGTGCAAGAACGATGCGTGGAATGCGGACGGGGGCGGCCGTGAAACCGAAGTCTCAGATCAGCGCGAGCAGGCCCGGGAGCCCGCCGCGACGCGTTTACACATTGATTCGAGGTGGGAGCTTTTTCGGACAGATTGAACCTTTCCCGGCGATATCTTGGTTGCCGTTAGGGGACGGTTCGGGCCCTTTCCGGGTTGTTTGGGGGTGTTTTCGGGAGGTTTGGGAGTCTTCGTGTGGCCGTTTTGGAGGTCAGCTGCGGAAGAACAGAGGGGGGGGGGGGGCGATGGGGGCGGTGTCATTCCCCCGTCGGGGGCGTCGGTCGCCACATTTGGGCGGCATTGGGCGTTGGGGCCTTTTTTTTTCAGGGCGCACGCGGGCAAAGCTACGTTGAGGCTCCCAAGACCGATCGGAAGCCACACTGCGAGGATGCATGCATGTCTGATTGCTTTTACGCGTTCGAAACAGATGGGCATCCCAGGGGGGGGAGTCTTTGGCCATCCGAAACCGCGTGAGGGAGGGTTAGATCGGAACCCAGCGGGGGATGTCAGATCTTGTATTGACCGGTGGCGGGCTGCATTGCGTCGCAACGGATCATGATAGCCATAATCAACGACGAAACATGGTGATGATGCCAGGATGCGACCTGTGAGGCCGTAGAGACCTGTGGGGCCCGCGGGGCTTTTAACACAGCAGAGCTTGTGACCTGTGAGCACGCCGGCCCCTTTCGGGACATGTGGGGGCACTGGGCCCCGTGGACCTTCGGGCGTTTGTGAAGCGTGCGCGACATGTTTCACATGTGGGGCCCGTGGGTTTTGTGTTGTCTGGAGGGTTTGTTGGGTTTGTGGGACGCGCGTTACTCGCCAACCGTGCAGGACGCTTGGGTCTTGGAATATTTGCGAGGCTTGGGGGGCTTGTGGGACGTGTGGGGCGTGATTTACCTGCGGGACATGTGCGTGGCAAGTGTCGGACTTTCGGGACGTGTGGGTCGTGCGGCGCGTGCGGGAGTTGTGGGGCCTTCGGGACGCGTGGGCCTTGTAGCATTTGTTGGATTTCTGCGGCCTGTGGGAACTGTGGGCCCTGTGAGTTTTGTCCGGCCTGTCGCACCTTTGAACCAGTGTAAATGGTGCACCACAGGATCCCGCAGGCAACTTCCTCGCTATTTACTCGCAAGCGAGGCTTCCGCTCGAGACATCCTCACGATGTCCCCCTTCGGGGGTGCTCCAGTGATACGACTGAACCCGATTGTTTCTTCTTAATTTTAGAACCGTGACGCGGGGGGGCCATGCGGAGAGGGCATTCCGTTCGGGATGCCCTCACGTTTCGCCCACAGACGAGGGCCCGTTCAAAAAATCCGTCGCGATTTTTTTCATTGAGGTCATCAAGTGATCTGGTTCCTGCAATGAGCCGATGGGCCAATGGTGTCCAAAACGTGAAGTGAGGGGGCTCAGAACAAAATGGTTCCAGCCCCATTCATCCTCACGGCTTGTTCCCGTGGGTTAGTCCAGGTGTCACGATGGCCCGTCGGGATTGATAGCGCGACGCGGAAGGCCCGTAGCGAGGGTCTCCTGCCAGGGAATTGTTCGATAGCCGCTCACATACGGAGCACCCACTCGGGACATCCGTCGTATTTGCCCAACTGTAAATGGTAAAGGGCGATACCTGTTCCGGTATCCCGAGGATTCTGTGGGGTTGAGTTTGTTCCGACGGAGGGTCGCCGCATGATAACCCGTTAGACTTTACATTATATGCGAGTTACCATCGTCGGCGGCCTAACGGTGGCGATGATGCCAACATGCCAGGGGTCCAGGCTGCGACATGTGAGGCCGTTGAGATCCGTGTGGCCCGTGGGCCTTTTGAGATCTACTGGGCTTGTTGGGCGTGCGCGTCCTGTGGGGCCTGCGCGACCTGAGGGCCTCAGCGACGTGTGGGGCCCGTGGGACTTGTGAGACCTTCGGGGCTTTTGGGCCCTGCCGGACCTGTGAGGCCAGTGGGCCCTTGGAAAATGTAGGACCCGCGGTGCCTGTGACAATTGTGGTGCCCTTGGGACTTGTGCGGCCCGTAAGGTTGGGTTTGTTTTTCAATGTTTTGGAAACGCGGGATTTGCGAGGGCCGCAGGACGTGTAGGACGTGTTGGACTTGCGAAGTTTAGGGGGCTTGTGGGGCGTGTGGGGCTTGCGGTGGTTGCGGCGAATGAGGGGCACGTGAGACCAGTGCGACGTGTGGGGTTGGTGGCACGTGTCAAACGTGTGACGTATGAAATCTGGGGTGTGTGTGGGACTTGTGGGGCCCTTGGGACGGGTGGTCCGTGCGGGACCTGTTGGATCTGTGCGGCTTGTGGGAACCGTGGGCCCTTTTGAGCCTTGTGCGGCCTGTTAGTCCTGTGGGACTTGTGTAGCCTGTGCGCTCCCAGCTCCCGATGGAGAGTTCTTCGCCTCGCACAGCAAACGGACCCCCCAATTGAGACATCTCGCGATTTGCCCTGCTACGGTACGCTGGTTTTAAACGCGTACTGCAGGGACCCCATAAGGAAGGGGCTGCCGTTGGAGCCGTCTTCGCTATGCACTCACAGACGAAGCCCCTGCTCGAGACATCCTCGCGAGTTTCCCCGTTGGGGCGTTCCATTGTTCAGCCTGCTGCAGTAATGACCGTCTCGGATTAAAATCATGAGGGGCCCCATGGGGAAGGAGTTCCCGCTCGAGACTTTCCGCTAGCCTCCCAGAGACGAGGCCCCCGTTCGAGAAATCCTCGTGATCTGCGCCCCTCGGGGGCACAGCTTGCTTCGGTACGAGTGGACCCCGTATGGAGGCTCCCGCCCGAGACTCCTGCGATATTCTCTGGCTGGCGGGGCTCCCGCTGGAAACGTCTTCGGTATGTGTGTGTGTGTGTCTGTGGACGGGTGAGTGCGGAGTACTCGTGGATGTGATAGCGTCTGTGCGTGATGATAATATGATAGGTTCACTTGTAGTCATAATTTTGGGGATGGTCATGGCGATGTGGGAGTATGTGAATGTGTGGGGGGGGGGCGGGAGAGGCGACGATGAGGTTTATGGTGAGGATGACGATGACGGTTATTCGGATGATCGATGGCCAGTAAGGGATGGTAATCGCGGTGATGATGGTGTGATGGCGATTGTCGGTGTGAAAGGAGATGCGGGAGAGAGGGGGCGAGGTGAGGAAGGGAGGACTGCGCGGGGTGTTCAGAGAAAACAACACCCCCGATCCAAAGAAAACAGCACCCCCGACCCAACGCGTGGGGAAACATGAGGCAGCACCTCATGTGAAGGGGGCTCCCGCTCCAGATGTTCTCGAGATCTTGAGGTTCACTCATTGACGAGGCCCCCGCTCAAGACATCCTCACGATTTGCTCCCTTTGGGATGCTCAAGCGCGATGCCTGTCATAGTATCCCGATGACCCGCTGGGATGTAAATCGTGATGAGTGGATATCATTGGACGGGGTCTTCCGCTCGAGACGTCCTCACTAGTCACTCACAGAACGTGTCCCCGCTCGAGACACTCGGGATTTGCCCATTTGGGGTGCTCAAGTGCGATGCCTGGTATAGTATCCCGATGGCCCAGTGGGATTCAAAACGTGAAGTGGCAACCCCATAGGGAGGGGGTTATTGCTCGAGACGTTCTCGCTATTCGTTCATAGACGAGGCCCCCATTCGAGACATCCTCGCGATTTGCCCCCTTGGGGTGCTGCTTTACCGATTGCAGTGTTCCGTTGACCGGGTGGGATTTGAAACGCTAGACGGGGACCCCATAAGGGAAGAAGGTTCTCGCTCGAGACTTCTTTGCACTTCAGTCACAAGTTAAGTTTCCGCCCGAGACCTTGTCAAGATGAGTGCGTGCGTGTGTGAGGTGAGTGAAGTAGTGGTTGTGCGAGTGAGTGCCAAATGTGGGCGTGTGTGTGAGTGTGTGTACGTGAGTGGATGTGAGACTGCGTGAATGCGTGCGTGTGCGTGAGAGTGTGTGTGTGTGCGATGACGATGATGATGCTGATGACGAAGATGCTGATGATGCTGATGATGATGGTGGTGATGATGATGACGACGGTGATGGCGAAACGACTTCCCCCAGGCAGTTTGATCGGAGCGAGGAGTAGGCCGCAACCCTTCAGGCTCAAGCTTGAGGTTGGCGCATGCAATGGAATTGTTATCGGTTCGCTTTTTGCGTAAGTTCACGCATTGGGTTGGCGTGGTGTTGGCTGCCCAGTCCGCTTCGAATCATTGTGGATCCTGCGAGCCATCGCTTGCTTGCCTGGGGAACCCCGTCTGCGTCTGCGGCGCCGTCGGAGGCTGGCGGGCATGCGGGGATGGGTGGGCCTCGCACCATCGCTGCGTCGCGGTTGGCCTGTAGGCGGGGGTGCTTGCCGGCTGCTTCTTGACTTTCTGGGCTGCCCGCCCAGGCTGCGGCCAGGCTGCCCCGGCTGTCGGCCCTGGCGTCGCGGCCCACTGCGCTGACCTGGCTGCGGAGGCGCAAAGGCCACTGCGCCAAGTGCGTGCGCGGCGCGATAAATGCGCAGCACCAGTTTGAGGTGTGGCTGACGGGATCAAACGTGTCAGGGCAGAGGTTGTACCACGAACGGGTATTCATAGTGCGTGGCCCGGCTGGCGCAGTTTTCGTGGTCGCGCTTGACGGCGACCATTGCGAGGGCAGTTTGCGGGGGTCGTGGCACCTGTTCGCAGAGGGGATCGCGTCTACCGCTTCATGGCGGCCCCGTCGACGGCGGTGGGCGGCCATCCAGATTGCCGCGCGGGCGCGGCCGCCATCGGCCGCAGCCTTGCCCTTGGCGGCTGGCAGCCCCGACGGCTCAGCGCCTGGGCCACGCGCCTTGGCCGCGCCCGCGGCGATCGCAGCAGCGACCCCTCCCCCCGCACAGGCGTCGCCCCGTCCGCCATGGGGCCTACCGCAGGCCCGCCGCCAGCCGCCACGGGCCCACCTGCAGGGTTGCCTGGCCTGGTCGCGGGTCTGGGCGGGCCAGCGCATGGAACAGTCGCCGTGGCCGCGGCCGCGGCCGCCCCGCCGATGCCGGCAGCCTCCCGGCGGCCTGGGGACGCGGCCGCCGTCCGGGATCTCCGCTGCCAGGCCGTTGAAGTCAACGCAGCGAGCTAGCGCTAGCGGGACTTTGCGGATGGCGTCTCGCCCCTTTCGTCGACGGGCGCCCTGGGCGGACTTCCCAGCGCGGGGCCCCCGCTCGGCGTTCTGGGTTGGCGAGCACATGCAACGGCGCGCGAGTCACCCATGGCTTGGCGCGCGAAACTCTCGGCCCAGCGGGGCCTCGGCCAGGGCGACCCCCTCGCGGGAAAGCCATTGGCCTTCGAAACGTTTCGGGTTTCATATGAAAGCAATTGAAACACCGATCCCGCGAACTCTCGAGCGAAATGATCCTGATTCCCTCCCCTCCAAACCTCCCCCTTCTCGAAAACCCCATCCTTCTCCCCGTCCTCACCTTGCCCCTCCTCACCCCCGAGGCCGCGAGGAGAGAGGAGGGGCAGTGCAGTGAGCTGCAAGAGCAGGAGGTGGCGGCGGAGAAGGCGGGGAGAGGGAGGATATGCACATGTGGATTCACATGCTTTTGTATATGTACATGTGATAGGTACGCGCTCGTACATGCACAAACCGACGAATACAAATAAATGAATATACGTCGACTGTGATGCACACGTATATACGCGTATAAATACTTACGTTTCAGGAGGGACCCTGAAGAGCATTCCATGGGCGGAGGTTTTCTGGATGCGCCGAGGAAGAGGGTGGCGGGGGGCGGGGAGCAGGAGAAGGAGGGGGAGGAATGGGTTGGGTTAAGCTGTGGCTCCAGATTCGTAGCTGTTGGTGTGCACTTGAAAGTGTCGTTTGTTCTTCGCTACTGCATATACGTCGGTCTTCGGGGTGGGTTGTCCGATGGTCTAGGCGCGGCTGCCGGCTTCGACCAGTGCCCCAGGGCGTCGGTGTTCGGCCTTGGTTTCGCAGCTGTTTCTTGCGATGCAAGTTGGTCTTCGGCCTCGGTATTAGTCTGCGGCCTCGGTCTTGCGACGCCGTCCGTCTGCGACCTCGGCCCACATGGTAGAACAACGAAGATCGACTTCATATTTGCGACGGTGGGGCGGTCTTGATTTCCTGAGTTCTGCGCGCACCATCGCTCGCTGGCAGCGCGGTTCCCCTTGGGTCCCGTGACGCGTGGCTCGTTCTATGGCCCGCGGCGCCAACGGCCTCGTTGCCGCGGAGCACGCGAGCACGCGCTCGTCTGCGCGAGTTTTGCGTCGCACAGCGCAGCGCGAAGCGCGCGAATGCACGAGCGCACATCTTTAACAGCGAGGCTTCGATGTCACGCGCTGTTTGCGCGGGGACTCGCGTTGCACAGCCGAAGGAAGTGGGCGAGTCTTCTGAAAAGATCACCGCGTGCGCGTCGCCGGGTGCGTTTCGCATTGCGCCCAGCTGCCGGAAGTAGGCCCCTCCACCGCGCCAGTCCAGCACTTTGGGCGGCGACTGTTCGAGCGATGGAAACGACGATGGTGGCGACGAGGACGGCGACCATAATGCGAAGGAGACAAACATTAGGCTGTCACATGTGCGCACTCCCAATGAATTTCTTGAAGAGCCCTCATGGAGTTCAATTGGGCCGTATCAGGGCGGTCTTGGGTTCCTGTGGGGCCGTCTTGCAGGCCCTTGCGGCTTTCCTGGGTTGCTCTGGGCTCCGCGTGAGCCGTCCTGGGTTTCTCTTGCGGCCTTCGTCGGGGCGTCGCGGGGGCGCCTGGTTCCGTCGGGGGTCGAGAGGCCCTCCCCGGCCGTCTTGGACCCATCCGGCTGTCTTCGCAGGTTGTCCTGGGGCTCTCTTGGGGCCGTCCTGTGCCGCATTCTGGAGGTTTCTCGGCTCATTGTCGCGGTGTCTTGGGCCGTCTCAGGGCAACGTGGGAGGCTTCTTCGGCCGTCTCGGGCTGATTGAGGCCGGAAGCGAGTATGCCCCCAAATCAATAAAGCGCCGTATCAAAATCAGCGAGTGTCGTACCTGGGGTCTTTCGGTGCCCTTTTGGAGCCCTCCTGGGCCGTCCTGGGACGTATTGGGGGCTTCTCTGAACCAACTTGGTTCCGTGCTGGGCCTCCGTGGTGCCGCGTTGATTTGTCTCGGAGCCATCTTTGCCCGTCCAAGAAAGAACCTGGGGCCATCTTGGCGGCCGATTGCCACCCGGGGCCGTTTTGGGAGACTTGGAGAGCCTCAGGGAGTCAACGCGGTCGCCCGGGAACCCTCGGGAGAAAGGGCGGCGCGCGGGACAGCGCGCAGCGGGGCGGGCGAGCCCCCTCAGGGAATGGAGAAACCCTACCAGACAGCGCTTGGCATTCGCACGCCCCACTATCGCGGCGGCGCGGCGCCGCCTGGCGCGCGCGAGCGAGATGGAGGCGACTTCTGCGCCGCCGCGCGCGCGACGGCTAGAGGGGCGCTCGCGTTGGATTTCCCGCGCGCGCGCGACGGCCGGGCACCTCCGTGCGCGGAAAACGCAGCGCGAGCGGCCTTCCGTCGGACGCGCCTCTGAGGCCGCTAGTGTCTCCCAGCGCGCCGTGGCCGAGTCTCGCACGCCATTCGCCTTCGCGGCCCCGTGCGAGGGAGGCGGTTGCGCGGTCAACCTGGGGCGGTCAACTGGCTTATGGGCGGCCGATCCAGGTCGGTCCGCGCGCGGTTAGGCGGGCAACTCGGGCGGTCAATTCGGGAGTCCAACGCGCGGCCGGGCGGTCAACGCGCGGCTGGGCGGTCAACGTGGGCGGTCAATTCGGGCGGTTACGGCGCGGCGGGGCGGTCAACGCGCGGCTGGGCGGTCAACCCTGGCGGTCAACTCGGTTGGTCAACGCGCGGCGGGGCGGTCAACGCGCGGTTGGGCGGTCAATCTGGCCGATCAACTCATCAAAGCGCGCGTCGGCCGATCAACTCGGCCGATCAACTTGGCCGACCAATTGGGCCGATCAATCCGTCAACGCGCGCGCGCGGTCAACTCGGCCGATCAATTTGGCCGACCAGCTGGGCCGATCAATTCGGCCGGCCCATCAACTCGGCCGATCAACTCGGATCAACCGGCCCATCAACTCGGCCCATCAACTCGGCCTCAATTTGGCCGATCAACTCGGCTGATCAACTTGGCCGTTCGACTCGGCCGATCTTTTCGGCTGGTCAACTCGCCTGGCCCCTTTGGTCGGTGCTTTCGGGCGGCCAACTCGGGGGGGCCAACTCGGGCCGTCAATTCGGGCGCGGGTGCCTGCGCGCGCCGCGGGTGCCTGGGCGCCTCCGCCCACGCACGCCGCCAGCGCTTGGGTGCGCTCACCCGCGCTCGCGGTGGGTGCCCGAACGGTTTCATTCAGAGCTTCCCAGGCCAATGAGTTTCGCGTGGCCCGGAGTTTTTGGTGCCCGTTTGGTTTCGGGCGATCCAGTGTCGCCCAAGCTATCGAAGCCTCGGTCGACCCAGGGCCTCCCAGACCCTTGCGCTTCGAGCGATCCAGGGCCTACTAGACCCTTGCACTGGGACCCTCTGGTGGTTGGATTTCACGCAAATCGCTCGGCTGGCGCCGAAACACAAGGCGCCCTTCGATAATCCTTCGCAAAAAACCGCTCGCGCACTGCGCGAGATAGGAGTGCAGCGCAGCGCGCGTCGCCCAAATCGCATGGCTGACGCCAAGACAGGGGAAGCCCTGGCAATCGAAGTTCGCAACAACCGTTCGGCTGACGCCGAGGCAACCGCTCGGCCAACGCCTCCACGCCGCCGCGCGCGCGGCAGCGCTGAGCCGACGTGCGTGGAGGCATGCAACGGGAGCGGCCTCTGCGCCGGCGGTTTCTGCGACGCCGCGCGGTTTCTGCGACGCCGCGCGAGGGGGCGCCGCGCCGTCGTGCGCAGAGGAACGCAATGGAGGCGGCCCTTGCGCCGCCGCGCGCGCGGCGGCGCTGGGCCGTCGCGCGTGGGCAAATTGTGGACGAGGCCAGCTTCTGCGCCGTCGCTCGCGCGGCGTCGCTGGGCCGTCGAGCGTTGTGACATGCAGCGGGGGGGGGGTCTCTGCGCCGCCGCGCGCGCGCGGCGGCGCTGGGCCGTCGCGCGCGGAAGACGCGCCGCCGGCGGCCCCTGCGCCGCCGCGCGCGCGGCGACGCTGGGCCGTCGTGCGCGGAGAAGCGCATCGCGAGCGGCCATTGCGCCGCCGCGCGCGCGGCGGCCGCCTGCGTGCGCGAGGTGACGCAATGGAGGCGGCCCCTGCTCCGCCGCGCGCGCGGCGGCGCTGGGCCGCCGCGCTCAGAAAAAATGCGACGAGACCAGCTCCGGCGCTTCCGTGCGCGCGGCGGCGCTGGGCCGTCGCGCATGGAGAGGCGAAATGGAGGCGGCTTCTGCGCCGCCGCGAGCGCGGCGGGCTGGGGCCATCGCGATCAGAAAACGCAGCGCGAGCCGTTCCCGCGCCGCCGTGCGTGCGGCGGCGCTTGGCCGTCGTGCGCGGAGAATTTTGATGGTGGCGACCTTTGCGCCGCCGCGCGCGCGGCGGCGCTGAGCTGCTTGCGTAAGAATGCGATGGAGGCGGCCCCTGCGCCGCCGCGCGCGCGGAGGCGCCGGGTCGCCCCCCGCGGGAAACGCAGGCGTTGGGCCGTTGCGCGTGGAAAAATGCAACGGGGGCAGCCTCTGCGCCGCCGCGCGCGCGGCAGGATTCGGCCGCTTTGCGCAGAGACGTCGACGTCAGGTTGTCTTCTCAGTTAGCGCGCTACGGCCGCGGGGTTTGCACCGCTGGCGCCCGACAACGTTTCGCGGAAACGCGGGCCTGTTGTAGGCTGCCTTGTCTGGTCGTAAACGCGGCTGTTCTCGACGGGCGCGGGTTTGCCCAATGGCCAGTGTGTTAGCGCAGGTCCGTTTGAGTGCGCCATATCATTAGATGCGGCATTTTTGTTATTCGCGTGCCCTCTACGCTAGTTTACACATCGATTTCGGCCTTTTGCCCAGACGTGTTAGGCTGCCGTTTGCAATGAAACCCTGGGAGACGACTTCGAATTTGAAGTTCTAGATGGAAGCCATTCTGGGCCCTCGGTGCAACGGAAATCTGGACCGGACATTTCGCGCACCAAGAGCACGTTGACGCGAAAATGTGCGAACCAAGAGCCACGGCAACGAGCGACTAAGACGGCCCTGCCGACGCCCCTGCGGGCTCTCCTACAGACCTGACCCCCCAGACAGTCCCAAGGAATGGGGGCGCTGGCTCATGGTATCTCGCACCCTCGTTTTCTTTATGCGTCCCTCCCTCCCCCCCCCCCCCCTTCCTCCAAGGATGAGGGTGGGGAGAAGGGACGCTGGGGGATGGGAGTGGGTCGGGGGAGCAGTGGGAGGAGGGGGACGGGGATGCGGCTTTCAAGCTCCATGGCGCGCCCTCCGATCTTGGCTGAGCGTGGTCTCCCGGTGTAAGATGCGCTCGAGGCCTGCTGGATGGCCGAGGACGAGGTTGGCGTGGTCGGGGGCGGCGACGAGGAGGGGGAGAGAGGGGCGGGGGAGGGGCGAGGGGGAAGGGGGCAAGGCGACGGCGACAAGAATGCTGATTTCGAGGGGCCCTTTCCCTCCGGCGCCACCCGCCGGGCGCGCGCCCGGGCAGTGGGGATGGGCGCTGCCGCGGGTGTCTACGCTCGCGGCGGCCTGACGATCGCGTCTCCACGGTTTTTTCTCGATACAGTCGCAGCCGCGGAAGCAGCAACGGGCGCTCGCCATTCCAGGGCATTGCCAGCGCGGCACGCGCGCAACAAGCGCTGCTGTTGGTTGTTGACCGCCGCTCTTTTTATATTGTCGTGTTGCTTCACCATCGCCCGATTTTCGAAAGTTTTGAAATTGTTTGCTGTTTGAATACTAAGCGACCGAAAACTGTGGGAAACTTGTGGGGCAATGTTGGGCGCCTGGGACAACTTTGGGAAAACTTTGGGCGTCTGGGGCAACTTCTTGAAAGCTCTCTGCGCCAGGAACAACTTTTGGAAAACTTAGGCCGCCTGGGACAACCGTGGGCGACAGTGCAAAATGTTGCGGAACTTTGGACGCCTGGAGAATATCCACATCATTCCAAAATGCGAAACGCTCCTGACCAATGGTCAGAAGCATTGGCGAACATGTTCGAAACACAGCGGAAACGATACACGTTTGAAAAAAAACGGCACGATTCCAAATGGCAACGTAAAACAGCGGCGGTCAATTGACAAATTGCAGCGCTTGTCGCGCGCATACAGTACTGGCAATGCCATGGAAGGGCAAGCGCCCGTCGCTGCTTCCGCGGCTGCGACTGTAGAACAGAAAAATATGATTTCGCAAGTGCAGGCCGCCGCAAGCGTAGACACCCATGGGGGCGCCCATATCCCCACTGCCCGGGCGCGCGCCCGGCGAGCGGCGCCGGAGGGAAGGGGCCCCTCGAAATCAGCATTCTTGTCGCCGTCGCCTTGCCCCCTTCCCCCTCGTCCCTCCCCCGCCCCTCTCTCCCCCTCCTCGTCGCCGCCCCCGACCACGCCAACCTCGCCCTCGGCCATCCAGCAGGCCTCGAGCGCATCTTACACCGGGAGACCACGCTCAGCCAAGATCGGAGGGCGCGCCATGGAGCTTGAAAGCCGCATCCCCGTCCCCCTCCTCCCACTGCTCCCCCGACCCACTCCCATCCCCCAGCGTCCCTTCTCCCCACCCTCATCTTTGGAGGAAGGGGGGGAGGGGGGAGGGAGGGATGCATAAAGAAAACGAGGGTGCGAGATACCATGAGCCAGCGCCCCCATTCCTCCCCCTCCTCCTGCTCCCCGCCCCCCCGCCACCCTCTTCCTCGGCGCATCCAGAAAACCTCCGCCCATGGAGTGCTCTTCAGGGCTCCTCCTGACACGTAAGTGTTTGCACACAGTCACACACGCACATATATAGAGGTCATTGTGTATCACGGTCGACGTAATTCCCTTTACTACCTGTACTCGTCGTGCATCACCGTCGACGTATAGCCATTTGCCTGTACTCGCCGGTTTATACATTGAACGTGTACGCATTGCATGCGCACATACACGCGCATTTTAATATACAGGAACATGTGCATGTATACATTGGTGAATATAAGAATGTGCGTACATATTTACACACACACACCGATTCACTCACAAAGCTCACTGATGCAGGGTTTTTGACCTGACCTGCGAGACCGCCGCTCGCTCGCTCGTGAGACCTCTTCCCTCCCCTTCTTTTCCCCCATCCGGCGGAGGAGGCGGGGCCAATCGTCCTGAGCGGTGTGAGCCCGCGGGGGCGGCGAGATGCGAACGGTCTGAGCCCGCAGGAGCGGGCCGAGACCGCTCAGGGCGCTTGCTCTCCCCTCCTCCTCCTCATGTTCCTGCTCCTGGTGCCTTCCCCTTTTCCTCTTCCTCTGTGCCTTTTCCCCTCCTCCTCTCCCTCCCCCCTCTCCTTTCCCCTCCGTCCTCCCTTTTCCCCTCCTTTTCCGCCGCCGCCTCCTGCCCCTGCTGCTCAGCGCGCTGCCCCTCTCTCCTCGTGGCGTCGGGGGGAGGGAAGCGGAGGAGGAGGAGGAGGTTTTCGAGAAGGAGGAGGTTCTGGAGGGAATCATCCGTAGCCAGTTTGGCACAGGACCTGGCTTCACTGGCGCGGGGGGGTGACGGCCCCCGAAGTCACGTATCGTCACCTGGTCGGACGAGAGTTTTGGCATTATTCTCCTTTGTTCCTGTCAGGCTCGTGTGACCCCGCAGCGATATGGCGGCGGTTCCTTCGACACCTGGCAATGTCAGTGCAAGCGGTGCGGCTACCGCTTCAGTTTTTTTCACCGCGCGCGCGGCCGCCCTGCGCCTGCGGGCCCAGCCCCCTTCGGCGGCGGGCACGCGCACCCTCGGCGCATGGCTACAGGGCCCGCCACAGGCAGGCGGCGGCGGTCAGCGTGGCGGCGGCGGCGCAGGAGGCGGCAAAGGCGCCGCGGCTCAGGGCAACGTCTCGTTCTTGGACCCCGCGGCCATCGAAATCTTTGCGAAGCTCGGGCCCGCGGATTTCGAGACGGTCTTTGCCGAGTGGGGGCGCCCAAGCTGGTCGCCAAGGTGGTCTCTCACCGCTCGCGGCTGGCTGGGGAGCCGCGGGCGGAGGCGCGATCGGCCAGGATCGGGCAGAACGTCTTGGCCGACAAGCGTGACAAGGTTCAGCGAGCCTGCGATCGCGTTCCCGAGGCGGCGCTCAAGGCCGTCACGGCAGCGGCCACCGCCACCAAGGAGTTCGACGAGGCCAAGGAGCGCTGCGCGGAGGCAGCCGCGCGAGCAGCCAAGGTCGACCAGGGCATGGCAACGAGCTCGGATCCCGCCCTCGCGCTCTCGGCCATGGCGGACGGGCTCAATGCGGATCCGAGGTTGGCGGCGTTCGGCCAGCAGCTGCAGGCGCTGGTGACCGCGCGGCAGGAGCTGGCGGAGCCCGGCGTCGTCACGGTCGACGACGAGGCTGGCGCCCCGCCCGCGGTCGTTGCAGGCGGCACTGGCCCTCTTGCTGCTGCTGCCGCTGCTGCGCCGGAGCAGCCAGCTGGAGCTCCTGCCGCTGCCGCGCCCGCCGCCGCCCCAACGCCAGGCGCCCCCGCCGCCGCCCTCGAGCGCGAGGCCATCGCCATGGAGCAGGCGGAGGCTGAGGCGCAGCGCGCAGCCAGCGCCGCCGCTGCCGACGCCGCTGCGGCGCGGGCCCGCGCTCAGCAGTCGCGCGCCGAGCTCCTGCGCTGGGTCGAGCAGCAGCGCGAGGGGCAGCAGGTGCGCGACGTCGCCGAACAACGCGGCGTCAAGCACGACTTGGTCAAGGGCATCTTCGACCAGCTCGTCAAGGCTGTCAAGAAGAAAGCTCGGGTGGATGGCGCGGCTGAAGAGGATCCTTAGCCTGCGCCTGGTCACTGTCAATGTTCTGGGACGCATCGGACTTGAACCTGCGCTTCTGCGCGATCGCATTCGTTGCGCTCACGCAGCCGCCGTGCAGGAGCATCGCATGCTAAGGGCGCAGTGCGACACCTGGGAGCACAGGCTTCGCGCCATGGTCTGGAAGGCCGCCTTCGCAGCTCCCGCTGCTACATCGAGTGGTGGCACATCTGGAGGGCTCTTGCAGCGCGCGCCAGCCGCTTCAGGGCTGGCTAAGGTTGAGTTGCACGGTGGTAGGGTGAGGATCTGGCACAGTTACGGTCTCGTGCCATTGGGGTTCTTGCGGGTCAATGTTTACTTGCTCCACTCTGAGGGCCCCCCAAAGAACAACTTGATCATCCTCGCTGGCGCAGGACAGGTTCAGACTGCAAGCTTACCCTCTGTCGTTTGCGCCGACGTTCAGGTGCCGCCCGAGGAGCTTCGGGGCAGTATGTGGTCAGAGGCGGTAGACGGAGTCTGTCTCTGCCCGCCCGCCGCGACTTGCATATTTTTTTTCGCCTCGGCGGGGGGGGGGGGGGCTTCGGTGACTGTTGCGTCGCGGTCGTTGGCGCGCGACATTGCGGTTGAAATTGTCACGTATGTTGGCACGGCGCCGCGCTTTCCAGTCGATCTCACGTTGCCGTCGCCGCCGCAGGCCGGGCTCAAGTATCGCGCCGCGCGAGTGCTTCGTCGTTTTCCCGCCGATGTGCCCGTCGCGCGCAGACGAGCGGACCCCGCTCCGCGATGGAGGCACTGCGCTGAGCAGATGGAAGGCAGTTCACTCGATCACAAGTGGCAGTTGTGGGCCACCATGCATGACCTCACCCCCTTCTGCCAACCCTGGGTAGTTTGGACGAGCGCAGGAGGTGCTGCTTGCTGAACGCAGGCCCCTTTTGTCCGCGCGCTTGCCTTCCCTGCCCCTAGTCCCGCAGCGCTCTGGTGGCGATTGTTTGCTCGTTGTTTTGCGAGGGGCTAGCGCGCTGGCAGCCGCCCAATGCAAGGGCAGGCACCATGCGGCTCGGACGCAGTGCCCAGGCTCGGCTTAATTAAGTCTAGCGGGGGTTCGTCGGCGGAAGCTGAGCCATGGATGCTGCTGCGGCCTCCTCGCTTGCGCATGAGCTAGCTAGCATCTTCAGCGGCGACGGGCGCTGGACCTCGAACCACCTCGGCATTTAAGGACGCACAGCGCGGCAAGCAAGCTGGACGGAGCGATGGGATTTCGACGCCGCTCCATCGACGGCGCCGCTGCACTGTGTTTTTTTTTGTTAGCGCCCGTCGTGCCTTGGCATGCCGGCTCTGTCGCAGCCGGCAAGCCCTGCGCTCTTCAGGAGGAGGCGGGGGTTTCGTAGCAGGAGCGGGCTGGGCGGTGGAAGGCCGGCCCGCGCCTGAAGAGCTCAAGGTCTGCGTGCCTTCGTTTCCCCGCCGCTCGGGATTTGGGCATGATAAGTTGCTGGCGCTGTCTGATGAGGCACTCGAAGTCTTCCTAGACATCTTCGCCGAGGCAGGAGCTTCTCGCGCCTGGCCTCCCACGTGGGCCAACGCCGTTTTTCTTTCGAAGCGAGGCGGCGGCTGCCGCCCCGTCGTGCCCATCCAAATCCTTGCACGAGTACAAGGCCGTCTGCGAAAGCCCCTCGTTGCAGCGCGGCAGCAGGGGCATGGCCGGAGTTTCTGGTGGCCCACCGCTGGGCGCTCGTCAGACAGACTGGTTTGGATTCAGGCCAGCGACGCCGCGCGCCAGGCTTCTCCAGCGCCCTCGTCACCCTCGACTTTGCCAACGCATTCGAACAGATCAGGCGCGGCGTTACGCTGCAGGCTGCGCTTCGCGCAGACTTCCCTGCGAGGCAGCTCAGATTGTTAGTCGAGTTGCCCGCGCGCGCTAGCCTTCAGCGACGCCGCGCCCGCTCCCGCGCGCACTCCGCAAGCAGTTCTTCCAGGCCCCCCCCCCCTCCCATCCCCCTGCCACTTTAACGCTGCAGCTGGTGTTGTTATCGCCTCTTGTCGCAGTGCACGCTGCCTTCCCCCCGCGCGCACCCTGGCAACGCGGCGGATGATGTTGGGCTGCAGGGGCTTGGGCGCGAAGGGGATGTAGCGCTCGAGCTTGCTGGCGCCACTCGCGCGCTGCATTCGCAGTTGAAAGAAGTCAGTCTGCCCGTCGCTTGAAAACACGTCTCGGGTCGTCGCCTCCTCTGCCAGCCCCCGCGAGAGCCTCGAGGCCAAGCTCCGTTCCGCCAGGCTCAAAGGAGCCCGCGCTGAGAGGGGCATTGGGGTTGATTTCGCCACAGGGAAAGTTTGCAACGCGTAGGCGCGAGCCAGTCGCAAGCAGCCCGCGCTTGCCGGAGCGCGGACGTTGCCCGCGCTTTCCAGTTTTGTGCGCAAGCGCCAGTTGCGCACCATGATACGCAAAGTTGTTGGCGTCTTTGGCGCGCATCTTCGGCAGGCGCGCGTGCGTCGTGCGAGAGTGCAGGCGTGCAGTATTGACGTCGACTTTCGGTCACGTTGATGCTCATGCTCATTGAGCGCCGTCAGATTGACCCTGCCTTCGAGCTGCAGCGCTTGCCGCTGATTCAATTTGCCGCCGCCGTTTGGGGGCGATGGTAGCCGCAGGCGATGCTGGCGCAAGGGTTGCGAGGTGCCGTGGAGAGGTTTCGTTGGCACTGCAACCCTAGGGCGAGCATCCGCGGCCCCTTCTCGGCCTGCGCAGCCACGGCGCTGCGCCTTGGCTTCGACGTCCATTGGTTTGGTTGGTCGCATCCCACCGCGGGCGATGTCTCTGTGCGGCGGCGTGGCCCACGCACGGTCACCATGTGGCTCGATCGCGTTGCGTTGCAGTGGCGTTAGGGAAAAGTGGCCTCCAGAGAGGGCATTGCTGAGCTCTCTTTCGGGGGCCCTGCGAGCTGGCGGGAAGGCCTACCTCGGCAGCTTTGTCGGCGGCGGGCAGTGCCCCCAGCAAAGGCAATGGATGCCACAGTGCACCGCTGAGCCTCGCTGTCAGCTGCGTCGCGAGGGACCTGGCGCATTTCTCCACAGACGCGCGCGACGCGGGGGCCGCTGCGACATAGCGGCGGGCGGAGCTCCACCAGAGTTCCTGGATTCAGTCGTGAAGGCGTGCGTCGATCCCCGTCCTCTCCTCTTCGCTGAGAGGCGCCTCGCCCCCGACGCCCCCCCCCCCCCCCCCCTTCCGCTCCATCCCTGCCCGACAGGTGGTTTGGTGGAGGCCCCGCTGAGATGCAGGGGCACTTTCTTCTAGACGGAAGCATGGTGGATCAGCGTCTGCCGTCGCATGCACAGGCGGTTGGATGTGCTATGGTCGGTGCGCAGCCAGTGAATCCGAGTAAAATCCGTGATGCGCGTCGCTCGATCTCAAGTTTACCAGGACATCGATTATGCGGAACTGATTGCGTTCCACCGAGCGTTGCATCGCAGCTTGCCTGGCAGTATCTTTAATCGCGGACTCCCCCTTTGCGCGCGACGACGTTTGCCTGCGAGGCCAGGTGCGTTTCTGCTCATCGCGCGCCGCCTGGTCAGAGCTCTAGGCCCAGGTGGCAGCGCGTCGCCGACTGGGGTGGAGCTGGCAACGTTGTCACCCGCAAAGTCGAAGGGCACTGGTCCGAAGGCCGCATCCAGTCTGGTCTGTCCGCGCGCTTTGAGAAAGAAGGTAACGCGCATGCAGGTGACTGGGCCCAGCGGGTGGTCTCCCGAGCCCGCATTTCTTTTGAGTTCCGCGAGGCCCGCAAGGCCAAGACGCTGGCCCTCTCTAGGTGGGCTCGCTGGATCGCCCGCTTAGGCCCGCGACTGCGTGACACTGATTGCAAGCACGTCTCGAAGAAGCTACGCGGCGCGCGCGGCAGCGGCAGAGCGAGCCGTTCTGTGCCTGGGCTGGTCGTGGAGCCGCCATTGCCCGTCGCGCCGCGCAGTCTGTCTCGCGCCGACCTGGCCTCTGTTTGCGCGCAGCTCGCCGATGGAAGAGCGCACGCGATGCGCCCTTCCGCCGCCATAGGGGGCGATGGGCGGGGGCTGCGGTGCACTGCGCGTGTTGAGCGCGGGCTGGGGGGGCACGAAGATCTACCAACCTGTCGCAGGGCTGCCGAGGCCCTCCTGCGCCAGGCGCGAGGGGCGCCCGCGTGCTTTCTGGCCTCGCGCGCTCACCAGCCAGGTTCCAGGTCAACCGCGTCTGGCGGTGTCTGGTCGAGCCCTGGCGCACCGCCGCGGACATCTGGGCTGGGGTGGTGCAGCCCATATGGTGGGTCGTGCTGTTCGGAGGCGCCGCCTGCCTCTGGCTTCGGCCACGCGGCGGCGCAAGTGGCACGTGGCGCGGGCGAACTCGCGCGCGATCAGGCTGGGCCATTTCATTCAGGAGTTCGGGGGGATAGGTCCTTCAATTGATGTCCTCTGAAACCCAAACATCTTTTAATGACAAATGCTTGGATGCCCCCTCGCGACCGAGCACGCGATCCACTGCGAGATCCTGGAGCTGGCGGCGCGTTGCGGCCAGGTCATCCTGGGGAAGTTAGCGCGCCTCGAGCTGGCGGCGCGCCGCCTTCAGCTCGCGCTGGAGAATGAAATTGCTGGACCGTGGACCAATGGCAAAGACAGCGGCAGGAGCCGGGCGAATTCAACGACGGGTCAGAGTCCGAGCTGCAATCCAGAGCGGGCGGGAGCCGCTGAGACACATGCGCGCGCCCAGCTCTCCGCCAGAGGATTTCGGACGAGGTCGCGGCGGGGGCCGGATCTGACAAGGGGAGGTCGAGGCCCGCGAGCAGCGGGCGGCGCGCGCGTAGCCTTCGACCTTCATCGTCTTGCGGCGGGGCCCTTTCGAGGCCGTCAGGCACTTGGCCGTGGAGACGATGCCTGCTCCAACGCCGATCGCGGCAGCTGCCGATCGGCGTCGCGGTGTTCTCTCGCCGCCCCAGGTTGGCGCTGGCCCGCGACGCCGCGCCGGGCGCGCGCCTCGGTCTCGGCGGTGGCGGAATCGATAAACTCCTCGGCGTGAGTGGGCCAGCGAGCGCGCCGCAAGTCTCAGCAAAATGAGCGGTGACTTCGGCGCGCCCACGATCGTCTCTCCGCTGGCTGATGGGAGCAGCCTGCATCGGCGCATGGCCCTGTCCAACGTCGTCAACGCTTTCGCAAGTGCGAGCGGCCCTCGGACGCCCCGCGCTCGGAGGCCGCCGCGGCAGCAGCCCTTGTAGAGCTGCTCTGGAGCCCGCCTGGCCGCGTCGACGCCGGAGCCAAGGCGAGGCCCGGCGCCCAGGGCCTCGCGCCCAGGCCCGCTGCCGCCGCCCGCCCAGTTCCGCCAGGGGCCCCCGCGGGCGCCGCCCCTCAGTCTTAGCGGCTTGGAGGCAGAGGGCATGCCCGCAAGTGTCCTCGAGGAACAAGCAAGGCGGACTTCGGCCGGCATCGCTCGCCCTTGCGTGGGCCCAGTGTTGAGGAGGGGCCCAATCGCAGCACGCCGACTTCTTGCGATGGCTCGTCTCCGCGGGCGCGCCGCGTTTCAGGGCGCGCGGGGGGCGACGGAGCCGCGCCGCCAGGGTGTTCTTCGTAGAGGGGGGGGGGGGGGGCTGAGGGCGGCCGCGTTCTACGCGCGCGTTGCTCGCGCGCGCGCATCGGCGTCCGAGGGCGCGCGGCAACCCGCCGGCGCGGCCTGGTCTGCAGTCAAGTGGGTGCCCGACGTGAATGGCCGCCTGGCTTCGGCCGATATTCAGCGCGCCTCGCGCCGCGCTCGCGGCGCTGCCTGCCGACTCGGCGGGCGTCTCCACCCCGCGCTGCGTCGCCGGGGATTGGGTCTCGCGGGCCTCGGCGCGGAAGTCCACGCGGCGCCTGCTGGGCTCTCAGCGAGCCCGGGCAGGAAATGGACCCCGCGCTTCTGCTGGGATGCCCGCGCCACTTGCGCGACGGCGGCCCTCGACGCCGGGGGCGGCAAGTTCGTCGTCGACGGCGCGGCGCCGCGGGCGCATGCCGCCCCCGGCGACTGCGCGGTCGCAGCCAACGTGGACACATGCCGCACAGCGGCCGCCGACCCGAGCAGAGCCGCTTCGGCGGCGCAGCAGGTCGCTTTCCCCTCGCCCTCCACCTTCCGCACCTTCCGTGCACGACCTTCCGCCATGTTGCGCTATGTTTTTTGTAAATTACATCGAATTACACAGGGTTTTCATGAGTTTCGCGGAATTAATTGGATTTCAAGCGAATTCCAAAGACACGCAAAGACATTCTGAGACATCGTTGTTTTTCACTTATGTTTGCCGTCATTTCTCGGCATCGTCATCGTTAGCATCACCGCCATGCTCATCATTCATCATCATCAGCATCATCATCATCATCATCATCATCAGCACGGCCGTCATCACAATCATGGCCATCACCATAATCATCGTCCTGGCCATCATGATTGTCACCCAATCTCAATCATGTACTTGCCGTCCTAACCATCGTCAACAGGGCCGCCATCAGCATAACATTCACCATCGCCGACGTACTCATCATTGACATCAGCATCGCACGCATCATCGTGGCAATCATCACTACCAGCGTCGCCATCACCACATTCGTCATCACCGTCATTATCATCACCATCGGCACCGCTATAACTTTACAGTCATCGTCAGCATCACCACCGTCATCATCGTTGATCCCGTACACGGAGGACGCGGAGGACGGATGAGGAATGAGCCAAGATGACCCCAACATGGCCCACGACACTCCAATATTGCCCAATATGGCTTACAATATGCTTCACGATGCCCCAAGACCACTCAATGACGGGCCCAAGTAGCCTCGGAGCCTCCGGAGGGCGTGGGAGGGGTAGGTCGGCCCACGAGCTCTTTAGGGCGTAGGTGGTCCAGGGCTGTCGGGGAAGGGTTAGCCCGTCTCTGCCCCTCCTTTCCTGCCCCCCCGACTCGGGGAGGCCCGCTCCTCGGCCCCATCCCCGCGCCCCACTTCGCACAGTTCTCGCCCCTGTGTTCCTCTGCCCCTCCTTTCCCTTCTTGCCTCCGCCCCTTTCCTGGTTCCCGACTCGGCCCGTTCCTCTCCCTTTTCCTCCTTCGCTCATGGTTTTCTCCCTTGCTCGGCCCTCTCTTCTTGCTTCCCCCCATCTCCGCCGCCAGGTGCGGGTTCGTGCTGACCAACGGACACCCCTTCCCGCGACCGCGCGCCGCGACCCACCCGCGACCAGCCTGCCGCCCACCCCGCAAAGTTTCGTCTTTTTGTTAAAAATAGTGAGGACGACGGGTTTTAACACCTCCTTGGACCTGGACGGGTGGTTTCGTGAGCGGCCAGCCACAGAAAGAGAAACGCGAAACGGAAGAGGGGGAGGCGAGGAAAAAGGGAGAGAGAGGAGGAACACGCAAAAGTAGCAAGCCCCCCCGCATGCACGGGGCAAGGCCTCACGCTGCGCGGAGCACTGCGTAGTCTTCGTGTTGGTCGTACCACACGTAGCGGTACCTGGGATGCGCGTTTTTTCGTTGAAGCACACGCGAAAAATCAGCGAAAAGGGGGACCCCCCAAAACAATGAGATAACATTGAACACATTTTTATATATATATATATATATTATATATATAAAAAAAAAAAAAAAAAAAAAAAAAAAAAAAAAAAAAAAAAAAAAAAAAAAAAAAAAAAAAAAATGAAGCCCACAACACAACGCGTCTTTGGTTTGCCCAGGCGCACGCGTCCGCCTCGAGCCACACAAGCGCGAGCGCGTGGGGCGTGCCGATCTGCCCCCAGAAGTGCTCGGGCGAGCACGGCGTCCGCAGCCACCAGTGGGGCGGGCGCGACCCCCGTGGCGGGTAGAACCACCACAGGGGCCACGGACCAAACCCACGCACGCACACGCGCCGCGCAGCCCATGGCGGGCGCGCGGCGGGCAACCCCAGGGTGGGCAGGTCGAAAAAGCGCGTGGGCGGAGCGGTGGGCACAGCCCAGCTGGGGGGGGGGGGGAGCCCTGGCGGTTCCGTAGGGAGGACGACCGCCAGGGCATCCTCCCCAGTTTCCCACTCCAGCAGCCAGATATTCATCTGGCTCGGGCCGCTGCGAAGAGGAGGGGAGGGGAGAAGGCAGGGAAAGGACGGAACGGCGGGAGTGGAGAGGGGGGAGAGGAGGGGAGGGGAAGGGAGGAGGACAAGGACAAGGACAAGCCGCTCGGGGAGAGATCCGCGGCAGCAGCAGCAGCTAGGACCTAATCTGACCTCCCTGCGCACGGGACCCCTGAGGGGGAGGACGCAAGGCGAGGGAGGGAGGGGAGGGGAGGGCAGCGGCAGCGGCGGTAGCTGGGGGCGGGGGCGGGGGCGGCCGCGGCCCTCGAACTTCGAGAACGCCGCTCGCCGCACCGCTCCTCGCTCCTCTCCTCGACCCCCCCCCCCCCCTCCTCCTCCCACCCCCCGCTAACTATCGCTAATTGGCTGCACTGGCACGGTAGCTTACCCTATATAGGTAGTGCTGGTACTGCACGGTGGCTGGCACTGCACTGGCACGGTGGCTGGCACTGCACTGGCATGGAAGTAGTGGTATAGCTCGGGCTCTCATAAGGGCAACTCCTGAGGTATAATTTCCACTATCGTATGTACCCTGGTTGTCCGTATTTGTTTTATCCAGCACATTTTGCGTGACCTGGCCCAGTAATCATGAGCGAGAGCGGCAAGGTCGTGCATCGGTCGAGTGGTTTCGACTCTCCGTTCAATCGAATGAACGTGCAAAAAAGGAAAGCCGTCTCTTATGTCACCGTCGTGTACCGTGCCTCTAGTCCGTGCTGCCGGACGCCCCCGTGTTGGTGAAGCTGGCTGCCGAATGGTATACGTCCTCATTCTTCTTGCCACGTGGAGGGAAGAACTCCTCGAGAGGCGGAGTGTGGCTGGGGCTGTCGGTCGGGTTCTGGTGAACCTCCACCTCCTCGATCGTAGCGAGGGTGTGCTCTACCATCTTCTGCTCGAGCGTCCCTGGGTTGGTGGCAACGTCGTTATAGAATGTCCAGCCGCACGGTCCCCACGTAGTCGGATCGTTCGGGTCCAAGGGCTTGAGTTTGCCGAAGTCACGCCAGCCGTAGTTCTTCCACGTCTCTTCATCCTCGGGGTCCCAAGGCAAGTTGTTCTCGATCCAGCCGTAGTTCTTCCACGTCTCAGGGTCCTCAGGGTCCCAGGGCAAGTTGTTCGGCAAGTCATCCACGTAGTACTTCCACGTAGTCGGGTCATTCTCGTCAAGGGCAGGGCGAATGATGAGCGATCGCTCGTCCAGCTGGTATTTCAGGTATTCACGCTTGTTCGGGAGGATGGGCTGGACGTAGGCACACATGTTGATGCGAGCCTGAGCCTCGAGCAGGTGAATCAGCGCCTGGTCGATGTTGTTCACCTTCTCTGTCAGCATGGCTTCCGTCTCCGTCAAGGCGATCCTCTGCGCGAGGGCCACATCCTTCTTCAGCTGGTACGTAGAAGTGCGGATCCTGCTCATGCTGATCGCCTCCTTCACTTGGATCAGCTCTTGGATCGTGTCGCTCAGCTCGCCCGTCACGTCCGTCGCGTACTTGGCCGAGGCTCGCAGGTTCTTGGCACCCTGCTCGAGCACACACTGGTAGTCTCCTACCTCCTGCAGGTGGAGCGTCGACTTGCCCCTCATCTTGGGGAAGTCCCCGTTGGCGCCTTCGGGAAGATGCAGGCGCGGGCGAGCTGCCATCGCTCGCTGGTCGGTTGTAGCTTGCTAGAGATACTTCTGCAGTAGCTTGCGTACAATCCGCTAGCCTGAAAACTGCTACGGTACACACAGGGGCCCGTCGTTTCAGGTCCCAAGGAAGGGAGGAGGAGGAGGAGAAGGAGGATGGATGGATGGGCTGAGGCAAACGATGCTGACTAGGATGAGGAGGGGAAGGATAAAGAGGAGGAAGATGGAGGAGGGCGAGCAACAGTGCTAGAGGCCTCTGGGGTGCCTCTCTGAATCTCTTGGGGTAACTCTTGGGGCGTGGGCCCCTTGATGGCCCAGGGGGGCTCTTGGGCGCATTAGGTGCCTCAATGGGTGTGCGTGCGCCTCTGGGGGCAGCTTTGGGATTCTCTTGGGGGCCTCTTGGGGGTCTATCAGGGCCATAGTGGAGCCTCTTGGGGCCTCTTAGGGCCTCTTGGTGGCCTCTTGGAGCTGTCTTGGAGGCTTCGGACGCCCTATTTGATCCATATTGGGCGGCATCGGTCACACCAGAGGTGGGCTCCAACTAGCGTTATCCCATCGGGGGCCCCACGCATCTCTTCGTAGGGCGCTTTGGGGGCCGTGTTGGGGCTCCCTTGCGCTTCTCTCGGGGTCCTCCTGGGCCATCTTGGAGCCGCCCTGGTGCCTCGGATGGTCATCGGAAGCGGCAAGGCGAGAACATAACACACATTGATCACCGTTATAGGTTTTTGGAGGATGGTGGCCTCTTCGGCGCCTCCTGGTGGAGCCCTCTGGCCACCTGGAACCGTCTTCCCTCTCTCTCTCTCTCTCTCTCTTTCTCCGCCCCTCTCGCTCGATACTTACCCGTGTATATATATCATATATATATATATATGTATACGCGCATGCAATTATTGGCATACATATTTACATATATGTGTATATGGAATGTGCACAACTACGGCCTATGTACGTACACCGTTCTCGAACGTTTCCTTGTTTAGAGTGTGTTTCTCGTTGTACCTCTTTCTATATTTCAGGCCCCCCATCCCTTCTTTTTGCACGTATGCACTAGAACCACTTGCGCGTTTCGCGCGTGGAGGCTCTAGTCAGCCCCATCTCTTGACAGGGTCGCATCGCCGCTGGAGCTGTTACTCACACCTGTGATCATGGCGCATCATGCATCTATAACGCTGAACACCATGCTATTGAAGAAATCTCCCGTCACCAACAGCCAACTCCAAACGAGCAGGCCACGACGCGCCAAAAGCGTGTCGACAACTCTTCTGAACCAAGAATATCAGATCGAAAAATATCAGATCGAAGAGCGAAGACAACTCTTCTTCTTTCTATAACGCTGACAGGGCATATACGAGCTGCTGGCACTGATACCTGCATAATGTGAACTGCGTTGCTATGCACACCAGTGAACGCAATGGAGTGACCAACACGGCAGCGCAGTGCAACGCATCGCCATGCACTCAAGCCACATGCGGGCCCATGGCGGCCAGAAGCATCACACGAACAAGTTAGCAACACACATGCACAACACTACATTGCAATGCAAACCAACGCAACGCAGGCCAATGACCACAACTGCAACGGAACGCAACCCAACGGAACACAATACAAGCCAATACACAATCATGCAACACACCGAACATGAGTCCAGGAATTGCGAGACCAGTCCAGGAATTGTGAGATCCCAGGGACGAGCAGCCCTAAAACGAGCCCACGCGCACCTCAAGGGGAGCCCAAGACAAGGCCAACGGGGCACCCAAGAACAGCCAAAGAGTTCCCCTAGAGAGGCTCCAAGGGGAGGCCCAAGCGTGGCCCAAGGAGCCCCAAGCAGACTCCAGGCAGAGGCATAGGAGGGACCCGAGAGGCGCCCCAAGAACGCCAGAAGATGGCGCCAGAAAGAGAGGGCACAATGAAGCACACTCTCAGCCGAACAAGCAAGCCGCGAGGGCCCACGAGCAGCCACAAGAGTGGCGCCAAGGGTGGCGCAAGGGAATCCCGAAGTTGGTCTCAAGAAACCCCTTGCTGGCCTGGCAGGGGTGGGCCCTAGCTCGCTGTCGTCGGGGTCTCCCCTCGCTTCCTTCCCACCTCCCTACCTCTCATCCTTCAGCCTCCTACTGGGGGCATTTCTCTCATTTGCGCATCAGGAGGTACTGCATGTACCACTTCACTGCCGCATTCTCTGCAAACTTCGCACGGTTTATATTCGTCGACCTCTTGCGTGTGCCAAAATTTTCAGCTTCGTCTCTGTAGTTGTGCGAGTAGCCAGGGTTGCCAGCCCACCGGGCCTGGCTGGCAATGTGCCGCGCAAATATGTGGAATTTCATCACAACCTTGCGGCCCGAGGCAATCCACGCAGTCATCGTGCTCTTCACGACGCGTTCTAAATGCACCACGGCCAGCTCGTCCATCCTACGGGGCTGGCCGCGCAGTATGTCGTAGTACTCCATCAGTCCAGCTCCGACGGCGAGCAACTTGGAGCCATCGGCTTCCGCGGGGGCATCGTCGCCCAGCAGCTCCCGGCCGCCTTGGTCCCGCAGCAGGTGCACGAGGAACGGCAGAAGTTTCCGTGATTTGCCAGCTTTCAATTTCAGCAGGGGGTCATCTCTAGAACCGCACATCTTCGAGCTAAGTCCCAACTGGCGATCCGCAGAAGGAACTTGGAATCTAATATACCATTTGTTCATTGCCTCGTTCATTGCATTGTCAACTTCGTCGTGGTCGTTCGGCGAGTACTCGCCGAAGAACCCTAAATCAATCAATCTCCACATCACTGCGCCCATATAGTAATGCAATATTCCCAGATCAGCAAAATGCATTGAGTCAAACAAGAAGTGGTCAATCGTCAGGCCTGGGATGCCAGGCTGCATGCCTGGCACGTGAAAGAGTCGGTTGATAAAAAGCAAGTTGTTCGCAGGGCGCCTGTACACCATCATGCGTCGATCCCTCGGCGCGTAGCCCCTGCAAGCTTCACCATGCCAGACATCTGGCTGTCCTGGGAGAACAGGCTCGACGCGGTCGCCCCGCTTCAGCAACGGAAACGTGTCCCTCATCAAGGATGTGACCACGACGCCGCCTTTTTTCCTCTTGATGCAAGTATTGTCGCGCAGTTCCTCCACGTCTTCATCGTTCACTCGATGGAAGGACAGCGACGTCCGAGCAGTGTCCAAGAGCCACTGGTGCTTCCGTTTGCGCAGGGGCGCCCCCAGGTCTGCGAATGTTTCTTTATGCGAAAAACAGCGCAGACAGCCATGGTTACCCCGATAGTCGGGGAGCCCCAGGGTTTTACACATCTCGTCGAGGTCTGCAGCGACCTCAACCAAGACAACGCGGCAATTGCCAAGCGTGGATGGATACAGCGGGCGGCCCGCCATGCGGTTCCGCACCGAGTCCGCGGGCCAAGCCTTGCCAGAAGAGTCGGTGGCAGGCCACGTTCCCTCTGCAGCCACCCGAAAGTCATATGCAACTTTGTCCAACAGGCACTGCACTGTATGTGCGCCACGGCAGCCGCAACGACAAAACATCCGATAATGAAACTGACCAACGAGGATGCGTGCATCCATGTGCAACGTTGAAACAAAGATCCGCTGCCCCGTTATAAAAGAGGCCCATGGCGCGAGGAAACTCCACTCCCCCGTCTCCTGCTAAATGATCCTCCCCAGAGGTTTATCCGTCCTCCCCCCTCCTCCTCTTCCCACGTCCTCCTCCCCTCCCTCTCGCCACCCCATCCGTGTGTGGTGTGTATGCTGTTTGTATGCATGTGTGTGCGAGTGTGTATGCATGCATGCATGCATGTACGCGCGCATGCACGAATGCATGCGTGAAGCCATGCCCGCACGTTTGTTTCCAAGTAAGTAAATATGTATGTATGTATGTATGTATGTATATAGGTATGTATGTGTGTATGTATTGTGGTGTGTATGCACGGTGTGGATGATGATGTGTGTACGTATGTGGGGTGTGTTTGGTGTGTGTATGTTTGTGGCGCGCGAGGTGTATGTCTGCGAGGTGCGCCGCCGTGGTGTTGTGTATGTATGAATAGGTGTGAATATATATATATATATATATATATATATATAGAAGCATACATATATGTATATATACAATACTAATATGAATATGGCAATATGTGTATATATTTACATATGTGTGTGCACGTGCGTTTGTCTGCGCTGGAGGCCTTGGCGGACCTCCCCGCGGACCATTCGCGAACCCCCGACGGGTCTGCGGGGCCTGCGGGGGCGAGAGGCACGGAAGGCCTCCAGCACTCCCTCGGGGGAGGGTCAATGAGCGAGCACAGGGCGTGCCTGATTGCGTGTTTCATGACGCGTCGCCACGTTGGCCTGAAGGCCAAAACGATTTTTTAACGGCGACAGTTTTGATATTGAAGTTAACATGCGTTTCCTACGTTGTCCCACATATATAAAGCACGTATGCTGTCGTCACAGCGGGGCTGTGTCCCGAGAAGTATTCCTCCTCATCTTACTCCCCCTTCATCCCCCCCCTCGTCTTCCACCCCCCCCCCTCGCCTCTGCTTCTACTAGAACCGGAGCCAGGACCAGAACCAGAGCCAGAACCAGAACCAAAGCCAGAACCAGAGCCAGAACCAGAGCCAGAACCATAACCAGAACCAGAACCAGAACCAGAGCCAGAGCCAGAACCATAGCCAGAACCAGAACCAGAACCAGAACCAGAGCCTTGCTCGGAGGCCACGAAACACTGTGTATCACAGGTTTTTCTGGTTTTTCTGGCCTGGGAACCAACGAAACATCGTATGTCACATGTTTTTCTGGTTTTCAGGCGCCGACAAACACGAGGTGGGGGAGCGGTGAGGCGAGGCCGCGGCGAGCATTTCAGCTCCAGAAACCAGAAAAACCAGAAAAACCTGTGATACGCAGTGTTTCGTTGGTTCCCAGACCAGAAAAACCAGAAAAACCTGTGATACACAGTTTCGTGGCCTCGGCCGAAACCGATATGCTTGCGCGCACGGTGCCCGTGACGGATGGGCCGAGCGGATGAGTTCGTCAGCCTGGATGGCAGGCCAAAGTTGAGTTGTGTATTCGTGCTTTGGGCGCCAGGGGCGAGGATTTGCGGCTGGCAACAGGGGGAATTCTGGAGGAGGCCTTCCTCACGGAGCACTGCCAGTGAGCGGCGAGCGCTGTAGTCCCCGAAGAGTACACAGTGTTTTCTTGCTCGGAGGCCACGAATCACTGCGCATCACAAGTGTTTATGGTTTTTCTGGTCTGGGAACCAACGAAACATTGTATATCACAGGTTTTTCTGGTTTTTCTGGTTTTCAGGCGCCGACAAACAGGAGGTGGGGGAGCGGTGGAGCGAGGCCGCGGCGAGCATTTCAGCTCCAGAAGCCAGAACAACCAGAAAAAAACTTGTGATACGCAGTGTTACGTTGGTTCCCAGACCAGAACAACCATAAAAAACATGTGATACACAGTGTTTCGTGGCCTCGGCCGAAACCGATATGCTTGCGCGCACGGTGCCCGTGACGGATGGGCCGAGCGGATGTGTTCGTCAGCCTGGATGGCAGACCAAAGTTGAGTTGTGTATTCGTGCTTTGGGCGCCAGGGGCGAGGATTTGTGGCTGGCAACAGGGGGGATGCTGGAGGAGGCCTTCCTCAAGGAGCACTGCCAGTGAGCGGCGAGCGCTGTAGCCCCCGAAGAGTACACAGCGTTTTCTTGCTCGGAGGCCACGAAACACTGTGCATCACATGTTTTTTTTTTTGTTTTTCTGGTCTGGGAACCAACGAAACATTGTATATCACATGTTTTTTTGGTTTTTCTGGTTTTCAGGTGCCGACAAACAGGAGGTGGGGGAGCGGTGGGGCGAGGCCGCGGCGAGCATTTCAGCTCCAGAGACCAGAAAAACAAGAAAAACTTGTGATACGCAGTGTTTCGTTGGTTCCCAGACCAGAAAAACCAGAAAAACTTGTGATACATAGCGTTTCGTGGCCTCGGCCGAAACCGATATGCTTGCGCGCACGGTGCCCGCGACGGATGGGCCGAGCGGATGAGTTCGTCAGCCTGGATGGCAGGCCAAAGTTGAGTTGCGCATTCGTGCTTTGGGCGCTCTGGGGGGTCGCTGGGGGGGGGATCGACCATATATATATATAGAAACATACATATATATGTATATATATATATATAATAATGATATGAATATGGCAATATGTGTAGATATTTACATATGTGTGTGCACGTGCGTTTGTCTGCGCTGGAGGCCTTGGCGGACCTCCCCGCGGACCATTCGCGAACCCCCGACGGGTCTGCGGGGCTTGCGGGGGCGAGAGGCACGGAAGGCCCCCAGCGCCCCCTCGGGGGGAGGGTCAATGAGCGAGCACAGGGCGTGCCGGATTGCGTGTTTCATGACGCGTCGCCACGTTGGCCTGAAGGCCAAAACGATTTTATAACGGCGGCAGCTTTGATATTGAAGTTAACATGCGTTTTCCTACGTTTTCCCACATATATAAAGCACGCATGCTGTCGTGCACGCTCTTATCGGTCACCGAGCGGCGCGCGCGGGTGACACGTGTCCCCCGCGCGCGTTTCAAGAGTTCTGTATTGTCGACCTCGGAAAGTCGCCATCTTGGTCTGGAAACTTAAGCTGGCCTTTAACGGTGGCCGATTGGATTTCGAAGTTAACGTGCGCTTTCTACGTTTTCTCAAGATGCAGAGCACTCGCATGTTGTCGTGGAAAGTGGGCCCGCTGCGGCGGTCACCGAGCGGCGCGCGCGGGTGACGCGCGCCACCCGCGTGCATGGAGAGTTTTTTTTGCTAGTAGTCTAAAAGTCGCAATGTTAATATGGAAACTGAAATGGACTTGTAAATGTGACCGCTTGGGTTTTTAAGTTTGCATGCGCTTCCTATACATTCGTAGTAATAGTAGTAGTAGTAGTAGTAGTAGTAGTAGTAGTAGTAGTAGTAGTAGTAGTGATAGTAGATACTATAGAAGTATGGAAAAACCGAAGCGTTCCTTCGGCCTCCTTAAAGGGCCCCAGAATTTTTCGAATTCGTTTTTGGAATTAAACGTAGATTTATTAATAGTGAATAATACACAACCTAAGTTTAGCCGCGCGCGCGCGCGCGGCGGCGCTCCGCTAAGCTTCGCCTGTATATTATTCACCATTAATAAATCTACATTTAATTTCAAAAACGAATTCGAAAATTTCTGTGGCCCTTTAAGGAGGCCGAAGGAACGCGTCGGTTTTTTCCATAATTTTATACTACAAAACTGAATCTAGGAAGCGCGCGCGCGGTGCTCCCGCAGTTAAAGGCTCCGAGGGACCCCAAAGTTCTCGCAAGAGCTCCAATGCTACAACTACAGGCCCAACACGAATATCTGTGCCACTCCAGCCACAACGACAGTTTTGTTTCGAGCTAATTGGGTTCGCCATTTTGTTTAATGAAGACAACAATGTTTTTTCATTATCTTGGTTGTTTTGAACTATCATAATCATTTTGATGTGTTGTCTTGAGTGTTTCGCGATGTCGTGAGTTTTCTCTGGCGTCGTGAGTTAAACTCATGACGTTTCAGGACGTCGTGAGAAACTCATGACGGTGGAGGTCAGGGAACGTAGCAGACTCGCATGTTGACGCGGCATCTCCAGTGGACCTTCAGCGGTCACTGAGCAGCGATCGCGCTTGACACGTGTGGACCGTGCGCTTGACAGAATTCAGAAGCGACGCATTCGAAACATCGGCATGTTGGCAGGGATGGTAAAGTGAACCCGTAACGGTGACCGTTTTTCTCAACGCTTTCTAACATAAAGGGCGCACGCATGTTGGCGTGGCAACTCTAGTGGACCCTCAGCGGTCACCGAGCGGCGCGCGCGGGTGACGCGCGTCACCCGCGCGCGTGGTGAGTTAGCCATCGTTCAAGGAGTCGCCATGTTGGCTTGGAAACTGAAATGCACTCTTAACGGTTGCCGTTTGAATTTTGAACCTAACTTGCGCTTTCCACGCGTTTCCAGATACAGGGCGCACCCATGTTGGCGTGAAAACTTTCGCGGGCCCGTCGCGGCCACCGTGCGGCGCGCAATGGTAACGCGTGCCACCCGCGCGCTCGGTGAGTTCTGCATTGCCATCACTTCAAAAGTCACCAACTTGGCTTAGGAACTGAACTTATTTCTTAACGGTGGCCGATTGGATTCTGAACTTAACATGCGCTTCCACGCGTTTCCAGAAACAGGGCGCGCGCATGTTGGCGTGGAAACTTTAGTGGGCCCGTTGCGGCCACGAGCGGCGCGCGCGGGTGACGCGTGTCATCCGCGCGCGTGTCACCCGCGCGCGCGGTGACTTCTGTATTGCCATCATTCCAAAAGTCGTCACGATGACTCGGAAACTGAAATGAACCCTTAACGGTGACCGTTTGGATTTTGAAGCCAGGATGCGCTCTCAACGCATTCTCGACTACACTTCGCTCACATGCTGGCGCGGTACTT
>CAUYUJ010006324.1:458507-483507 GCA_963575745.1 Prorocentrum cordatum | reverse complement strand
CACCCCTCCCCTGGACTTGGACAATGGGGCGGGGAGGGGCGGCGGGGCGTTGGAGCGGCCAACATGGCCCAATCTTGCTCCAAGAGGGCCCCAGGGAACCCAATGTGACGTCCAAAACTCTCACAGTTAGCCTAAGATGCCTCAACATTGCCCTCCAGATGCTCCAAGGGGCCCCAAGAGTGCCCCAATGCGGTTCCAAGATGCCTCCAGGACCTCCAAAGGACGCCACCGAGGTGCCAACCCCCTTCAACCACTTAATAGAACGCCATGGCGAGTGCGTCATCGCCCGCTTGCGTTCGATGGGCTTCCGATGCGTCAAGACGGCTCCCAGATGGCCCAAGATCGTCCCAGGACATGCCCAAAGGAGCCCTCTGCACAAGAGTGCCGAAGGGCGCTCCAAGCACGGGCGCCTAAGAGCGCCCTCGGAGGAGACTGTCGGGGATCCCAAGGGGCAACGCTAAGCAAGGCACCCATCCTTTTTTGATCGATGCCATCCAAGATGGCTTCAATAGAGCGCCCGTGGACTCCAAGACAGCTCCAAGGAACTCTACAGAGGCGTCCAAGAGGCACCCCAGATGCCCCACGATGCCCTACGATTGCCCCAAGAGAACCCCCACGGGGCGCCCAAGAAGAAGAATCCCACGCGACCCCCAGGGCACCACCACCCCACTGTCAGCGAGGCACCCACGACGCCCAATAACCCCACTGGACCGCCAATAGACCCCAGAGACGGTTCAAGCTGCATCCAAACAGCGCACACCATACGTCCCAGGTGATTCCGAGAGGCGGCCAAGAGGTTTTTGGCCCTTTTGGTCGCCCTCCTCCTCCTCCCCCTCCTCACCATCCTCATCAGGTTCATCAGCCTTCTCCCTCCTCCATCATCCATCCACCCATCCTCATTATCCTCATCCTCCGAACGGTTCGGCTGTGCCTCTCGTTACCTCGACGTTTCACCCATCGCCTCAATTCGCATGGGCTTCGTTTCTGGATGAGCTGGCGGGGGTGCGCGAAGCGTCGAGACTTGATGAGGTTGGCGCGGATGTCGTCGCCACCCAGGCACTTGCAAACAAGCCTCGACGCGTTCTTGCTCTCGTACTGCAGCTCGCGCCCGAGATCGCTCACGCCGTCGCCGCCAGCACGCGTAATCAAAAAACACAATCGGACGAGCAGTGTAGCGGTAAGCTCACCAGTAAAAAACAGGCCGAGAAGTGTATGTCTGAGCATCTTCGGATAGTCACTTGTATCAGCGTTGTTGCGCAGAGCAGCTGATGCAAGTTTCTTGTCACGCCTGGTACCGACGAACTTCGCTGCCTTCAACAGCTCCCCCGCCGATTTCCTGAACCTCTTGAAAACATGGCGATCGTGGTTCGCCTTCCCCATTGCAGAATCACCAGTGGCTGGGCCGCTAATCCGACGACCAAGCTAACAAATCCGCGCAATGCGTGAGTTCGATGCTTGAACCAAGATAGCTACGGAGCGGGAACAGTCACCCATCAGCGACGACGCTGCAAAACTTGCACCTGCGTGATTGGGCATCCGAGAGCGCGCAAGACACACGTCGCTGGATGCTCTCGACGCGGCGCAGCTACCGTCTGCATTATTTCATTGCTGTCATTGCTTGCTGGCGCCGACTGCATGACGCGCGGCAGCGGACACACGACACGGATGCATGGGCTTCGGGAGGCCACATTGGCATTTTGGATGCAAGGGTACCCTTGGAAAGGTGACCACCCGCATTGTTGTTGTTTGACAGTATTCCCACAGCGCAAGGCTGCGACTCGAGCAAGAGGCAAGATGGGGGGTCATTGGCAGGGCGAGGGGGGGGGGCACCTACGGGGACGATGCGGAACATCAGTGCGAACCATTTGGGGCTACCCAGGCGTCGTCGCGGCCTCGAGCGAGCCATGGAACCGACGGGGGAACGCGCGAGATGCCAGAACGGCGGGCGAGCGAGTCTGCAGCGAGTGGACGGCCGCCAACCTCTGGCAATCGTGCTTCTTGCACCGCTCCGCCCCTCTCCCGCCGCGGGGCAGGCACACTGCGCAAACAATTGCGGGCCTCGCTGCTATCGGGGCTGGTTGGACAGGGGTGGCCGTTGGCTTGAAACGATCAACATCGCGAGCTATACATATATCTAGATGTACACCTGAACATGTACATACACATACAACACATACACATACACATACACGTACACGTGTATCCATCCATCCATCCATACATACATACATAGTTGCATATTTGCATGGACGCATACATACATCAGAGTAAGGGGGTACGGGGGGGGGGGAGCGGCCATTCATTCCCTCTGGGCGAGTGACCGAGGCGTGCCCCCACAGCCAGAATTATTGATGATGCTACTGTTGAGGTTGTTGTTGTTGATGTTGTTGTTGGTGTTGTTGTTGTTGTTGTTGTTGTGGGTGTTGGTGTTGTCGTTGTTTGTGTTTTGTGCGTTGTTGTTGTTTCTGCTGATGTTGTTGTTGGTGGTGTGCTGTTGTTTTTGTGTTGTTGGTGTTGTTGGTGTTGTTGTTGTTGATGTTGTTGTTGTTGTTGTTGGTGTTGTTGTTAGTGTTATTGTTATTGTTCTTGTTGTTCTTGTTGTGTTTGTCGTTGTTGTCGGTGCGGTCGTTGCCGTTGTTTGGCGCCGCCACACCCGCGACCAGTTTCGCGGCCCGCCCGCTTCCCACCCCGCGACCCGCGGCCGAAACCAATGTTCGTTCCACGGTGCCAAGGGCGGGCGTTGGAGGTGGGACTTTGCTTGCATGTCCAGAGCTCCCCTGGAATCGATGAGGGCGGACAACGTGCAACATGCCACCTGCGCATGCTAGCCAACAGCCAGCCGCTCTCGAAGAAAAGCGCGGGCCACGGCGCAACATTCACATGGCGTCTCGGCCCAGCTTGAAACGGAACTGCATTGCCAAGAACTAAGCATTAGCTTGAACAATGCGCCAAACCCGCAGTGCAGCTTGCAGCGCCGACCGAAACAACTACAACCGCGGACGCCACCGTGATTCGGCACCCGCTCGGGATGGGGTGGCGCGGGGCACTATTTCTCGGGGGGGGGGGCGCCCCTCATTGTTCACATCGTTGGCCTGGCGGGGGGTGGGGGCAGGGGCGGGTGCGAATCGAGCGATCGCCGTGGTCGTGAGTTACTTGCGTGGCCGCCCGCCGCCCACGCAGGCAGCGAACGCGTCGCCGACTGACAGGGACAGGTAGCCGCTCTCGATCACTGCAGCCGCATGGCACCCCCACGCGTACTCGACGTACCTGGCGCCCTCACTCGCTATCGCTGCCAGTCGATGAACTCGACGAGGACGACGAAGAGCTGTCCTCTCCCGGCGGGCTCAACGCTTTTCGATGCACGCCCCCCTTGTTGGCAGAGAAGGCCCGCCACCTTTCTTGCGACCGCCGCTGGAGGGGAGAGGGGGCGGGGTGCGAACCGATGGGCGCGGGCCATGGGATGGCCTCATCCATCGGTTCAATTCCCGCGTTACCACTCCAGCGGCCTTCGCAGGATGGGGGGCGGGTTAGGGGGTCTTGCAACATGAGTCGTTGCTGAGATGGACTTGGGTAGAACAGGGGTGGAGACCAGGATCGATGAGGGATGAGGGAGTTAGGGCGGGAGTGTGGGGGAGGGGGCGCAGGGGGATACGATAATGAGATGGAGTGGACGGGGGCGGAGGATACGGCTGAACAAGAACGAGCATAGGAGGGAACACATTTGAGCGATCGACTCCTCGTCCTTCGGGTGCACCTTGGCAGCAGCGATCGACTTCGCCTTCGCCGCCTTCGCCTTGCTCTTTGCAGCCGCCGCCTTCGCCTTGCCCTTTGGCATCACCTTCTGCTTGGGCGTGGCGCTGGGGGCGTCGTCCTCGCTGTCAGGCTTATTCGTTTTTTCTTTCTTGTCTTTTTTGTCGGTCACCTTGCCCTTGCTCTTGTCGGTGTCCCTGTCCTTCCGCCTCTTGTCCTTGCCCTTCATTTTGTCCTTCCCCTTCCGCTTGCCCTTGTCCTTCTTCTTGTCCTTGTCTTTCCTCTTGGTCTTGTCCTGGCCGTTGTCCTTCCCTTTGTCATTGGCCTTATCATTCGCCTTCTTGCCATCCGAGCTCGAGGAAGCTGAGTCGTGCTTCTTGCGCTTCTTCTTGTCTGGCTGACCGATGTCATCATCGCTGCAGCGCTTCTTATTTTTCTTGTACTTCTTAACGTTCTCGTCGGCGTCCTTCTTCTTCCACTTCTTGTTTTTTCTTTTTCTTGCTCATGCTGGTCGACTCGCTGCTTGACGAGTTATGCTTTTTCTTGGCCTTCTTCTTCTTGCCGTGCTCCTCGTCCCAGTCATCCTGATCGTACCAGTCGTCGTGCCAGCCCTCGTCTGCGGGCTCCTCCTCGGTCTCCTCGTCCAAGCCCAAGTCATCTGGTTCCTCGCCATCGGTGCCGCCCTGCTCAGGCACTGTGCCGCCATGCTCCTCGATGCCCTCCTTCCTCGGGGGGCGGGGTCGTCGACGCCATCGCAGCACGGTCGCCGTCGGCAACGCCGCAGTCGCCGTCGCGATCGCTTTCCCACTCTACCCTTGCGCCGTCAATCGCAATCCGACTCGGCGGGCGCGTCTGCACCAGGAGGCGGGCGACGAGCACTGGCCAAGAAGGAACGCGCATGCGGGCGCGGGGTCTGAGCGGGAGGGCGCACGACGGCGACGACGAGCGGTTCGAGAGCCGAGACGAGGTTGAAGAGGCAGGGAGGGCGTGGCGCAGGGATTCCACATGCGGGAGTCCTTCTGCCGAACTTCTCCAACTTGCGAGTGTGGTAGTACACGGAGCTCTTGTACTTGTCGCTCCATTTCTTCAGCCCGTTCTTGGTGGCCCACGCCTGGTAGTTGCCTGACTTCTCCTTGCATTTGAGCATGTCGCCCAGCTGCTCGGGGGTGAACCACTCCCCCTCAGTAGTTGTCTCCTGCCTGGGCCGAGGCCGACTTACCATGGCGAGCCGCCCCTTCGGGGGAGGGGGCGGCGGCGGGGTTTCGGCGTGGAGGGAATTGGGGGAGGGGTGGCGGCAGCGGAGGACATGGGGAGGAATCCATGGATGAGCCTGGTCACGCCTGGCCTATCATCCACTTTTGCCTCCAGAGCTCCAGTGCCCGTCCTTGCCTGAGGCCTGCGCTCACCCACTTATGCTGCCGTCGCCCCTCCCCCGCCTCTCCCAACGCCCCTGCCGAAGCCCCGTTCCGCCCCGACCCCCGCGCGGGGTGGTCAGTCTTAGTGAGTCGGCCGCGGTGCCACATGGTTTTCCTCACTAGGAGCACCGTCCCAGCAGCGGTGAAGTCCTTCTCGCAGCGGGCCCACATGTCTCGGGGGTTGCTCTTGACCCCGGGAATTGCATCGATAGCATCTCCTCCCTCTCTCTCTCTCTCTCTCTCTCTCTCTTCTCCTCCCTCTCTCTCTCTCTCTCTCTCTCTCTCTCTCTCTCTCTCTCTCTCTCTCTCTCTCTCTCTCTCTATCCTCTCTCTCTCTCCTCTCTCTCTCTATCTCCTCTCTCTTCTCTCTCTCTCTCTCTCTCTCTTCCTCTCTCTCTCTCTCGTTTTTTTTTTTTTTTTTTTTTTTTTTTTTTTTTTTTTTTTTTTTTTTTTTTTTTTTTTTTTTTCTCTCTCTCTCCTTCCCAGAGAGAGAGAGAGAGAGAGAGAGAGAGAGAGAGAGAGAGAGAGAGAGAGAGAGAGAGATTGAGAGAGAGAGAGAGAGACGAGAGAGAGAGAGAGAGCGAGAGAGATAGAGAGAGAGAGAGAGAGAGAGAGAGAGGGAGAGAGAGAGGAGCGAGAGCGATATAACGAGAGAGAGAGAGAGAGAGAGATAGAGAATGAGAAAAGAGGGGGGAACGAGAGAGTCTCTCTTTCCCCCCTCTTTCTCATTCTCTCTCTCTCTCTCTCTCTCTCTCTCTCTCTCTCTCTCTTATTCTCTCTCTCTATATCTCTCCCTCTCTCTCTCTCTCATTCTCTTAGCCTCTCTCCGTCGTCGTCGTCGTCGTCGTCGTCGTCGTCGTCGTTGTAGTCGTCGTCGTCGTCGTCTTCGTCGATCGTCGCCGCCGTTGTCGTTGTCGTCGTCGTCGTCGTCCTCGTTGATATTGGGTCGGGGATCAGGAGTTGCCCCCATATCACCGTGGAGCTGTGAGTGCTGGTGTACTTTTTCATGAACTCCTTCGCCTCGGGCGTGACCTCATTCTCGGTGTCACACTTCGCCAACTTCTTCAGCTCCTTCATGTGCCGCGTGAACATGCGGTCGGCAGCCTGTTTTGCCCGTTTGGCGGCTTTGCTCTTCGGGCCCCGCTTCTTAGGGAAGTACGGCTTCTCCAGCTCCATCGGATCGGACGCCACGGTCGCCGAAACCACGGACATGGCTCGGCGGTCGCCCGCGACGTGGCGAGCCTGCGCCAGGAGGGAACCAGCGAGGCACGCCAAGCTGCCAGCTCAAATCCCTCGACCAACAGCGGCTGCGTGGGCGAAGAGGGATGGAGGGGGATGTGTCCCCAGGCCCTGTAGGCCATAAGCTGCAAATGGCAATGGGCTCACACACGCGACCCTGGATGTCTCCCAAACGTTTGCTTGCACTGGGGCCCGCGCTGTTCCCAGCCATCCAGTGGCGTTCGATCCTCTCATGCACTGAACACGCATCGCCCCGTGTCTCCTCATTCCTCCATGACCCCCTGCTCTCCGCCTGCCCTCCGCATGCCCTCGTCGTCATCAACATCGCCACCGCCACCAGCATCGAGTCCCCGCCATTCGCGCACTCCCCTCGCACGCTCCACGCCACCCATAGGGAGCCCCATCGGAGGTCCCAACGATGAGCCCCCCTGCCCCCAACCCGCCACTGCGGTGCACCACTCACGCGCTCGCGGCTCCACGGGGGGCCATCGGAGGCCCCGGCAGGAACGCTCCCATGCCCCAGCGCTACGGCTCCAGTGGGCACGCCGCCATGCCCCAAACCGCCACTCTGGTACGCCCCTCGCGCGCGCCCTGGCCCCGTGACGGGCCCCCCGTCGCTGCGTGGCTAAGGGGGGCCCCACCGAAAGTCATGGCCCCGCTTTTCCCCGAGCAAATGATTTGCGCCGCCATCTCGCCACTGGTGCACGCCCCTCACACGTTTAAGACCCGAGGCGCAGCGCGGGCCCGCGCGGGAGCCCTGCACGCATGGCGGGTCGACCGAGGTTTCGCCGCGCGGCCGCCTCGCCCGCATCTCGCCAAAACTCGCGCTACTTTGCGAAAACCAAACGAAACATCGCAAACCAAGCGTAAACTCAATGAAACCAACAGAAACCGACTGAAATTTTGAGCAACCAGCGGGAATCGTGCAAAACCTTTAAAATCACAGCGAAACTCAAATCCGTAAAGCTTACATGAGAAACATTGTTTCAAATCGCAATGGCTTTCCATAGTTTTACGTACATTTCGTTGGATTTCAACCAGTTTCACGACGTTTTGATACATGTTTCGCATGGGTTTCCAATTGTTTTTGTTGGTTTCATGCAGGTTTTCTTATGTTTCATTGAGGTGTTCAACTGTTTCCAGCGGTTTCCCAGCGTTTCCAAACGTTTCCCATAGGTTTCCCATGGTTTCTGGGTGCGATTCGGTGTCTCTGCGTGTCTGCAGATGTCTTGGGATGTCTTTCGATGTCTTTGGATGTCCTTGGATGTCTGCGAAATGTCCGTGCGATGTCTCTGGGATGTCCTTGGATGTCCTTGGATGTCCCTCGGATGTCCTTGGATGTCCTTGGATGTCCTTGGAATGTCCTTGGATGTCCTTGGATGTCCTCGGATGTCCTTGGATGTCCTTGGATGTCCTTGGATGTCCTTGGAATGTCCTTGGATGTCCTTGGATGTCCTTGGATGTCCTTGGATGTCCGTGGATGTCCTTGGATGTCCTTGGATGTCCTTGGATGTCCTTGGATGTCCTTGGATGTCCTTGGATGTCCTTGGATGTCCGTGGATGTCCTTGGATGTCCTTGGATGTCCTTGGAATGTCCTTGGATGTCCGAGTTTCGGGCCGTGAAACTCGGACATTCGGTGGCGATGTCTGAGTTTCGGGCCGCGAAACTCGGACATTCGGTTGTGATGTCTGAGTTTCGGGCCGCGAAACTCAGACATGGGGCCGTGATGTCCGAGTTTCGGGCCGCGAAACTCAGACATGGGGCCGCGATGTCTGAGTTTCGGGCCGCGAAACTCGGACATTCTGTGGCGATGTCTGAGTTTCGGGCCGCGAAACTCAGACATGGGGCCGTGATGTCCGAGCTTCGGCCCGCGAAACTCAGACATGGGGCCGTGATGTCCGAGTTTCGGGCAGCGAAACTCGGACATTCGGTGGCGATGTCTGAGTTTCGGGCCGCGAAACTCAGACATGGGGCCGCGCTGTCCGAGTTTCGGCCCGCGAAACTCAGACATGGGGCCGCGATATTTGAGTTTCGGGCCGCGAAACTCTGACATTTGGTGGCGATGTCTGAGTTTTGGCCCGCCAAACTCAGACATGGGGCCGCGATGTCTGAGTTTCGGGCCGCGAAGCTCGGACATTTGGTGGCGATGTCTGAGTTTTGGCCCGCGGATCTCAGACATGGGGCCGTGATGTCCGAGCTTCGGCCCGCGAAACTCAGACATTTGGCCGCGATGCCTGAGTTTCGGCCAGCGAAACTCAGCCATGGGGCCGTGATGTCTGAGCTTCGCTCGCGAAATGCAGACATTTGGTCGGGGTGTCTGAGTTTCGAGCTCGCGAAACTACGACGCCAGTCGTGGCGTCCGAGCTTCGGGCGCGCGAAACTAAGACACCAGTCGCGGAGTCTGAGTTTTGCAGCGCGAAGGTCAAACATTCGGTAAGGGCGTCGGAACTTCGTCGCTTGAAACTAAGACACACACGTAATGCTTGAGTTTCGGTTGCGCGGAACTGAGACACCAGTCGCGGCGTCCGAGTTTCGCCGCCCCGAAACTCAGACATTCGGCCGATGTGTCCGAACCCCTCAGACTGTAGCGGACATAACATGACTTGCGCGACATAGCTAGCATAGCATGCATACAATGCGTAGTTGGCATCGCAATTATTCGCGCCGACGTGTTGTTAATCCCAGTTCAAAAAGTATAGGTTGCACGATTGCGTTACCAGCGTGATGGTACCGCATAATGTTCATTCGCATCGCCCCCGTCATGCGCGTTGGGCCACATATATTGCACAACATCGCATATGCACCCATAACCAAATACGTCACTGTTTGGGGTCCACGATGGCCAACATTTGCGGCCGCCATCCCACCAGTCCGTCAGGGCGTAGGTGGTATACGAGGCCTCCCCTTCCAACCCTCTTCTACCTGAGCGGGGAGGGGGGGGCGGCGAGGCGTTGGAGCGTCTACGATGGCACAGCGCGGCTCCAGGGGGGCCTCGGAGAGCCCAAGATGGCCCCCAAGATGGCCCAAGATAACCCAACATACTCCGATATGGTTTCCAAGATTACCCAAGACTATCCAAGACCGCACCAGGACTGTTCCAGGTGGCATCCGAGACTCCCGAGGAGGCCCGCGAGGAAACCACCGAGAAGCCACACTCATCCACCAACCTGGAAAATCACACTGTGTGTTTTGGTTGCCTCGCCTTCCCGCGTCCGATGGTCATCCGAGGCCTCGAGGCGGCCGCATGATGGCATAAGAGGGCCCCAATAGGGACCGAGGAGAGCTCCAGCAGCCCCACGAGCGCCCACGAGCGCCCAAGGAGGGTTCCAAACGGCGTTGTTGTGGTGTCCTAAGGGTGGGTCTGTTTGAAGCTCCACTCTCGCGTGATCGATGTCCGTCAGGATGACCCCAACCGCGACCTCATAGCTCCCGGGGGCACCCCCGAGGGCCCTCAAGATGCGACCGCGCGGCCCCGAGAGGCGCCCAGGCGGCCCCCGAGGCTCCCAACGACCCCCCAAGAAGCCTTCATATGATCACCGAGGCACTCAGGACGCTCAGAGACGCCGATGGGTCCGCCAAGATGCCCCAACCTGCACCCCGAACGCCTTGACCAAGACGTGCGAGGTGACCCCCGAGATGCAGTCAAGAGGCTGAGTTTACCCCTTCTCCTCCTTTTCCTCTTCCTCCTCCTCCTCCTCCTCCTCCTCCTCCTCCTCATCATCATCGCCCCCCACATCCGCCTACTCCCTCCCCTTCTCCCTCTGCCTAGTCCCCCCGCATCCTCATCCTACACCTCCTTCTCCTGATCCTCGCCTCCTTCGAACGATGACGGTCGCCCCTCCTCTTTGCGGGCTTCTTGCACGTCTTTAGTTTTGCATTTTTTTTCTTTTTTTTTTTTTTATTTTTTTTAATTTCCTTTTTTTTTCTTTTTTTTTTTACTTTTCTTTGCTTGTTGCTCCTGTTTTTTTCTATCTTTTTTTTTTACTGTTTTTTTTGTCCGGTTTTTCTTTTTCTTTTTTTCTTTGGTTGTTTTTATATTTTTTCTTTTTTCTTTTTGCTGTTGTTCCTTTTTCTTTTTTTTTGTCTCTTGTTTTTGATCTTTTTGTTCTTTTTTTTTTGTCTTTTTTTCTGATTTTTTTTCTTTTGTTATGGTGTTTGTGATTTTTTTTTTTTTTTTTTTCTTTGCACTTCGCTTTGTTATTTTTATTCTTTGTTTGTTGATTAAATCAGATCAATTCGTTTGGGCGTTGTTTGTCTGGATGGGCTGGCGGTGATACGGGAAGCGTCAAGAATGCGTTGTGCATCCACAGTGCAGCAGCTCACGGCGCGGGGCCCACGACGGCACGACTTTCAGACTATATCAGCATTACCCGTTTCTGCGGCGCGGGTGGTACATGGAAGGGGGATGGATGGATGGAGGGAGGGAGGGGGTGGAACGACCTACAGCTCTGCAGAAGGGCTCGAGGGTAGATGGGCGGAACGATGGGCGGGCGTGGCGGGGGAGGGGCGATGACCCTCGTTCTCTTCGTGCCGACCCCTCCCCCATCCATTTCGCCCTGCTCATACTCGTCATCTTCCTCCTCAGTGCCTCACCCTTCCTCCTCCTCCTTCTCCTCCTTCACCTCCTCCTCCTTCTCCCCTCGTCTCTATTTCCTTATCCTGCGCCTGATGGCGCCATCCTGCGCCTGATGGCCCCGCCTGCGCCCCGCTCATCATCGCTGCCCTCCCGATCCCCCATCTCGAGGGCGACGCGAGACGAGGTGAAGCACATGTTGGGCAAGAGGGATGGGCCAGCGCGGGGTCGGCTGGGGAAACCGAAAAGGAAGGGGGCGAGGGGGCGAGGGCCAATCTCCCCATGGCCCTCGCGGCGCAGGCGGGGCCTCGATGACCGAGGTCGTGGGGGCGCCTCGCGCGGCGGCGCCACCGCCCTGCCCCCCCTCCCCGCGCGCCGCGCCGCCTTGGCCCTCCACCTTCCACAGCTTCCGACCAGCAGGTGGCTGATTTAGAACATAGCATAGACATCTACCTTCGGAGCTCCGCCCGCAGTTTTCTTCTCCCTCGGGAAGGTAACTACATCTGCCACCTGCTGGTCCGAAGGTATGGGTGATGATGGACCAGGGGGGGCGGGGCGTGCGCGGGAGCTCGCAATTCACCAGAGCAACGTTCCTCTCCGTCTCCTCCTCCTCCTCCGCCTCCTCCTCCTCCTCCTCCTCCTCCTCCCCGCTCCCCTGGATCTCCTCATCGGCACCCCTTTCTCTTCACCTTTCCCCTCCTTCTCCCCCCCCTCCTCCGCCTTCTCCTCATCATCCTTCTCCGCCCCCGTCATCGGCACCTTTTCCATCCGCCCCTCACCCCCCGCACTTCTACTCCAACCCCAGCGTCCTCCATCCCCCTGCCCCCCCCACGGACAAGATCATTGCACGACGTGCAAGTATCTTGTCCGTGTGCTCTTGCCCTGCCACCCTCCCCGCCTGGCCGCGTGGGCGCGGGCGCCACGACCGAATGTTTGAGTTCCGCTGGCCGGAACGCAGACACCGCGACCGATTGCGCCAAGGATCGCCCTCCCCCCCCCGATCCCCATCCTGATCGTATCCGCGTTCTCCTCGCCCTCCTTGCTGCCGCTCTCTGCTCGCGGGCGGGCCTCATGGCGCCCCCAGACCTCGGCCACCGAGGCGGGGTCGGCGCGCCTGGCGGCGATGGCGGGGGGCACGCAACCCTGGCCAACGCGGGCGGGCCCGCAGGGGGAGGGGGACGAGACGAGGCTAGGATGGAGTAGTTTAATAAATGTGGTGGTGTGGGGGGGTTGTTTGAGGCAAGGTGGTGGTGGCACGGTGAAACTGCGCATGGTGCAGCGGCGCGCGTGAGTGGTCAGCAACAGTTGCGGGGCGGGGCCACGCGGCTTGTCCCACTCAGGCTTTCGGTGGAGCTCCCTGTGTGGCCGCGAACCGCAAGGGAAGCGTCTCCACGTGGGGGCGGCTGGGGGAGCGCGTCGGCGCGGGACGGGCGGGGCAAGGCGGGGGCGGGTGTGCGGGCGGGCACGGGCGGGAAGGGGGGGTGTTGTAGTTGTTCCAGTGATGTCTACGGTGGAATTCCATATGGGGCCACGACGCGCGCGAGGGTGTGCCGAAGTAGTTGGGCGGCGGCACGGGGGCTGTCGCGCTGGGGCTTTCGGCGGAGCTCAACGCGCGGCGGCGTGGGGGCATGTCCATTCAAGCTTTCGGTAGAAAGCCACAGGGCCCGCGAGTGGCATTCCAAAGTGGTCGGGTCGGACATTTCCGAGCAGTCGGTGGGGTACCCTTTTTTCTGGTTGGGGCCGCGAAGCGCGCGAGTGGCGCGCCGAAGTGTTGGGGTCGGGGGATGGGGGCCTCACCGCTTGGGGCACGCGGAAAGCGCGGGGCGCGCGACAGGGCGGCGGGGCAAGGGCGCGCCCGCCTTGGCTCTCAGTGGAGCCCCCCCTGTGTGGCCAAGAAGTGTTTGCGAGTGCGCGCCAACTTGTTTTGGCGTGCATGGATGTGCGTGCGTGCGTCTGTCTGCGGTTGGCGCGCGCCCCCCACCCCCCCCTCGCCCCCCGCCCGCGGGGGCAGGCAAGAACTTCCGACGGGGTTGCGGGAGTCGCGGTGGCGCGGGCACGGGGGTGCCCACGCGCCACCCCTGGTGAGAGGGGGTGGGGGACAGGGGTGGTGGTGGTGGTGGTGGTGGTGGTGGTGGTGGTGGTGGTGGTGGTGGTGGTGGTGTGGGGGTGGGGGGGGGGGGGCAGGGTGCGAGCGCGGGGTGCGCCGACATACGTGCTTCCTGATATGTCGCCCTGATGACCTGGAAACGAAAGTAGACCTTTAGCGGTGGCCTCTTGGCTTTTGGAGCCAACGTGCGCTTTCTTCGCGCGATCAAATAGCGAACGCGCGCGGTTGCACGACAATTCGAATGGGCCCACCCTAGCAGCCGCCGAGCGGCGCGTCACCCGCGCTCGATTGAAGAGTTCTGCATTTTCAAACCCGAAAAGTTGCCATGCCGCCCAGGAAATTTAAGTTGGCCCATAAGAGTGGCAGATCGGGTGTCGAAGCCAACGTGCGCTTTCCACGGTGTCTGAACATCAAGACCACACGCATGGTTGCGTCCGCGCCCGACGAGGGCCTGAGCGGCCACCGAACGGCGCGCGCGGGTGACGCTCGCCACCCGCGCGCGCTGTGAGTTTTGAGTTGTCCACTCTAGGAAAGTCGCCATGTTGGCATGGAAGCTGACATGTGCCCTTGGGTTGCCCCTGTGATTTCGAAGGTAGCCTGTGCTTCCTGCGCATTCCCAAATTCCGTAACATAGAACGCCCGCATGTTGGCGTGCAGTCCCAACTTGCTCGCTGGCGGTCACCACGCAGCGCGCGCTGGTAGCGCGCGTCATCCGCGCGCTTGAAGCCGCGTCGCGCGCAAACGGCCTTCAGATTGGCGGGAGGGGGGGGGGCTTAACGAACCCGTAACGGTGGCCGACTTGGGCTCGGAGATCACAGTGTGCTTTCTGCGTTCCCCCAGCTGTAGAACTCACGCGTGACTTAGCGGTCACCGAGCTGCGCGCGCGGATGACGCGCGCCTGAAGAGATTCGCAATGCGACGCTCGGTGAAACAAAAAACCACCCATGTCGGCCTGGGAACTAAACTTCGCCTTTCACGGTGGGCGAGGTGATTATGAAGTCCACGTTCGTTCCCGCGCGATCTCACATAGAGAACGCGCGCGTTTGTGCAACAGCTCAAGCGAACCCTTGGCGGTCGCAGAGCGGCGCGCGCGCGGGGGGGGCGTGCCGCCCGCGCGCGTGGTGAACGCCTGCATTGTCACGGGCGTCCTGCGCGTTCCTATATAGAGAACGCACGCATGAACCCTTAGCGGCCGCGAAAGGCCCGACGCGCCTTTCGCGCTTGTCGCGCGCCCATCGTGAGCCCCACTTGTGGTCCCATCAGCGCCCATCACGCGCGCCTCTCCCCTTGCCCGCGCGCGTTGCCCGCGCCATGCTGGCGCGCTCCACGGCGCAGCTCGCACCCCTCGCGCGGTTCGCGGCCCCCTAGAGGCACCCCATCCCGCGTTCGCCCCGCCTGCCAAGCGGCGTTCCCATCTGCATATGGTCGCGCACTTCGCCAGGATAGCCCATGCCGCCGTCCAGGATGCCGTCTTCGCCGTTTCTGTTGTCAGCCGCCATCTTTCCCCCGCGGGCTGCCATCGCACGTTTTCGTTCCGCCCCTCGCGTTTCGGCAGCAGCGCGTTGTCGCCGTTGTTTCCCCTGGCGAGGGCGTTGGCGCTGGCGTGAACGCAACGAAGCGCGCGCGGGCGGTGGCGCTCGGGTCTTCGGCCTGGCCCCCTGGAAGGCCACCCGAGTCTCGCGGGGCGTGCTGCAATTAATGCGGAGGGGTGGGTGGGTGGGGGGGGGCATGCGGGCGGTTTTCAATGGATCTCCCTGGGATGCAGCGGAACGCGCGAGGGGCGTGCCGAAATTTGCGTGGGAGTCTAATGCGGGCTTCGGTGCTGGGCCGACCAATGGGTCTCCCCATGCGGCAGCAGAGCGTGTGAGAGCGCGCAGAAGGGGGCGTGGGGGGCGCACGCGGGCGACGGCAATTAAAGCCTTCGGTGGAACTCGCAATGAGGCTACGTGGGTGTGCCGACATGGGCGCGGGGCCCGCATGCGGGCGGCGATGTCGGGGCCTTCGGCGAGCCCCCCTATCGGGCCAACGCAACGCGCACGGGGTGCGCAGAAATCTGCGCGGGGGGCGCGCGCGGGCGGCGGCGCTGACGGCTTCTGCGTGGCCCCCTTATGGGGCCACAGGGCGTGTGGGGGGTGCGCCGAAATTTGCGCGGGGGGCGCATGCGGGCGGCGGCGATGAGGCCCTCGGCGGGGCCACCCCATGTGGCCACGGAGCGTGTGAATGGGGCATGCGACATGGGTGGGGTTGGCACCTGTGGGTGGCGCAATTGGGGCCTTCGGTTGGGCTCCCGATGTGGCCGCGAAGCGTGTGGGGTACGTGCCGACATGAATGGCGCGGGCGCATGCGGGCGGCGCCGTTGGTGCTGAATTCCCCACGAGACAGCGCGATGCAAGGGTGATGTCAACGCCCTTGGCGCGGGCGCAAGTGGGCGGCGCCGCTAGGACCTTCGGCAACGCCCCTTCTGGGGGCAATGAACGGTGCTGCGAGGTGCGCAGGGATGTGCGGCGCGGGCGCACGCGGGCGGCGCCGCCGCGGGCACATGCGGGCGGCGCCATTGGGACCACCGTCGGTGGAGCGTTTCATGTGGCCACGAAGCGCGCGAGGAAGGTGCCGATACATGTGGCGCGGACGCAGGCGGGCTGCGCCATTGGTGACCTTCGGTGGAGCTTCCTAGGGGGCAGCATGTGAGGGCGTGGCGAAATGTGTGGTGCTGACGCAAGTGCGCGGTGCCATTGATGCCTTCGGTGGGACAGCGAAGCGCGCCATACGTTTGTCGACCTGGGCGGAGCTGGCGTGTGCGGGTGGCTCCAGTGGGGCCTTCGGTGGGGTTCCATGTGGCCACGGGCGTGGGTGGTGCGAACGCATGTTGGCGGCGCCACGGTGGCCTTCGGTGGTGCACCTTATGAAGCTTCGCCCTCATGGGCTTCGCGGCGCCTTCGTCGCCCTTCACCCGCGCGCCGAGCCACATTCACCCTCGTGAAGAGGGTCGCCGCGTTCTTACTGATTTGTTCGGCGCACGTCGCCTTCTCAGCATTCGGTGGACCGTAAATTTTGGTACGCCCTTTGGAAAACGCAGCGGTCATGTGCTGCCGTGTGTTGCGCCGTCATGCGCACGTGGACCCGCGCCGCGGGTTTGGGCCAACATGGCAACGGACGGAGAGCAGCGGAGTGAGGGGGGTGGGAAGGGTGGTGGGAGGAGGTGGGGGGAGAGAAGGGGTTTTCCTCCCCCCCCGTCATCCTCACGTTTTTTCTCCTCCTCCTCGTTTCCGACTCCTCCCCTATCTTCTTGTTCATCTTCTTTGTCTTCGTCCTCCTCCCCCTCCTCCTCCTCCTCCTCCCCTCTCCTCCCCATCCTCTTCCTCCTTCTCCTCGTCCATCTCCTCCGCGTGTCCTTCTCCTCCTCCTCCTCCTCCTCCTCCTTCTCGTCCTCGTCCTCGTCGTCCTCCTCCTCGCCCTCCTTTAACGCCCTCCGCTCCTGCCTCTTCCCCGCGTCTTGATTCGTCTGGCTCACATGTTTGTGGCCCAACAAGGGGTGCTGTGAGTGAACGCTTCAACGTGGACGTGCGCCGATGGTTGCGCATGTCTGCGGGTGTCTATGGGTGGCAGGGGTTGTATGTGGCTGTATGGGGATGTTTGTGGATGTGTGCGGACGTCTGTAGATGACAGTCGGTGGTTGTGGCTGTCTCTTGATGTTTGTTGTCTGCGTGCATCTACTGATGCCCGTCGAGGTCGGTGCATGTGTGTGTGGTTGTTTGTGACTGTCTGTGGTTGTCTGTGTGTGCGTGTGTGTGTGTGTGTGCGTGTGTGTGTGTGTGTGTGTGTCTGCGGATGGCTGTGGGTGGTTGCGGATGTCGGTGTATGCTTGTGGATGTCTGTGGGTGTCTGCTGTTGTTTGCGGGTGTTTGTTGATGTATGTCGCTGTCTGTGGATGTTCGCGTATGTCTGTGGATGTCCGTGGGTGTCTGGTGTTGTCTGTGGATGTCTGCGGGAGTCTGTGGATGTCTTTCGATGTCCGTGGACGTCTGTGGGTGTCTGTGGATGTCTGTTGGTGTCGGTGTATGTCTGCGTATGTCCGTGGATGTCCTTGGATGTCCTTGGATGTCCTTGGATGTCCGTGGATGTCCTTGGATGTCCTTGGATGTCCTTGGATGTCCTTGGATGTCCTTGGATGTCCTTGGATGTCCTTGGATGTCCTTGGGTGCCCTTGGATGTCCTTGGATGACCTTGGATGTCCATGGATGTCCGCCGATGCCTGCCGATGTCTGCCGATGTCCGTGGATGTCTGCGTATGTCCGTGGATGCCTGCGGGTGTCTGTGGATGTCTGGCGATGTCTGTCGGTGTCTGTGGACGTTTGTGGATGTCCGTGGATGTCCGTCGGCGACCTTGCTCTCGTCATAACCTCACTCTTCCTCCACCTCCTCATCGCCCTCCTCCGCGCCACCGTTCCCATGCGCATGACCTCCCCCATCGCCGCCGCCGATGTGGCCCAGAGGGCAACTGGCGTCGCCAGCAGACGGGCACAGATGACGGGGATGAGGGGGGCGAGGGTAGCTATAGTGCAGGGTGCGATGCGAATGATTGTTACGACAATAGGATTGGCGTTGGTAATAATGATGTTGTTGGTGATGATGATGCTGATGATGATGATGCTGATGAGGTTGATGGTAAGGTTGAGATCGCTGGAACGAAGATGATAACGGTGTTCAAGGTGACGATGTTGATGATGTTGAGGGCGAGGTTCAGGATGGGGACGGCCGCAATAATGATGAAGGGACTGGCGGGGGCAAGGATGACGAGAGAGAACGGGAGATGAGAAGGATGCGGGTAATGAGGGTCATGTGACAAGGCTTGCACTATGAGGGCCATGTCGATGCTGCTGGGGATGGGAATCGCGAGGAGGATAATGATAATCATGAGGGGAACGGCAGTAATGGTCAGAGGGCTAGGGTACGCAATGGACGAGGGGTATGATATACGTTGTGCAAGGGCGAGCATAGCCCCCCTCGGACACGGCGCGACGGTGACGGAGGATCCACAGCCCCAGCACCCCCGCAATTGCGGATCACCGCGGTAGGTTGTGGGGTTGTCGGGCGGGCAGCGGCAAGGTCGCGGCAGTCGCGGGTGGGTCGCGGTAAGACGGCGTCAGACCGTTCGATCATCCTCACTTTGATCGATATATTGCCCTGGCCGAGCTTCGCTGAAACTGACTCCTGGCAATGTCCAGGACGAATGTCGTGGCTGGGCGCTTCGTGCGTGCCCCAGCGCATGCAGCAGCTGCAATATCAGCTGCTCTTGAAATCGCGCTCGCGCCAGCACAACCTTCCACCGTCCACGCATTCCGACCAGCAGGTGGCTGGTTTACAACGATGCGTACGCATTAACTTTCGGAGCTCCGCATGCAGTGTTCTGCCCCTCGGGAAGATCACTGAACTAGCCACTTGCTGGTCGGAAGGCGTTGAAGGTGGAGTGCCAGGTCGAGGAGGGGATGGGGGGGAGGGGGAGGGGGAGGGGGGGATGAACGATGCAGGAGGAGTGAGGAGGGATGAGGAGGGGGATGAGGAGGAGGCTGAGAAAAAAGTAGAGGTCCCCCGTCAGGTCGGGGACCTCGTGTCAGAGCTTGCCACGGTTGCTAGCTGGGCTCACTTTCCATCTATTTTCATATTCCTCGTTGGCCTCCCCCATCCCGATGTAAAATAGAACAAATTAGATTTATAAATTGAATAAGAAAGATCAAATCTAAAGCCAGTAACACTGAAAATAATCGACAAGGACACAAGTAGTGGTAAAATTAAGAAATAATGTGTAATATATCGAAAAAGGGGTGGGGGTGGGGGCTAGTACATAAAGAAAAGACAAGTGATCGAAAAGCAAAATTAGAAAACACACTACTCACAGGAAATGACATAAACACAAACAAATGCAAAACAAAAACCGAACCCTACAAACAACACAGATGAGACTCAACACACACATAAACCATACATTCTGATCTAAACGTAAAAATGCGAATAACCTAGAAATGACAACATCTAGACCCAATTCCCCAATGCTAACCCCAAACCCAACTGCATAACAACCCCCTCCACACCATCGCGCTCCATATACATCCGAGCCTCAGCCAACATCCAAGGCTGCGCTCCAAGCGTGCTGGCGGCCAGCCTGCGACTCGCTTGCCTCACTTGCCGACCCTGCGGCGCTTCGCCTCGCCGCCGTGGGCGTCGTCCTCGAACTGGGTGCCCTCGACCTGGGTGAAGTCCTCCAGGGCCTCGACCAAGGTGCCGTCCAGGACGTCAATCGGCGCCTCCTCCTGGCCGTCAGTCGGCGCCTTCTCCTCCTGGGCGTCAGTCTGCGCCTTCTCCACCTGGGCGTCAGTCTGCGCCTTCTCATCCTGGCCGTCAGTCGGCGCCTTCTCCTCCTGGCCGTCGTCGCCACTCGGCTGCATCTTGTCCTGGCCGTCGCCAATGTGCCCGCCCACCTCGCTGTCGACGTCAATCGGCCTCGTCCCCCCCTGGCCGTCAGTCGGCATGTGCATCTCCATGCAGTCGCCGCCCATCCCGCCGTCCACGTCAATCGGCTGCGTCCCCTCCTGGCCGTCAGTCGGCTCCTTCTTCTCCTTGCCGTCGTCGTCGTCGCCGTCGTCGTCGTCGTCGTCGTCGTCATTGTCGTCGTCGTCGTCGTCGTCGGCGTCGGCGTCGGCGTCGGCGTCATCGTCGTCTTCGGCATCGTCGTCGCCGTCGCCTTCGTCATCGTCGTCGTCTTCGTTGTCGTCATCGTCGCCGTCGTCGTCGGCTCCTTGTCCTCACCGCCGTCGTCAGAGGAGCCGACGGCCTCGAGCACGCACTCCGCGTCCACGCGGCAGCCCGCCGCGCGGCCCTGGAGGGTGGCGAGCTCCTTCGCACAGAGCTCCTCCATCTTCTGGTTGGCGAACAGCACCGTCCCCGACAGCGTGGCCGCGACCTGGACGGTCTGGGTGGAGACCTTCGTCCACACCTGGCCAGTGTTCGACTTGATCCAGACCTCCCAGCCGCAAATCTTGGGCCGCGGCGAGACGCCAACCTTCGGGCACAGCAGAGCCCCCCCCCCCCCCCACCAACCCTGCCATCAAATCGTACCCTGACTTCCCTCACCCTTCCTAAGTTCCTACATCGCCCTCCCTACCCGCCCACCCTCCTCACCCCGCTATCATCATTCATCATCATAATCTCACCGTCCCGCCCATGCCACATAGCCCCCTCCCACACCCCATATGATGGTAGGATGGGGGGATTGGGAGGGGCGGCTGCAGCATGCGGGGGGTGGGGAGGGTGTCATTTCGAAGGAGACGGGCAGCCCTGTAGTACCACTTAGACTTGCAGAGCTTCTTCGCCTCCGCGATCTGCATCTTCATCTGCTCCCACGCGTCGGGCTTGTCCTCGCCGACGGGGGCTGTGCTCCATGCGCCGCTGCTGGGTTCAGCGAGTGCCTTGGGGATAAGAGGGCGATAACGATAAACTGCCATCAGGGTTCTCTTCCTCCCCCCCTCCTCCTCCTCCTCCACCCCCCTTTTCATCCTACGTAAACCTCCTCCTACACCTTCTCCCCCTCCTCCTCAACCTCAGACTCGCCCTCCCCCTCCTCCTCAATATTACCACCACCATCAGCATCATCAGCATCAACCTCATCAGCGCCATCAGCATCACCATCAACAGCATCCGCATCAGCATCCTCGTCAACATTAGCATCATCAATAGCATCATCATCATCCCCAGCATATCCATCACCATCAACACAACCGCATCACCATCATCATCATCACCATCGTCGTCGTCAGTATCATCATCAGCAGCATCATCACAACCACCAGCATCATCAACAACAACATCATCATCATCAGCATCAGCATCACCGTCATCAGCATCAGCATCAGCATCATCGTCATCATCATCATCAGCATCACCAACATCATCATCATCATCATCATCATCAGCAGCAGCAGCATCATCAGCATCAGCATATGCATCATCATCAGGAGCACCGTCCGCACCATCAAGTGGTCACGACTCGCGTGGGGGGGATCTGGTATCACCGCCATGCGGACGGCGCCACTGGGACTTTCTGATGTGGAGCTCCGTATGGGGCCACGACACGTGTGAGGGGCGCGCCGAACCGTTGCGCCGCCGCCATGCGGACGGCGCCGTTGGGACATTATGTGGAGCCCCCCTATGGGGCTACAGAACGTGTGAGGGGCGCGCCGAAATGCAGCGGCGCTGCCATGCTGGCGGCGCCACTGAGACCTGAGCTGGGGCTCTCTATGGGGCCACGACGCGTGTGGAGTGTGCGCCCAAATCGGGGCCGATGGTGGTGACGATACTGGCAATGATGAGTCCAAGGGTGCTGATTGCGACGATGATGGTGATGATGACGGCCATGGTGATGTTGATGGAGATGATGTTGATGATGGTGATAGTGCTGCTGCTGATGACGATGCTGATGATGAGGACGACGACGATTGATGGCGCTAATGATGACTCTGATGATGCTACGGATGGTCATGATGACGATGATGCTGATACCGATGATGCTGATGCTGATGCTACTGACGATCATGATGATGATGATGATGATGATGATGATGATGATGATGATGATGATGATGATGATGATGATACTGCTAATGCTGGTGATGATGGTGATGCTGCAGATGATGGTGATGATGATGGATGGGGAATGGGAGGAAGGGGGGGGAGGATGGGAAGAGGGGAGGAGCGGCGAGGAGAGGAGAGGAGAGGAGATGAAGGAGACGCGGGGCGCTGTTTCGTCAAAACGAGGACCCACCACCACACGACGGTTGGGCACCAGAAGAGGAGGAGATGTGGACGAAGGGGGCTGCACAAGTGAGGGCGATGATGAGCACGATAGGGGGGGACGAGGATGATAATGATGACGACGAAGAGGAAACTGATGAGGACGAGGAAGCCGAGGAGCAATAGAATGAGGAGGACGAGGACGAGGAAGATGAATATGAGGAGGATGCGGAGGACACGGATAGGGATGCGTAGGACGGCCTCCGCGGGCTCGCCCTCGCTGCCGTCGGCGGGCGCCGCCTGGGCCTTGCTCTTTGCCCTGCCCCTGCCCTTGCCCCTGCTCTTGCCCTTGGTCTTCTCCGCGCCGTCGTCCTTCTTGTCGCCGCCAGCCTTTTTGTCGCCGCCAGCCTTCTTGTCGCCGCCAGCCTTCATGTCGCCGTCCTTGTCGCAGCTAGCCTTCTTGTCGCCGCCCTTCTTGCCGCTGGCCTTCTTTCCGCTCGACTGGTTGTCGCCCTTGTCGCCGCTAGCCTTCGAGTCGCCGTCCTTGTCGCCGCTGGCCTTCTTGTCGCTCATCTGGTTGTCGCCCTTGTCGCCGCTAGCCGCCGCGTCGCCGTCCTTGTCGATGCTGGCCTTCTTGTCGCTCGACTTGTCGCCGCCCTTGTCGCCGCTGGCCTTCGCGTCGCCGTCCTTGTCGCCGATGGCCTTCTTGTCGCTCGCCTTGTCGCCGCTGGCCTTCTTGTCGCTCGACGTGTCGCCGCACTTGTCGCCGCTAGCCTTCGCGTCGGGCGTGTCCTCGGCGTTCTTCTTTTTGCGGACGTGCGGGTCCTTCACGTCGGCATGCTTGATCGGCGCCAGCCACTTGTCCCCGTCCTCCCACACGAACACCGCCATGCCGTTGGGAGTGGGAAGCGACGTCCTGGCTGGGCGCCCGTCCTCAGTCCTGGAGGCCCAGCCCTTGTCAAGCACGTAGTCGACAGGTGCATCACCATGGCCATCCATCTTGGTCCAGCCCTCGGCGTCGCTGACGGAGGTCCCCTCGTCGTCGGGCTTGTCGTCGGTCAGCGGGGGCGGGCCAGCGTCGCTGCCAGCAGCAGCGTCTGCACCTTCGGGCAGCAATATACGCAATTACATGACTTCGGACCTAGCTCCCCAACTCTCGGCCCCTAGACCGCCACCCCACCGCCCCGAGCTCAGCCCGAGCAGGCCCGAGGCCTAAGAAGGTCGACGGTCTGATGGTCGAAAATCGGTCTAGGGTGGAAGTTCGAAGGTCCAGGAGTTAGGCCCGAGGTCGAAGGACGGATGGCCGAGGTTCGACACTCGGAGGTCGACAATCGAGTCCCAGGAATCGAGGCTCGACTTCGAGTCGACACCCGCGGGTCGAACTTCAATCATCGGTGATCTAGCTCCTCGAGCTTCGGTCCTCGACCAACGACCCTCGTTCCTCGAACTTCGATCGTCGCACCTCGGCCGTCGGACCTCGCTCTCCGACTACGCGCCGTCGGCCGCAGTCGGAGAGTGACATTCCACGGCCCAGGTTCGACGATCAAGTTTCGAAGATCGAAGGTAGTCGCTTGAAGCATCATCGGATTTCCCCCCATATGCACCTGGCGTCGGGCTTGGAGGCGCGGACAGCAGGCTGTCATCGCTGTCGTCGCTCCAGGCGATCGCGGGCGCGCGGGGCGCCCGCGGCTTGGTGATCTTCATCCTCATCTGGGCGTGGCCAGCGTCGGCGGTGTCGCCGCGCTTCATCTTCTTGGCCAGCTCCTTGGGCACGCGGTACTTCAGCCTGGACCATCCTCATCCTCTTCGTCATCCTCATTTTCCCCACCATCATCATCGTCATCGTCATCATCATCATCATCACCATCACCATCACCATCATCACCATCACCATCACCATCACCATCACCATCACCATCATCATCATCATCATCATCAGCAGCATCATCATCATCATCATCATCATCCTCATCCTCTGCCTGTTCATCCCTACTAGCCTCATCCTCATCTTCCTCACCCTCCTCATCATCATGTTCCTCTTCCTCATCTGCATCTTCATCCTCATCCTTTTCCTCTTCCTGATCGTCGTCCTCTTCCTCGCTGCCATCATCCCCTTTCTTTTCCTCATCATCTGTATCATCATCCTCATATTACCATCGTCTCCTTCGTATTCAGGTTCCCGATCCTCATCCTTACCATCATTATCGCCCGCACCATCCTCATCCTCTTCCTCCTCCTCCTCCTCCTCATCATCATCACCCTCATCGCGATAACCCTAATCCTGAACCTCATCCTTCCCAGCCTTGCCCTCACCCACCACACATACTGTCATCTGCATCCTCATTGTCATCAGCCTCGTCATCCTAGTCCTCCTCCTTACCTCACACTCCTCATCCTCGTCCTCCTTGTCCTCCTCGTCATTGCCCCCATCCCATCGCTGCCTCAGCACGCGGCGCCAGCCCGCGACGCACTCCAGGATCTTGCGCGCCTCGGCGCAGATGTGCGTCGGAGACTCCCCTTTCAGCACCTGGGCTGCCGGCTCTTTGCGATCCCCCTCCACCCCCCCATCCACAATCCGTCAGAAGCAGTAGTAGTAGTAGTCGTCGTCGTAGTAGTAGTAGCAGTACTATTACTACTACTACTACTACTACTACTACGACGACTACTACTACTACTGCTTCTGACTACTACGACGACGACTACTACTACTACTACGACTACTACTACTGCTACTAGTACTACTACTACTACTACTACCACCACTACTACTACTACTACTACTACTACTGCTGCTGCTGCTGCTGCTGCTGCTGCTGCTGCTTCTGCTGCTTCTATTGCTGCTGGTACTGCTACTGCTACTGCTACTGCTTTCTGCTGCTACTACTACTACTGTCACTACAACTACGACTACGACTACAACTATTACTACTACTACCACTACTACTACTACTTCTACTACCACTACTACTACTACTACTACTACTGCTACTACTACTACTACGACTACTACGACAACTACTACTACCAAGGCTACTACTGCTGCTACTACTACTACTACTACGACTAGTACTACTACTACTACTACTACTACTACTACTACTACTACTACTACTACTACTACTACTACTACT
>CAUYUJ010006324.1:449959-458407 GCA_963575745.1 Prorocentrum cordatum | reverse complement strand
TAGTAGTAGTAGTAGTAGTAGTAGTAGTAGTAGTAGTAGTAGTAGTAGTAGTAGTAGTAGTAGTAGTAGTAGTAGTAGTAGTAGTAGTAGTAGTAGAAGTAGTAGTAGTAGTAGTCGTAGTAGTAGTAGTAGTAGTAGTAGTAGTAGTAGTAGTAGTAGTAGTAGTAGTAGTAGTAGTGGTCGCAGTCGTTGTAGTCGTAGTGGTGGTGGTGGTGGTAGTAGTAGTAGTAGTAGTAGTAGTAGTAGTAGTAGTAGTAGCAGTCGTCGTAGTCGTCCCGCACACCTTGGCCACGGCGACCTCGTAGACACTGATGTCGATGATGAGGTCACGCTTGACCTCCCGGAGCTGCTTCACGACCCGCCAGAAGCCGCTCTGCAGCAGCCAGTCGCAGAGCCCCCCTCTTAGATGCAACTCGCAGTGGCACCGATGCCACAACCCCCTCACCCCACCCCACGCCCAACCCCCTGTGCGAGGGTTGGCCGTGGTGAGGGCGGGGGGTCGGGGCATCGGCGCCAGCGCGGTTCATCTCCTCGGACCCGTCTTCTTGGCGCCCGCCGCGTTCCAGCCGCAGAGGACGCGGCCGTCGGGGGTGGCCTCCACCTTGCAGTATCGTTTAACCTATCCCTATCCCCATCCCCGTCCACATCTCGAGCCCCACCGTCTCACCACCGCAGTTGGGGATATGCCCTTCGAGACCCGAAGAGAGCAGCCAACATCCCCATCCAGCAGGGGTAACTCTGCTCTCTTAGGGTTTCGAGGTACATATCCCCGACTGGGATGGTGAGTCGGTGGTGCTCGAGCTGTGGATGGGGATGTTGATGGGGGTCGGTTTAACAATGCTCAGCCTTGGCCAGGCGGAGGGCGTCCGCCACCCCCGCCGCGTCGACCATGGCTGTCGGGGCGGCGGCGCGGAAGCCAGGGCGGCGACGCGGAAGCCAGGGCCGAATGCAGCAACAACGGACGGAGGGGTGCACAAAGCTCACATTGGGGCACGAACCATGCGAGGGGTATGCCACTGTGGTTGGGCCCTCCGTTACTTGGGGCCATCGGTGGAGCTCCCTACGTGGGGACACGGGACGCTCGCGCCCCTCTTTCTTTTGGTGCTTTCTCTTTTTCCTCGTCATCCTCCGCTTCCATCCTTTTCCTCCTCGTCCCCCTCTTGCTTCTCCTCCTCCTCCTCCTCCTCGTCCTCCTCCTCTTCCCTCCTCCTTCTCCTCCTCCTCCTCCTCCTCCTCTTCCTCCTCCTTCTCCTCCTCCTCCTCCTCCTCCTCCTCTCTCTCCCCATATGCATGTTCCATCTCTCTATTTATCCACCACTCTCGCTATATATACACGTTATTGTATACACATATGTAAGATCAAACATTGGCATGTAACAAACATATATATATATATGTATATATATATTCAACTATGTGTATACATGCGTACATGCACATTCATAGCTACTACATGTGTGCGTGCACCGTTCTCGCTTGTTCTATACATGTGTACATGTTTAGTATGTGTCTCGCCTTCTCTCTTTCTGTGCATCAGGCATGGCGCACCATGCATCTATAACGCGGGCAGAGCATATACGAATTGCTGACAATGATATGCGCGTGCTATGCAATGCGTTGGTGTGCACATCACATCGCTATCAGCATCACCTTCCTTACCACCACCAGCATCGCCGTTATCGCTATCGTGATCGTCGTCGTCATCATCATCATCATCATCATCATCATCATCATCATCATCATCATCATCATCATCATCATCGTCGTTTTCGTCGTCGTAACCATCATCATGTACATCATCGTCACCATCATCATCATCTGCAATTAATCACAATTCACAAACAATACAAAGACACAACAAAGACATCCACAGACACGCAAGACATCTACAGACATCCGCAGACATCGATATATACCCACAAATGAGAGAAGTGACCTTCCTTCCGGAAGGTGCGGAAGGTGGAGGGCGAGGGTCAGCTGGAAGGGCTCACCCATCCACGACGGGGAGGCGCCCTTCGCGTCGGCCATGTTCGCGGGCTTGGACCGCCGCGGGCGAAGCGGCCTGATTCGGGCCCTTCACCGCCGACCGGCGTGCTTCTCCAAGCCATTCGTTGCGCGCGCCCTCGCTTTCGGGCCCTCGACTGACCAGGTGAGTTCTGGCCGGGCGTTGCGCGCGAGCTGTTCTGGGCACTGCGCCACTTCGTGGCGGTTCGAGTGGGCGCCCGTCACAGTGGCCCTGACTTTCCGCCCCACGGCGCAAGAGTCTGCCGCCGTCCGATCTGCGGGCCGGGCCCGTGCAATCGGCGTCGTCGCTGAGAATGCGCGGGTCGCGCTGCTCCCCGGTTCCCCCAGCGGCGCCCCGCGGCAGAATCCCAGCGACGCCGTGGATTTCTGCCAATTCGGATCTGGGCCATTCCACGACCATCCTGAGGGTCGCGCTCGACTCGCGTCTCACCCGGAGGGCCCCAGAAATGGGGAGCCGTCGGATTTCGCAGAGGTGCCGGGGGCCATCCTGGAACCGTCCGTCTGGGCCACCGCTTATATTCGAGCAGGGTCTTGCACGGGGGGGGGGGGGGGGCGCCCCGGAGGTTGGGGGGGCGCGATGGAGCCCGCGGCCGCGGGCGTCGGCGCCTCCCCGCGCGTCGGGTTTTTCACCGTCGCCGCGTAGTCTTGCTCGTAGTTCAGCCCTGGCCCTCAGTCGAGGGCCGCGGCCGCTCGCGGGCCCCACAGCGGCCGCTCCGCAGGTGCGCCGCGCTGCCCCTGCCCGGCGGTGGCCGCGCCGGCGCCCGCTGGGCCCCGTCGGGGCGCAAGCGGGCCGATGCCCCGTCGCGGCGCGACTCCTCCGTCGACCCAGGCTGGCGCGAGGAAGATAGCTGGGCGGGGGGATGTGGCGGCGCGGTGAGAGGTCCGTCGGCCGCCCCCAAGGACTATCTCCCCGGCGCCCCAGCGCCGCCCGCCCGCGGCGGGCGTGGCGCAGCTGGCAGTCGGCCAGCTGTTCTTCCTGGAGGCGGCCGCTGAGACAGACCAGTAAGGCCGCGTCTGCGCCCGGCGTGCCAGCCGCTTCTCCGAGCTGCGCCGTTTGTAGGAGTTCAGCTGGACATCGGGGCCGATGCTCGACGCGATGCAGGCGGCCTTCCTTGGGCACCTGGCCATGCGCCCAAGCTATTAATTGCCGCGCGCCTATATGCCTGCGAACGAAAATTGCAGTTTAACTTGTTTCGATTCGGCCGAGGCGCTGCGCGCTCTACTCCCGAGAGCGATATTTTGGCATTGGCGTGGCCAGAAAGTGCCATGCAGCGAAGACGCAGCATGTTGATGGCCCGTGCACCTGCGGCATTTGAATTGCCCTTGCACCGGCATTTTACCCGGCCACTTTCCCATTTTCCCCACTCAGCGAAAAGAAATTCGGCGCGATTGCATTCGGCGGGAGGCGGTCGCATAATTTCGCGCTAGCGAAGTTTTGAACGCCGCGCTCCTTAGCAGGGGCCTCGGCCAATGGTGCCGAACAAAAAAACGAGCTGAATTTGAACAATTGGCTGTAGACGTCTTCGACGCTACAACGGGCCTCGCTCGCGCCCGTCGCGCCCGCCAACACTTCGCGCCGGCGCTGGGCTCTCGGGCAGGGCGCCCCTGCCGAGGGCGTCGAGAGCGCTGGGCGGCTGGGAGAAGCCGGCGCCGCCGACCGCGCGGCCGTCGCTGCCGCGGCGCGCCGTCGCGGCAGCGCCGGGGGTCGCTATTCCGCGGAGGCGTAGCCAGGGCCCAGGGCCGCCCCTGCAGGTCCCGCCGGACACAGCGCATCGTCAACGCGGCCACGGCGGGCGCCCCGGAAAAGACGGGCCTCGCAGACGCGAGCTCGGCGCTGGACCATCGCGAGCGGCGAACTCTCTGCAGGGCCGCGCCGCGGCAGCCTCGGGCGCCGTCGGCAGCCCTGTGGACATCGTCGGCGGACGAGACAAACTTGCTGTCCAACGATCGCGCCATTCTCCCAGGCATCGAGGGCCGTCCGCGGCGCGGCGGCGCCAGCGGCGACCTGCTCGGGCCCTGCGGGCCGCCGGTCGGCATCGAGGCGCGGGGTCGCTGGGCGACCGACGACTCGAAGAGGCTCGCCAAGCGCGCAGCCCTTGCGGCGCGACCCCGCCGCCCACAATTTCGGTCAACTCGCCGAGCACAGGCCGGTCCAGCTCGCGGAGGACGCCTCGCGGGGCAAGCCGCTCAGCCCCGCCGCCCCGGCGGCGCGCGGGGCGGCCGCGACTGCTGCCGGGCCGCCGCCGCAGTCCTCAGCCGCATCTGCGGCGCTCCGCGACGGCGGCCCGGGCGCCGAGGCGCAGCGTCTCCCTTGAATCAGGCGCCCGTGCCCGGCCGATCGCGGACAGGTTGGCGGCCGCAGGTTTCGGGGCCATCGCGATTGATCCCCCCGTTCCCCTGCCGTCGGCCGCCGCCGCGGAGTCGCCGCAAACCGCCCGCGAGATTGGGTTCGGGGCGCGCGTGCGCCGGGGGCGTGGGGGCCGCCGTCCTTATGTCTCGGAGGACCTGTCGCGTCGTCCATGAGTGACTGCGTGGCCTTCTTGCATCCTCGCGCGCGCGAGCTGCCCCTGAACTTCCAGTCGCTCCCAGGGCAACGATGCCTTCGCAGCGCCCTGTGTTTGCCCCCTCGCGCGTGGCAGTTTGGAGGCCCGTGCTTGGGGCCGGGGCGAGTGTCGGCCTGGAGGGCGCTGGCATCTCCACGCCGTTGAAAGCGGCGTTGTTCCGATGCCCATTGTATATATGATCCCGCGCCAGAGAGGCCCGCCCCCGCTGTCTTCGGCGCGTCGCAGTCTGGCGCGCCCAGGAGCCGCGCCTTCAGCTCATGCCCCGAGGCCGCCGAGGGGTGCGCGAGTTTCGCGGCCGAGCGGATCTCGCGTGAGTTTTGGCCAACAGGCGGCCCGCGTCGACAGAGTGGCTCTATGCTTCCAGGCCTGAGTTGGAGTTTCAACGCGGACGTTCCCCCCCCCGCCCCTTCTGGCGGGCCCCGCCAGAGCGGTTTGGAGCGCTGTGATGCATGGAGAATCCAGCGGGCTGAACAATGCCCGCGCCGCCTCTCTGCCAGGCCCAAAACGACATTATGTTCTAGGGACTCGCGCGCAAATAGTGACCTTGGCGAGCTGGTTCCCCCGAGATGTCCTGCAGCTTTTCCATGGATTCTCGGCTGCCGGGGATGAGGAGGACGCGTGAGTCGCTCTGCGCGCGCGTGCGCAGCGGCCAATGTGGCCAGAGCGAGCGGGTGCGCAAAGTGCAGGTTGGCCGCGGCGCTGTCGCGCCCTCGCTTGCGGCCCGCGGCTTTTCGCCCCGCGCCCTCTCTCCCTTGCCGCGATTGTAAACGCATCGTGTTTGGCCCACGGGTGGCGGCCGATCATGCGGCTTGCCCTTGGCGGTTTGATCGGAACGAAAACTTGGCCGCGACCCTGTGGGCTCAGGCTCCCGCCCAAAATTGAACACGGCCCGCTCTCGCTGAATGCGGCCCACACATCGGCCGCGGCAGCGTCTTGCCCTTGCTTGCGGTTTTCCTCCTCGTGCTTGTTCGCCCTCGCGACGAATGTAAAAATGAATCGCCCCATGCCCGCGGGTAGCAGCATATCATGATGAATGCGGTGATTTGGCGATGACGAAAACGATTTTGATAGCGATGAGTATTAAAGGGGAAGAGGGGGAGAGGGCGCGTGAGGCGAGGCCTGCGCGATGGCCCATTGGCCATTTGGGGCGTGGGGGAACACATTATCATCGAGGATTTGTGGCCACGGGGAACTGTCCCATCGGCGCCAGCCTATGGTGACCATGTGGCCCGTGGGGAGGGAGGCCTTGCGGCCGCGGCGGTGCGCTCTGGCCGTCGCGGCGGCGCACATTGCGGGCGCGGGGCTCGCAACCTTGAGGCGATGTTCTTTGCTTCCGCCCCCGTCCTCCATCGCCTTCCCTTTCGAGGCCCACCCGGTTTCTGCGGTGCGCAATGCGCGCAATGAGCGCGCGTCCGCAAACATCATAACCACTATCGCCTTCAGAAGGCCATCATATCAGCCAGCGGTGACTCCAAATAGATAGGATGACAGGAGGCGGTCAGGGGGAGGATGTGAGGAGGACGAATGGAGGACGGGAGCAGGACGGGAGAAGGACAGGAAGAGCAACATTTAAACAAGCGCAAGCGTAAGCGAGCAATAACAAGCAAACAAGAGCCAACGATCAAGCAAGACAGCGAGGACAAGCAAGAGCAAGCAAGCGAGAGCAAACACGCAAGAGAAAACAAGCAATCCCCATTGGAAAAACAAAGGAGAGGGTGCCAATGGAAAAAGGAGGGGCCATTGGAAATAAGAAGGGGTGCCATTGGAAAAAGGTGGATTAACGACCAATTATTTATGGTGGGCTAGGACTCCTAGAGGGCAAGCCTATTTGGATAATAGCCAGCACCACACCATCATGACCATCACCAACAACAGCGCAGTGTTTAAGACTGTCCGCTCTGCATTGTTCTCGTGCGGTTCTACATTTGCACCCCGCACCCTCGATGCCCGCCGTCTCTGATTTCGACCTTGCCTTTGTCCATCTCCCTTGTTTGCCACGCGCAGTTGGCGCAGCCCGTAAAATGGGAGGAGGGGGCAAAGGAGGAACAAACAAAAGGGAGAGAGCGAGGAGAGGACTGGAATGGAACGATAATGGAGGGGGGGCAAAGTAGAGTCAGCAGGAAGGGGCGGAGAGGGGAACAATAGTTTTGGCTAGCGGATCCTGACGGGCGTGCCTGCCAAAACGAGCGGGTCGGGCGGGCGGACCGTAGCGGGCGTGCAAGGCGAGTAGGGCATAAAGGCGGGCGGGCGGACGTCCAAACGCGCGAAGGGCTGGACCCTCACGGGTACTAGTAGGTCGGGCGGGTGGGCCGGGCGGGCGGACCCTAACGGGGGGGTCGGGCAAGACATTGAAGCGGGCGGTTTTCGAAGCAGGCGAACGGGCGGACCCTCACAGGCGGGTCGGGCGGGCGGACCCTATCGGGCGGGTCGGGCGGGCCGGCGGGCCTGGACAGGCGGATCGGGCGGGCGGGCCATTGAAACAAATTTTGTGAATTGCGCACAGGCCTGAAGCGAGAGCAGGTCTTGTGTAGTCTGCGACGAGATCTCGCGCGAGAGCACGATTTCTGGACGTCGAGAGCGTAGAGCCGTCGGAAATTCCTGGTGCGTTCCAGGCGAGAGCGCGATTCCTGCGTAAATTGTTGGACTGCTCCGAACGCGAGCGCAAATCCGAATCAACTGCGAGGAAGTTTCAGGCGGAAACCGCTGTCAGGCGGGGGGTGCCAACAACGCAGATTGAGCACGAAGATCTTCCCGATAAGAGCCAGTTGCGCGCCAGACGGGGGCATCAATAATGCGTATTTTTCAAAGGTGTGGACTCAACATCGCAATCATCATGTTTGGCCCTCGCCAGCCCGTCCCTCCTCTTTCACCGGTTTCCTTATCAGTCTTTATTTTCTTCCTCCTCGTCCTCCCATTCCCCTATTTCTCATTGTCCCTTGTCGTTGTCATCCTTCCTTTCTCCTTGAGACCATTTCTTTATTGCTTGGGGCATGACGGTTGTCATGGACCCCGCCTCCCCCCCCCCCTATGACGTAACGCCTCCCCCCCAGTGCGCTCCGGGCACTGCCGCCGTGCGTATTGGGATCCGCGTAGGTGTCCGCGTAGGGATCCGCATAGGAGCCTGGTCCGCAGTTGTCGTCGTCGTCGTCGTCGCTCGTGGCTCGTCGTTCGTCGCTCATGGTCGTCGTCGTGCGCGCGGACGCGGCTGGAACCTGTTTTTTTATTCCTGGCCGATGACGGCAATCATCGGGGGGGATGGAGGGGGTCGATGACGTCACGGTTCGCGCCGGTGGCGCTTGGGAATGCTTAGGAATGACGGAGGACGGGTGGCACCAGCATGCAGGCGGCGATTTTCACCACAACGCCTGTGTACACCTCAGTGCCTGCGTACACAACACCGCGTGTGTACACCACACCGCCTATGTACACCACAGCAGCCGCGTGGAACACAGCGTCAGTTTGTGCCACCGCGCGTGCGGGTTGTAACAGCTCTTGTGTACACCGCAGCACCTGCGTACACCACATCAGCCGTGTGCAACACAGCAGTGTACACCACAATGCCTGCGTGCATTGCAGTGCCTGTGAACACCACGGAGCTTGTGCGCACCACAGCAACCGTGTGCAGCACAGCACGACTGTTGTATGTAGAGTGTTAGAAGGAATCATTATGACAAAATGGAGCGTTTATTCCACCGAAAACACTAGAGACAATAATCCTTATGGACGCAGGAGCGCCAGGGGAATCTACGAGTCCTTCCGAGTTCGCCCGCATCACCGTAACTCCTCCGATCTGCGTCCAGGAGGCTCCAGCTAAATTGGCCGTCCGAGAACCAAGTTCTCCGATTCAACAGACCATTCT
>CAUYUJ010006324.1:424959-442459 GCA_963575745.1 Prorocentrum cordatum | reverse complement strand
CGACGTGCAGTGAGGTTGTTGCCCGCTGCGATGGAGGCAACCAGAATGCGGTCAACTGGGCGGGACCACTAATTTTCAAGAGGCCGCCGGGTAGAACCCTATGCTGCACATCCTTGGCTAATAACAGGCGAAGCGCTGGGACTTAGGAGGCGACGGCGCGAAGAGCTAACTATCCACCAAGCCATGAAGGGGGGCCCCAACCAACGTTCGCCCCTTCTCGGCTGCACCTTCCTGTATTTGCCCCTCCCCCTCACTGATCGCACAACTAACCTTCATGTCCCTATTCTTGTGTCGGGGGAACTGGGTAGGGGGGCTATCGGTGTGGGATGGGCAGACTCATCGACGGCCGTCCCGGCGTTGGTCACGGCGGACGCGGCACGCAGTCGCCGTCTCTAGTGCCAGCCGCGACCGTCAGTTCGCTCGCCTTCAGCCTCGACGCCGCGCTTTCCGTTTAGCCTCTCTCTTCGCTTTTCACCCTTTGCGTTTGTTTTTCCATAGGCCACTGCTGGTTGCATGCGTCGCATCTGCAAACGTAGTTGCTGCAACCATGGCGCACGCAGCATTGTCTTGTCTTCCGGGGACGGCCCTGGCGCCAGAGCGGCCGCCCTCAGCAGCGGCACCAGCAGGCCTTTTGGAGCAAACTAGCCTGCAACAAGTGCACTGCCGCGTCATCCTGTGCCAATTTGCCGCGGTGCCACGCGGCCGCATAGGCCCCTGCAGCAAGCGCATTCCAGATCACTCGCAGGGTTTGGGGAGGGCGTGGAGGCTGGGGGAACTACAGCCCAACCGCCACTTGTGCATACATAGTTGTGACAATGGCTGGACCTAAACGGTGTTTTTGCAAGTTTTCGTTTCGACTTCGTTTTGCGGTAAAGGCGGATTGAATACAACACGAAGGACACCGAAAACAAAGCGAAAACGAAAAACACCGTTTAGGCTCAGCCCTGGTTGTAAACATTGCGCACGCAACGCACTACTTGTGTGAAAAGGTTTCTCTCCCGGGGGCGGCCCGAGCGTCCGCCTGGGCGGCCGCCTCTCAGCAACAATGCCAGCAGGCTTTCTCCAGCAAGCTGGCTCGACAGCAAGTGCACTGCGGCGCCACTTGTGCCGACGCCGTGGTGCCATGCAGCTGCGCAGGCCCACGGCAAGCGCAGCTCCAACTCACTCGTAGTGGATAGGGCGGGTAGGTTGTGCGGGGTGGGGCGGGGTGGGGGGCGGAGCTGATCTCCGCAAGTCCACCGCCGGGAAAGCGCAACCCGCCCCCGCGCCCTCTGGGAAACCCCTTAGGCGGCCACCCGTCCCACTTCGGGTCCCCTGTGTCTGCTTTGGTGGGCGGGGGTCCCCGTCCTTGGGCCGGGGGACGACTGGGGAGGTTTCCCCATGGGCAGGGGGAGTGGCCTTTGCGCCCCCCCATCTGGGCGAGCGCGGCCTTGCCCCTGTTGCAACCACCTCCGCACCAGCCGTTCCACGCGCCTCGCCGTCTTGCACCCCGCTTGTCCTTTGCCGAGAGTGGCTCCGTCGTCGCCGTGCGGTCGCTCCCCTCTTTCCTCGCCCCCTTGCGTCGGCCGGCTGTTGCGTCTCGATCAGCGCGTGCACTGCTCTGTTGTTCCACCCCTCTCAGGGGCAGTCGTCCTTGGGGGGTGGAGGGGAGGGCGGCGGGGCAGCGTCAGACGCGGCTCACGCGCCACCAGCTCGCGGGAGAAGGGGGCAAAGGAGGGCACGGAGGGAAGGCAGACAAAGGAGGAGAAGAACGAAAAGAGGAGGGATGCTCACCAGCCTCGAACCTATCCCTGTCCCTAAGATTGACACGCCAAAAGGCGATGGCAATCTTAGGGATGCGCCCTGAGAAACTAAGGGAATCCCTAAGATTGGCACTGTGATGAGGCGATGTCCAGCTTAGGGATAGGGATATGTTCCAAGCTGGTAAGATGTGCGAGGAGGGGAAGGGAGGCTGTGGGCGAGCATGCAGCAGCGCAGCCGAGCAACGACTGCACAGGAATCCTACCCCTCCATTAGATGGGGCTCAACAGGCTGAAGCCAACAAGCTCGTTACGAAAGAGACTGTACTTGGGCACCTGTCTCTGGGTGGTGGCCTCGTGAAGCTGCTCATACCCTCCTGAGGTGCCCATCTCAAATGGAGCGCAATGTGGGCGTCCCCTTTACATTCCGCCACAAGGCCTCGACAGTTGCCTTTCGGGGGCAAGAGGACCGCGCAAACCGCTCACAGATCAGAATCTAGGGAAATGACCGAGGCCTGAGACACAGCTCACCCCCGCCCGAGGCTCAAGAGCACTGGAGGTAGAGGCGGGGTCAGGGGGCGGCCAAGGGTCACCAATAGCAGCCGCAAGGGCGACCTGGATCGCGGGGTCGGGTGGGCTGGGTTCGGCCTGGGCGAAATAATGATCAGCGCGCCGCTCCCTGACCGCACCAGGGTTGCACCGACGGCTTTCGCCCGCTTCAGCTCTTCAGGGCTTGCAAGGAGGAAACCAGTCGGCGCCCCTCGAAGACCACAGTTTGCCTAACGTGCTCGACACGAGTCGGCCGGGGTGGCGGTTGGCAAGCGTCAGCAGCTATATTTAGAACATCAACAACACGCGAGAGACAGTCCCATTTCTGCCTAAGGAGAGCCAGATGACCCTTCTCAGCCTGGACCAGCACATCCGCAACCTGCTGCATGGACGATCTGAGCTCGGCAACGATGTCAGCCCAGGGGTTGTTTGGTTGATCGTGCTCGGAACTGCGTAGCACATCTTCAAGGTCAGGGTGGGCAGGCTTCCGGTAGAACCTGGGCCTGGGTTCGCAGAGCGCATCTATGTCACGCCATATATCAGCATGCAGGTGACTTGGAGCCCGCCAGACTTGGATCCAGAGAGCACCCTTCCTGAACAAACGAAAGGTGGTCACTACAAACCTGGGCGCCGTTGGGCGCAACCTTGATCGCCCACATGCCCGCGAAGCGCTCGGCGCGTGGAACCGTTTGGTGCCCAGACAAGGGCCCGCACAGGGCCCTGGCGGGGGTCTCATTTGGGCCCAGCTCGACCACGGCCCAACCACGCCGCCTCAGCTCTGGGCGAGCGTTGGCTAGCCCAGAGCCGTCGGTGTAGACGTGAATTCCCCAAGCCCCATCGGTTGCAACCCATCGGAGCACAGGCGATTCGGGACGGGGGGGGGGGTAAGGGTAAAATGGGAGCGCATGACTGAAGTGGGGTGCTGCGGTGCGTGATTCACTGTCCCTGGGCGCGTGACTGAAGTGAGGTTCTGCGGTGCGGATCGTTGTTGCTGATTTTGTTTGGTGGTGGTGTTGGCGTTGTTGTTGGTGTTGGTGTTGGTGTTGGTGTTGAAGGTGGTGGTGGTGGTGGTGTTGTTGTTATTGGAGTTGTTGCGGTTGTTGTTGTTGTTGTTGTTGTTGTTGTTGTTGTTGGTGTTGGTGTTGTTGTTGTTGTTGTTGTTGTTGTTGTTGTTGGTGTTGTTGAACATTATTAATTCTAAAGAATAATTATTGTTGGGACCCCTGGTGCACGGCCCCCCCGCCGCGCCTAGGCCGCAGCTACATTTTCATCATTTTTTCGCGAAAGCTTCAGAAAAGTGGATGGGGTCCAGATCCGGTTGTTTTGTTGTAATCCGTTTTCCCTTGCAAAAAACACTATAAAATGACATTTCTTGTTCTAATATAATCAAATTTCAAGAATCCCTTGCAAAAAATAAGGTAAAGTGGACATTCGCGCGCGCAAGACGAAATCCTTCCAAAAGCTTAGTGTTCGGAGCGATTTTAACATAAAAACATCAAAAAACCAATGGTTTTTCAACAAAAAAATGTCAAAATCTCATCCCGCGCGCTCTTGCGGATTCGTAGGAAACCCAACACTTTTTAAACATTTCTGTCAAACGGGCTTTTGCGAGCAACTTTTTCGAACTTCTGCGACAACGGTTGCGCACCTGCCAGGGCCATCATCCCTGTCAAATAATACCATGCGGGACAGCATTCACAATTTCACCGCTGCGCGCACATGCGCGCCCCGAATAAGTGACCAAGTTCTGTGGGTGTGTACCCCACGCCAGTGTAGTAGCCACGGTCGTCCGCACGCCACGAAGTGAAGTGTCCCAACGTCATAGGGCGGGAAGCTGGGTTTGGGTGGTCGCGAAGAGTCGTTTGGATATTTGGTAGAGCTTGTAATGCCCCCCCACGAAGTGGGGGTATTGCCTGGTGTCGTATGAAAACCCTGGCACTGGGGAGAACACCACGCGTTCGGGTAAAATGATTGTTGTTGTTGTTGTTGTTGTTGTTGTTGTTGTTGTTGTTGTTGTTGTTGAACATTATTAATTCTAAAGAATAATTATTGTTGGGGCCCCTGGTGCACGGCCCCCCCGCCGCGCCTAGGCCGCAGCTACATTTTCATCATTTTTTCGCGAAAGCTTCAGAAAAGTGGATGGGGTCCAGATCCGGTTGTTTTGTTGTAATCCGTTTTCCCTTGCAAAAAACACTATAAAATGACATTTCTTGTTCTAATATAATCAAATTTCAAGAATCCCTTGCAAAAAATAAGGTAAAGTGGACATTCGCGCGCGCAAGACGAAATCCTTCCAAAAGCTTAGTGTTCGGAGCGATTTTAACATAAAAACATCAAAAAACCAATGGTTTTTCAACAAAAAAATGTCAAAATCTCATCCCGCGCGCTCTTGCGGATTCGTAGGAAACCCAACACTTTTTAAACATTTCTGTCAAACGGGCTTTTGCGAGCAACTTTTTCGAACTTCTGCGACAACGGTTGCGCACCTGCCAGGGCCATCATCCCTGTCAAATAATACCATGCGGGACACATTCGTTTTTTTTCGCGCGCGCACGCCGAAATCTCCAAAAACCATTGGGTTCTTAAGAATTTTAGCACCGCGCATCATAAAATCACACGAATCGCACCGTAGGTCCTCGAAAAACACCTGCACGACTTTTCAAAATTTCTACCCGCGCGCGCTGTCCTAACAACTTCTGTGGGTGTGTACTCCACGCCAGTGTAGTAGCCACGGTCGTCCGCAGGCCACGAAGTGAAGTGTCCGAACGTCATAGGGCGGGAAGCTGGGTGTGGGTGGTGGCGAAGAGTCGTGTGGATATTTGGTAGAGCTTGCACTGCCCCCCCACAAAGTGGGGGTATTGGCTGGCGTCGCATGAAAACCCTGGCACTGGTGAGAACACTGAGCGTTCGGGTAAAGTGATTGTTGTTGTTGTTGTTGTTGTTGTTGTTGTTGTTGTTGTTGTTGTTGTTGTTGTTGTTGTTGTTGTTGTTGTTGTTGAATATTATTACTTCTAAAGAAATATTATTGTTGAGACCCCTGGTGCGCGACCCCCCTCCAAAACCTAGGCCGCAGCCTCATTTCCTTCATTTTCTAGCGAAAGCTTCAGAAAAGTGGATTGTCACCGGATCCGGTTGTTTTGTTGTAATCCGTTTTCCCTTGCAAAAAACACTATAAAATGAAAATTCTTGTTCTTACTTGATCAAATTGCAAGAATCCCTTGCAAAAAATAAGGTAAAGTGGACATTCGTGCGCGCAAGACGAAATCCTTCCAAAACCTTAGGTTTCGTAACGATTTTAACATAAAAACATCAAAAACCCAATGGTTTTTTTAAGAAAAAATTGTCAAAATGTCCTTCCGCGCGCGCTGTCCGAATCCCACAAAACCAATGGTTTTTCAACATTTATGTTACATGAGCTCGCGCGAGCTACTTTTTCTTGTTCTAACATAATCAAATTTCAATAATCCCTTGCAAAAAATAAGGTAAAGTGGACATTCGCGCGCGCAAGACGAAATCCTTCCAGAACCTTAGGTTTCGTAACGATTTCAACATAAAAACATCAAAAACCCAATGGTTTTTCAAAAAAAAATGTCCAAATTTCATCCCGCGCGCGCTGTCCGACTCCCACAAAACCAATGGTTTTTCAACATTTATGTTACATGAGCTCGCGCGAGCTACTTTTTCTTGTTCTAACATAATCAAATTTCAATACTCCCTTGCAAAAAAAAGTAAAGTGGACATTCGCGCGCGCAAGACCAACAAAAAACACGACGATCTCAGGAACTTGCCCCAAAAATGTGACCAACTCCGCTCTCTCTGTCTCTCTCTCTGTCTGCTCTCTGTCTCTCTCTCTGTCTGTCTGTGTCATGTATTGTATGTCACAATTGCAGGATGCTGGGCACACGCGCGCCCCGAATAAGTGACCAAGTTCTGTGGGTGTGTACCCCACGCCAGTGTAGTAGCCACGGTCGTCCGCACGCCACGAAGTGAAGTGTCCCAACGTCATAGGGCGGGAAGCTGGGTTTGGGTGGTCGCGAAGAGTCGTTTGGATATTTGGTAGAGCTTGAACTGCCCCCCCACGAAGTGGGGGTATTGTCTCGCGTCGCATGAAAACCCTGGCACTGGTGAGAACACTGAGCGTTCGGGTAAAATGATTGTTGTTGTTGTTGTTGTTGTTGTTGTTGTTGTTGTTGTGGTTGTTGATGTTGAATTCTCATTTCTGGAGAATAATTATTGTTGATCCCCCCCACCGGTGCATACAGTTTTTTCTCAATCAAAATGTGCCCCTCGACGTTCGCACCCTGTTTTTTGACAGGGAAAGTCTTCCTGCTCAAACTGGCCCCCTAGCCCCCGGGTTAAAACAACAACGGCTCCCGCTTCAGACTTCCTGACAATTTAGCCAGGACCCCCGCTCCCGCCCGAGACTTCCTCGCATTTTATTCAGGAATCGCGCTCTCGCTTGGGACTTCCTTACAATTTATTCAGGAATCGCTCTGCCGGCGCTCTGGAGTCGCGCTCTCGCTGGAGACTTGCTTGCAACTTACTGAGACCCACCCGCGACCCACCCGCGATCCACCCGCGACCCGGCCCGCGATCCATCCGCGACTTGGCCCGCGACCCACCCGCGACCCACCCGAGACCCACCCGCGACCCACCCCCGACCCACCCGCGACCCATCCCTCGATCCACCCACAGTGTTTTAACGAAAATCGGCGCCTGCGGCTGGCTCGTTGCACATAATTTGTGAAAATAAGGCGTCTTCGGCGGGTTTCTCACGACCGACGTCCCCGCCGCCCCCTCACTCTTATCCGCGTCTGCGGGGGGCTACGTATCCTGAAACCTCGCGTCCCTTCCAACCAAATGCTCCAGGAAGGGGCTCTGTATCGAGGTCCTCTGGGGCCTGGCTGACAACAGAGCAATACACAGTTGGTGGCCACGCGTGGCATTATAGCAAGGACAATAATCACACGCTGCCGACTCGCGAAGCCTGGCAAGGTGCCTCCTCGCACGGGTCCAGCAGCCTGCAGCCAACAGCAGCCGAGCACACCCACGACGAGCAGGATCTCGAAAGTTGAGGATGCTTCTCCGCAAGCCCCTGCGCCACGCCTGCTCGTGACCGAACGCCTCTGCTATGTGGGGGTGGGGGATCCTCGTCATTTGCCGCCTGCCAATGCCTTTGACCAACCTCTTCTCGATCTCCAGCGGCGGTGCCCCCGGCACGTTGGCAGCCATGCCACGGTCGGTTACCCGGGGAGCGCGCTGACGCCAATCGCCATCCAGCACGTTCCAGCGCCAAATTGTGGCTGAGAGCGGGCCCCAGCACTTGCCCCAAGTAGCAGCACCATTGAACCGCTCGACGGTGAACGTGTGGGCCCGCTGAAGTTCGGCCAAGGATACGGCAGCGTCCCAAAGGTTGTTTGCATACCTGATGACAACGTTCAGCGTGGCGTCGAAGACGGGATCGCATTGGCTGTCGGTCTGGGTGCTAAGCCGCGCCGTGATGGAGGCATGAGGTCTCAGCCCAACTAGCGTAGCAGCAACTGACCTGCGCTTATTGAGAGCCGACTCGGCCACTCCACTCTCCAGGGCCATGGGCTGCCGATGGGAGCAGCCCAGTCCGCTACGGCGTCCGCACCTTCGGCCTGGCGCCACGCACCAATGCCAGGATCGTAGCGCGCTTGGCCATGCGCGCAGACAGCCCCTCGCGCTCCTGGAGTCGCCGAACTCGCCCTCCACAGATCTCGTTGCCGAGGTTCCGCATGTGGGTGAAGGCCACGATGAGAGGTCATCGCGTCAGGGCGAAGTTCGCCTTCTTGGCATTGTAGCCTGTGACCACGCAGCCAGACGCGGTCACTTGGATCACCGGGCCGCACTGGAAGACCTGCTTTGTGAACCAACGCACCTCCGCGAACAGGACGCCAGCACCTTGGACACTGGCAGCGTCTATCAACGCTCTCGGTTCGATGCTGGATCACCGCGCCTTCCTTCGCAGCAACACCGTGCGCAGCAGGAGGTGGATCATCGTCGTCGCATGCGAGCAGGCTGCCGCGATGTTCTGGTACGGCGTGCACTCTATCGAGAGGGGGGCCCCCTTTGATCAACCTCGGGCTCCGTAGCCAAGGCGGCCGCGCAGCGTAGTTCAGCTCCTTCGCATGCTGGACCAGTGTTGGCAGTACGATCGTCTCGAAGCATTCCTACATCAATGAGCACTGTCAGCGAGACATCGCCTCGACGCTGTGCCAGTTCTGACTGCAGGTTGTGGGAGTAGGCCGCGTCGACAGACTTCGCTCCAGGCCTGGCTCCCCAGAACGCGTTGGTGAAGTTGGCGTGTTCCCACTGGCGGGAGATCGGGCCCCGAAGACGATCCCATATCTAGACATTTGGCCCATCCCGCCACCGCGCCAGGGTTATGGGTATGGAGCCTATTGGATGTTCGTTGGGATCTCGTGAGAGGCCTCTCGGGGGCCTCTTGGGAGCAGTTCGGGTGCCTCCCGGGGAGGGAGGGGGGGCTCTTGAGGTATCTTTGGGGCCTCTTGGGGGCCTCTATTGGGGGCCTCTCGGGGGCCTCTTGGGGCCTCCTGGGCGCCTGTTGGGGGCCTCCTGGGGGCCTCCTGGGGTCCTCCTGGCAGGGAAGGCTCGCATTGTCGGTTCGTGTTCCCTCTCTTGGGCTCCTTTTCGGGCCGTCTGGGGGCCATCTTGAGCCGTCTGGCCGTCGTGGGGCGCTCTTGGGCTGTCTTGGGCCCTCTTGGAGGCCTCTTTGATTTTTTGGGGTGGTCGTGGGGGCATCTTGGGCCGTTTTGGAGCGTCGCAGCGCCGAAAAGGCGAGAACGCCAAAACCTTTCGAACACAAAGGCAATCAATCGTTGGTGCCTCGTGAGGCCCTCTTGGGAGGCCTCTTGGAGACCTCTTGGGGCGTCTTGGAGGCTTATTGCGCCATCTTTATGCCATCTTAGGCGTCTTGAGCCGATCTTTTGCGCGTCTCGGAGCCCTCTTGAGTCGTCTTGGGCTCGTCTTGGGGCCCCCTCAGGCCCGACGCATCCACGCGCCACCACGTGGCAAAGCCCAGGGGGCACGCGGGAAACCCAGGGGGCACGCGCAAAGGCCCCGGGGGGGGGGGGCACGCGCCAAGCCCCGTGCGACGTGAGTGCGAGGGGTCGGGGCCCCGTAAGGACGCCGCAGGAGGCAGGAGTGAGGCTCGGAGGACTGGGCCCAGGGCCCGAGGACTCCCCCACGCCGTGCGCAGCGGCACGGTGGCGGGTATGCATATCTTTCTGGATCTGTGCAATTCGGCGGTGGCCTCATGCTCCTTCCGGGAGGCGAACCATCCTCGTTTGGATACGCCCGCCTGGCCAATCACACAGTTGTTCGCACCTGCGAAGTAGGCCGATTGATGTCTGCAAGCAGTCGTCCGAGACGACGTCCAGCGCCCGTGGGTGGATGTCGACATGTCCGAGAGCAGTCTCGAGCGAAAATCGTCGGAGCACACCCTTGAGATCTGTCAGCTGAATGTCTGATAATTCTGACCACTCATGGACGTCAGCAGGGAGCTCAAGGCCTTGCTGATTGTGGGTCGCCCAGGTGGTGGCCCACGTGCCCTTGCAGTCGTCTGCTCTATGGTCAGAGCGTGGCCTTCCTCAATGTTCAAGCACCTGTTGTAGTTGGCGTACCTTGGCGAACCTGCGTGTCTGCCGTGCACCGCTATTGAATGCGGCAAGGCCCCACTCCGTCCACACCTGTGTCTTGAAGCGCCCGAATGCCTGCACAACCTTGTGTCGAACAGCGCCTGGACATCGTGAACCAACGTGCTGCGACAGCATGACCCACGAAAGGTTCACCTTCAGCGTCGAGCTCCGTAGGAACCCTTTAGACGCGAGAAGCCTGATCGAGGAAGCCCTGCAAGTCCCAGGCCAGTGTCGTGAATAACCTAGGTTTGGTTTCCACGACCTTGTCATCTGTCTCTGCATCTGCAGCCGTACCAAAGCTTCCAAAATCGGAGGGCGCACGGGTCCAGTTGGCAGACTGTTGGATCTGAATATTTGCGAGCGGTAGCATGTGCCTGGGAAAGTGGCCGTGCGAAACCTCCTCCTTGTCCGCATTCAAGGTTTCGACACAAATGGTCATCCTGAGCTCCATGGACCTCTTGCGTGGAGCCCACCGCACAAGCATCTTGTCGGCATGCCCTCGCTGTGGCACTAAGCTTTCTGAAGATTGGGCTCCTCTTCCATTGCCATGCAGGAGGCCCGGCACGCCTTTGGTCTTCTGATTGCGGTCGTCCGCGGGATCATGTTTGTCCAGGGCCTCGCCCTCGAGGCGCACCAGTTCTGCCTCTGAGGCTGCCCGTGGTTGCCACGATCAGATCACGAGCAACACCCCAAGTGCGAATAGGAGGTCATCGAGAACAACTTCGCCTGGGTATCGGCTCGACCGAGAGCGGCTGCACAGGCACTCACGGTAATGCCGCCATTGTGCCCCCGGTAGAGTTGCGCAGCAAGGATCCTCCCAAGTTTAAGGCTTCGCCTGGTCGCGCCCAGGAGCCTTCGCGATGCAGATCAGCGCTGGCGCCGCCGCGGCCAGGCCGCCGACGGACCCCCACAATCGGTAGGGTGTGCAGGAGCCCAGAGCCCGCCGAAGCCTACACGAACCGCCTGAGATTGGCCGTCTGCGAGCTTGCCTGCATCAGCGCTGTGCTCTTGGAGCAGACTGACACTTTCAGCTGCCCAGGACGCCGTGAGCATGTCGATCAAAGGGCCGCGTGAGTTCACGATGGCAGCAACCGGGCAAGAGAGTGGTTTTAGCGTCGGGAGTTGTGCTCCTGAGCCTTCCGCTGCTGTGCCTGCAGCTCGGTGTCCAATGCATCCTTTTCAGGCGCTTGCCGCACCGCCGAGCTGTGGGGGATGCAGATGAAGTGGAAACCACCGCAGGCCACTGTTGCAGCAGCTGGAATTTCAACTGCGCCTCGTTGCCGAATAAACGCGGGCCAAGGTATGCACTGGCAGACTGGCCGCCAGATGCGTGACATCAGCAGTCAAGGATGAAGTAACACTCTCCGTGATATGCACGAGTAGCACACCAGCAGATCGAACCAGCAGGTCTGGCACAGCAGACCCCTGTGCCCTCGGCTCCCTCGCCCGATCCGTCAGGAGTGGGTGCGGCCGAGCAACTCGGGTGCGGCCTGTCGCTGTGCACTCTGGTTTCTCGCTCGTGGCGTCAGGAGTGGGCATGGCTGAACACGACGAGGAAGACGACCAGCAGTTGTGTCACGCCCTAGCCTGCGGAGCTGCCGTGGGCCAACTGGGCTGCCAGTCGGCGCCGCTTCGCAAACGTGGCCGATGCTTCCGACAGCCTCTTGACGGTTGCCTGTGCTTGAGCCTCCTCCTCGGGTGGTTCTTGCCCCATGTGTTGCCGGTAGGGAAGCCCTGGAATACACCCCTAGGGGGCTATTCGGACGCACCCCATATCGAATATTGACCCCCCCCGTAGTATATCCCAGGGTTGGATTCCAAATGTCAAGTCCGTTCGAAAACCCCATGGGGCTTGGGATGGGGGTTGACATATCCCCTGTTAGATTGAATTCCTTGAGCCGTCGGTGTCCATGGGCACTGCTAACCTGCTCGCGGTGCAGCTGCGAAGGCATCTGCTCAGGCGAGGGAGCTTGCACGGGTTGTTGTGGAGGTGCAGACGGCGGCGGTGGCCCAATTCTCTCCTGGAGCTTGCGCAGTGCCTCGAACGACGTGGCGATGGTGTTGGCTCACGTGTGGTCGGCCCCCCACAGCCTGCAGGAGTTCGCCCAGCTTGTCGACTGGGTGGTCGAGCGCTGGCACCAGGGTCTTGAGCGAGAATTTTCCAGGCACGGGCCTGAGCGCTTGCGAGGCAAGCGCCATGCGCTGGCTCTCGAGCTCCTGAAGCTCCACTGCAATGCCAGCCTCCTTAGCTGCGCGGCCTCGATCTTCTCCTCGAGCACCCCCTGCTGCGCGTGCAAGTCGGACAGGGTCTTGGCCTGCTTGAGCCTCTGGGCCCGCATCGTCTCGATGCAAACGGTCCAGTGCTGCACCTGCGCGGCGTAGGGCTAGTTGCTGACCATCTTCTCCTCGGGCCCATCGCGCTTGGCGACAATACGGTTCCTGGCATCGAGCAGAACCCTTCCGGTAAGCGTGCCAAGTTCACGGAGCAATGTGGCGATCTCCGCCAGCCGTTCGTGGTCAGCATTGTCACCTCCACTCTCCGATGGTGGTTGGGACATGGTGTTCGCGGTGGTGGTGTTCTGGGCCGCCTTGAGCCTGGCAATCCTTTGGTCCTTCTCGGATGAGTTTGGCCTAAAGCTGAATGGTGCCGCGGATCAGCGGTATCCGTGTGCTGTCGCAGACAGCCGAAGACTTGAGCCGAAAGGCGACGGAGGAGGGGGGAGGGAGGAGGGGGGGAGGGAGAGGGGGGGAGGGAGGAGGGGGGGAGGGAGAGGGTCCAGGAGGAGGAGGAGGCAGCGCAGAGAGCGCGGGCGCCGGCAGGCCGCAAACACGTCCGACGACGCGTTCAAGGCGTGGGGCGTCAAGGAGGGCGTCAAGATGTGCCGGGCCCGAGGGGGGGAAGTCTTCCTTCTCCTCTCCTCCTCCCTACACCTCCCTCTCCTTCCTCGTCTTCCCTCCCTCCCCCCTCCCTCCTTCCTCCTCCCTCCTTCCTCCTCCCTCCTTCCTCCTCCCTCCTTCCTCCTCCCTCCTTCCTCCTCATCCTCCTCTACCTTCACCTCCACTTCCACCTCCTCCTCCTCCTCCTGCTCATCCTGCTCATCCTCATCCTCCTCCTCCTCCTGCTCATCCTCCTCCTCCCCCCTCCTCCTCCAACCGGGGATCCGAATGGCCGGGGGTCTAGATTTGCTGTGGTTGGGCAGGGAGTGCCACTGCTCATCCCCCTCGTCCATCTTCTTCCCACCCTCTCTCCTCCGCATCTCCTTGTGCGCCTGCCAGACTCCGCCGTCTCATTCAACCTCCCTCCTTCCTTGTCCCCTCCCCTCCCTCCCTTTCCCCCCTCCTTCCTCCCTCCCCCCTCACTCCCTCGCCTACCTCCCCCATTCCCGCCCACCCCTCCAGCCAGACTTCTCGGGCGGACTGAATCATTAAATCTCGGCGGTGTTCTTCCTCGATCTGGGCGCCCTGGGGCTGGTTTCGGGTTCCAGGGCCATTGCCAGTGGATAGCGGATGAAACATTCTCCCGCGGCAGGGATGAAGACCTCTGGGGCCCGCGGGTTGAAAAGCAGATCGTCGGATGTGTGGGTTCTGCTTGGTTTCCCACCCCACCCTTTCTCCTCCCTTCCTCTTCCCCCTTCTTTGTTTCGCTCAATCCTCTCCTCCCCCGTCAAGCATTGGCTTCTCAATGCCTAGTCCTTCTCCCCTCCTGCTTCTCCAGAGCTTTGCTCAGAGCGAACCCAGACGCCAACCGCCCCGCATCCCTTCCCTCCTCGCGACACCAGACACGACCCAGGTCGTGACGGACTGGCGTCATCCCATTCCATGTTCCCGCGCACGCGCCGCAGTGGCATCCGCCGACGACCAGCTGGGCAGCGGCACCATTCCTCTGATCAGCAGTGATGCACCACATTGGGACGTCCCGACCGCGCCTCATCTTCACGGCCGATCTCGGGACCTCGCATACCAACAACATCCACTGGAAATCCGCGCCAGGGCCTCAGTGTGAACCTCCGATGCCAGCAGGACCACCGGCGACTGCGGCACCGACCGAGGATCCTTGAAACCCCGGAGTATTCTACCCTCCCGCCTCTTCGGAACGGGTAATTGCCAGCAGCGGGCCCTGCATTAAACCGCTGCAGCCCCGCCAAGCCCTACGCGTAAACTCACCAGGGTAGAGCTCAGCGCGCTCTCAAGTGGCGAAACCACAGAGACACCAGCGGCACGGCAGTTCGATCTGTCCACCAAGACCGAAGGGCTGTCCGACCTCACTGGCTCAGCCCTGGGTCCCGCGACTTGTGCAGCGTCCCGACGTGCCCGACTCTTGCGGGCGGTAGCTGCCGCGTGCAGTGTTTCGCGCTCCCTACTTCGGCTACCACGCCGTGCGCTGCAAGTGTGACTCGTCCAGCACGGGAACATCCTCTTTCGAGTCCCCGGGTGCACCGGGTGCCTAGCCCCCATGTTGTAGTTCATGTGGGCCCTCCCCCCGAAAGTCCGATGACCACCATTGCCGCCCGCCATTGGGGGCCGCCAGACCCACGTTACAGCAAGACCTCCCGCCGCGGCTCGCCACGACCCTCCTGCTGAGCGTCTGACGGCCGCCTGTGGTGCTGCTCAGTGTGGCCACCAGGCGAACACTCCAGCCGGACTCCGCATTGCCTCCCCTGACGCAGTCCGGTGTAATCTTCCACGTAAGTGGCCGCCGATTCTCATGGGTATCAGCAACGAGGGTCCGCTCAACACAAACGGGCCCCACGGGGTCCGACGACCGTCCTCCGACCTACTGGCCGCCGACGCCTGTCCGCCGACGTCCGACGACCGTCCGCCGATCCAAACGACCACTCATGACGTAGTCCGCAGCGACCCTCCGCGCCAGCAAACGCCGACTCTCCAGGGATGTGAGCCACGAGGGCCACAAGGCCCAAGCGGCAGCCAGTCCACCCACCGCGGTCCACTGACCCTTCCGCCGAGCGAGCGATGAACGTCACTGGTGCTCCTCGGTGTGGTCACCGGGCCAGCGCTGTCCGCCGACCGCCGTAACGACCGCCGACGACGGACGGTCGACTCCGCAATCGTTGACGATGGCGATCGACGCCCGTCACTCCGACCGCCCTGTGCTCGACGACTGGCCCACGACGTCACTGTCGCGCGGCAGTGCGGCCACCAGGCCAACCTTCCAGCCAGACCTCGCGTTGTCACACATGTCCGCTCAACGATCGTCGACGTCCGTCCGCCGACCGCCGGAACGGCCGCCGACGACCGACTGTCGAATGCTCGACCTCTGACGACGACGCCCGTGTCATCACGGAGTTGCGAGGGAACTCAGGTGACGGTAACCAATCAGGAGCGCATGCCCACCAACGGCCACCGCGGCATCGTTGTCGGCCGAGCGGTTGAGCAAAGCCAGCAGTGGGCGTTCCAAATGACCAACGGTAGCATCGCACACCTGCGCACGGCCAGGTTGACAGCGGCCCCCGCTGGTAGGAAGAAACTGTTCGACGCCCTGACGCAGACCCACAGACCAGTGTCCGGCGAACGACCCACGACGCCGAATTCCACGATGATTCATGACGCAGTCCGCACTATTCTCCTTGCGAGCATCCGCAGACTCAGGAACATCAGAAAGAGCGCGTTCTGTGGTCGCTTGGAAGGGGGGGGGGGTTGGAACCGGACCCCCCCCCCCAGATGGAAGACGGAGGGGGGTGTCGAACCGCATGTGGGCCGAGTCCCAACCAATTGAGCCCAATCCCAACCAACTGGGACCAATCCCAACCAGTGCGAAAAGCAAACTGGGCCCAATCAAAACCTGCTTGGGATAGCCTCACAATAAGGTTTTAAGTGCAGAGAAGCCCAAGACGAATGTGAGGACCAAGTGACACCTCATATATCAACGCAGAGGTTCTGGAAGCCAACATACGTGCCAGAGTTGGATTTGGCCCCAGTTTGGTCTGCGCACGAACACTATGTTAAGATGAGCAAGAGGGCACCGAACTGTAAGCAAAACCGCACCGAATTGCATCGACTCTAAAATATACAAAATGGCTCCTGGTAGCAGTAGTAGTAGTAGTAGTAGTAGTAGTAGTAGTAGTAGTAGTAGTAGTAGTAGCAGTAGCAGTAGTATGAGCAGTAGTAGTCGTAGTCGTGATAGTAGTAGTAATAGTAATAGTCGTCGTAGTAGTGATAATAGAATCACTAGTAGTAGTAAAAATAATAATAGTAGAAGTGGCAGTAGTAGTCATAGTGGAAGAAAGTCGTAGTCGTAGGCGTAGATGTGGTAGTCGTAGTCGTAACATGGTGGTAGTAGTAGTAGTAGTAGTAGTAGTAGTAGTAGTAGTAGTAGTAGTAGTCGTAGTCGTAGTAGTAGTAGTAGTAGTAGTAGTAGTAGTAGCAGCAGCAGTAGTAGTAGTAGTAGTAGGTGTTGTTGTAGTAGTGGTAGCCGTAGTCGTAGTCGTAATAAGAGTCATAGTCGTAGTAGTAGTAGTAGTAGTAGTAGTAGTAGTAGTAGTAGTAGTAGTAGTAGTAGTAGTAGTAGTAGTAGTAGTAGTAGTAGTAGTAGTAGTAGTAGTAGTAGTAGTAGTAGTAGTAGTAGTAGTAGTAGTAGTAGTAGTAGTAGTAGTAGTAGTAGTAGTAGTAGTAGTAGTAGTAGTAGTAGTAGTAGTATTAGTAGAAGGAGTAGTAGTAGTAGTAGTAGTAGTAGTAGTAGTAGTAGTAGTAGTAGTAGTAGTAGTAGTAGTAGTAGTAGCAGTAGTAGTAGTAGTAGTAGTAAATGGTAGTAGTAGTAGTAGTAGTAGTAGTAGTCGTCATCGTGGTAGTGGTAGTGGTAGTGGTAGTGGGAGTGGTAGTGGTAGTGGTAGTGGTAGTGGTAGTGGTAGTGGTAGTGGTAGTGGTAGTGGTAGTGGTAGTGGTAGTGGTAGTGGTAGTGGTAGTGGTAGTGGTAGTGGTAGTGGTAGTGGTAGTAGTAGTAGTAGTAGTAGTAGTAGTAGTAGTAGTAGTAGTAGTAGTAGTAGTAGTAGTAGTAGTACTAGTAGGAGTAGTAGTAGTAGCCGTCGTGGCACACATGATAAGAATGAAGAGGATGGCGGGGGGGACGAGGAGGATCGGGAGGAGGAGGACGACGACGACGACGAGGGGGAGGAGGAGGACGAGGAAGAAGACGACCAGGAGGTGGAGGACGAAGAAGAAGGAGGATGAGGAGGAAGAGGGCAAGGAGGAAGGGGAGGAGGATGATGACGAGGGCGAGGAGGATGGGGGGGGGAGGGGGCAGAGGAGGACGGAGGAGAAGGAGGACGAGGAGGACGGGGAGGAGGAGGGGGACGAAGATGATGAGGAGGAGAGGGAGGAAGAAGAGGGGGGAAGGCGGAGGACACACGCAAACCCCCTATAGGGTTGCGTTGTGTTGTGTTGTGTTGTTCGCCCCCCCCTCCCATCTCCCCCCCCGGGGGGGGTTGCCCCGCCTGTATCAACAACAACAACAACAACAGCAGAAGCAGCAGCAGCAGCAACAACAACAACAACAACAACAACAACAACAACAAC
>CAUYUJ010006324.1:362500-424859 GCA_963575745.1 Prorocentrum cordatum | reverse complement strand
GGGGGCGGAGGAGGAGGAGGAAAATGAATAGGAGGAGGGACCCACACCAAAACTATTTCCGGAGGAATCCTGAGGAAGTCCTCAGGATCCTAAGGGATCCTAAGGATCCTGAGGAATCCCAAGGACCCTAAGGAATCCGAAGAATCCTCAGCAATCCTGAGGAATCCTAACGAATCCTAAGGAATCCTGACGAATCCGGAGGAATCCCATGGAATCGAAGTACTTCTGAAGAAGACAGAAGTACTTCTGAAAAAGAAAGAAGTACTTCTGAAGATCCCATGGTTGTAATTGGTCCCATTCCTGGTTGCAAGTCGCTCCGAACGGTTGGAATTGGGACCAGTCGGTTGTAATTCGTCCCATTTCGGGTTCGAACCCCTCCGCCTTTCTTCCTTTACTTCTCCTCTCTCCCTCTCCTCGGGCCGGCGCCTGCGTCGGCGGCGGCTGGCGGCGGCGGCGGGGACGACGATTTATTTTTCTGGGCCGGCGCCGGCGCCAGCGCCTGCGACGGCGGGCGGCGGCGGCGGGGAGCGTCGATGAGGACGACGGTGCCGACGATGACGACGACGACGCTCCGCCACCGTGCCTTGGTTTTGGGTCAGAGTCCTAATGGATGCCCCTTGGGGTCTCGTCGGAGGTTTCTCGGGGGCCTCGGAAGGGCATTTGTGCAGCCTCCTGGGCGCCTATTGGGCGTCTCGTGGGGCCTCCCTGAGGTGGTGGTGGAGGTGGTGGGCTGTGGTGGTGGTAGTGGTGGTTGTTGTGGCGGCGGTGGTGGTGGTGATGTGTCAGGAGGGGAAAAACACAAAGACACAACCAATCGTCGATCCCAGAACATATGGGGAAGTATGGGAAGAGGAGGACAACAAAAATGAAAATATGGGAAAATCTGTGGGATCCTGCCATTTGTGTCTCTTTATTTGTGTGTCCCAGGGCCCCTTCCTTCAATGTGGTTGGTGGTGGTGGTGATTGTTGTGGTGGTTGAGGTGGCAGGTTGTGGTGATGGTGGCGGTGGTGGTGGTGGTGGCGCGGTGGTTTCTGGTGGTGATGGTGGTAGTCGTGGCGGTAGTGGGTTTAAGGTGGTGGTGGCGGCGGTGGTGGTGCGGTGGTTTGTCGTGGTGGTAGTGGTTGTGGAGGTGGTGGTGGTGGTGGTGGTGGTGGTGGTGGTGGCGGTGGTGGTGGTGGTGGCGGTGGTGGTGGTTAATTGCGGTGGTGGTGGTTGTGGTGGTAGTTGGTGGTGGTGTTGTGGTGGTTTGTGGTGGTGGTGCTGGTGCTGGTGGGTTGTGGTTGTGGTGGTGGCTGTGGTGGTTGTTGCGGTGGTGGTGTGGTGGTGGTTTGTTGTGGTGGTGGTGGTTGTGGTAGTGGGCGGTGGTGGTGGTGGTGGTTTGGTGGTGGTGTGGTGGTGGTTTGTGGTGGTTGTGGTGGTGCGTTGTTGTGGTGGTGGTGGAGGTGGTTTGGTGGTGGTGTGGTGGTGGTTTGTGGTGATGGTTTGTGGTGGTGGTGGGTTGTGGTGGTGGCGGTGGTTTGTGGAGGTGGTGTTGGTGGTGATTGTGGCGGTGGTGGTGGTGGCGTGGTGGTTTGTGGTGGTGGTGGTGGGGGGGGGGGGGTGGTAGTTAGTGTGGTGGGTTGGTGGTGGCGGTGGTGGGTTGAGGTGGCGATGGTGGTGGTAGTGGTGGTGCTGGTGGTAGTGGTGGTAATCGTCGCTGCGTCCCCGCCGTCCGCGCCGTTGGCCGCCGCCAGCGCAGGCGCCGGCGCCGGCGCGGGGAGGGGAGGGGGTTGACCCCCCCACCCCCACCCCCTGGGCTGCCTCTGTTCATCGTCGCTGCGTCCCCGCCGTCGGCGCTGCTGGCCGCCGCCAGCGCCGGCGCCGGCGCCGGCGCTGGGGAGGGAGTATTTTGAATCCCCCCCGCCCCTTGGGAGGGGGGGGGGTTCGGGACGGGGGGGGTTTAGGAGGGAGGGGAGTCCCCCTGGTTCTGATCGACGGCGCCGAGTGTGGCGGGGGAGGCCATCCCTTGGTTTGAAACGCGCCGCCGAATGTTCCCAAGGCGAGCGCCCGTGAAACGCGCTCTCTCGATCATCAGCCACGAGGGCCACCAGGCCCAAGCGGCACGCAGTCCACTCACCGCGATTCATCGTGACCCCCTCGCCGAGCGCCTGCCGACTGCCACTGGCGCTCCGCAGTGTGGCCACCAGGCCAGCACTCAAGCCAGTTCTAGTATCAACGATCGCCGACGACCATCTGTCTATTGCCCGATGACTTCTGTCGACCCTCCGCCGATCGCCGAAAAGACCGCCGACGACCGACTGTCGACTGCTCGACCTCCGACTACGACACCCGTACCACCACGCCACGAGGTACTCGGGCGACGAGTTCAAACCAGAAGCGTAACCTCATCAAGGCGGAGGCCACGAGGCCCCTCCGACGGCGAAGGTAACACCGCAGTGCGCCAGACCAGCGCGTCCCCCTCCGCAGATCTTCGCGGCTCAGGGCGACCGCCGCTCTCTCTCGGCCGTCGCGCCATTATATCGTTGGTATTTTGGGCGCTCAGGGCTTACTCGGTCCACTCAGCCCCGATCGCAGGAAGCAGACCCGTTCCCAGACCCGCGGGGGCGCCGGTCGAGGGACCTTCGCCTCAGGTTCTGAGCTCTGGCCTTGCGTTCCATGCTGCGCGCCCTGCTCGCACGACTGACCCTGGCATGCTGTGTTTGTTGCTCTCACTTCCTAGTCGACGCTCTCGGCGCCAGCCGTCCACGGCGCTGCGGGCGCGATTGTCAGGCTTACTTTTTGCTGCCCGTCGCTTCGCCACGGAAGCAGCCAACTCCTTCGGCCGACGCTCGACGTAGCTAGACTTTTTAACCAGCGCTGGGGACCGACGTGCACCGACGACAACGACACCGCTCGTTCCTTCAATCCGACGCTGTCCGAGAACTGGCTGTCGCCCCCAGGTTCCCGCTGCCCCTTGGCGCCGCTGCTGCATCCACTGCCCCTCTGCTACGCGCCACCAGGCAAGCCCTTATGCAGTTCGGGACCTGCTTCACGGTGTGAGGCACGCCTCGCAGCGGGAGGGTCTTTGGCTTGTCCAGGGGCTCGGCTTCCTTCGCATTGGGGCTGTATCATCTTTTCCGCAGTCAACCCCCAGCGGGGGGTGTAAACCCTCCTGCGCCGCGGGGTGGCACGGCCCTCGCACATCCCCTGCTCCTGCCTGGTCCCTTTGCTTCCGGGTCCTGGCGCCGTCGGCGGGGGGTCGGGCGGAGCCGGGGCGTCCGTGCTTGCACGGACGGTAGTGTTGGCCCTTTTGTTTGCTGACCCTTGTTGCCCTTGGTCTCAAGAGAGGAGGAGGCCCTTGCACCCCCGTGTGGGGTGGTGTCTCTGCCTCTGCCGCATGCGCTCACTTAACAATTGGCAACTGTTCCAGGGCCGTTGTTCTCAGGGCGGTGCGGGGGATGCCCCAAGGCGAACCCTTCGTCCATCATATCTAGGCGCGCATGCCAAAGCGTCTCTTGCAGACACGCGTGCGCAGACAGGTCCTTGAGTGGCCTGATCACCGCAGACCCGATCTTTTCATCCAGACGGGGTCAAAACGGACCGCGCCAGGGGGAGGTCATCCCACCACCCGTCTACGTACGCGGCGCTTCCCACTATGCGAAGAAGGTTTGCCTGGCACGTGCGGCCCAGGGGCCTGGACGACCAATCGTCCGAATTTTGTTTCGATCTCCTGCTCCTCTTCCTCCTCCGTCACTCCCCTCCCTCCCTCCCTCTCTCCCTCCCTCCCCCCCCCTCATCACTCCCTCCCTTCCTCCCCTCGCCGCCACGGCTCGACATGGCCCGTGTCGACTCGGAGGACGGGTTGGCGTGGTGCCCAGGAGGGCCCTGCGAACGGCTCTAAGTGGGCTTTGGCCAGGAGGCAAGGCACTCGAGCGAGAGAGCCGGGCAGACGGGCCCCATGCCAGGCGGGTCGGGTTGGCGGCGGGACATTCGAGTGGGCGAGCCGGCTTCTAAGCAAAGGAGCGGGCGGACTTTGACGGGTGGATAGTCGAAGCGGGCTGGGCGGGCTGGCGGACCCTGACGGGCAGGCCCCAGAACGGGTGGGCCGTGCGGGTGGGACATCGATCCGGTCAAGCGGCGAAGCAGTCCCAGGTGAGAGCACGGTTCGTGACTGGAGGGAGCGCGATCCCCTTGGTCCTATGCGAATGCGCGACCTCTGAGACATTTGCCAGGGAGGCCTGGAACAGAAAAGCCCGATCCTGAGCGACCACAGCGCGAGTCTGTGGCAGGTTGTCAGGAGGTCCCAGGCGAGAGCACGATTCCTGAAGAGGTTGTGTGCACTTCAGCCGAAAGAACAAACTCAGCACCCAACAGGGGCGATCAACAGCAGTGATCATCCCCCAAAAGTGCTAGATAGCTCAGCAACGCAACGACAATCCGCGCCGCGGAGCCCCACTTTCAGCCGCGCGCCCAGGGTCGGTATAAGATCGCTCGGCCCTCAGTCCGACGACAGTGTACGTTGCTCCATGCTTGCCGTTCGCGCGCCCGCAGTCCTTGGCCCCACTCCTGCCCTCCCCCTCCCACTCCCGTCTGGCAGGCCTGTCTCGACGGGGGCGCCCCCGGCCTGCACTTCTACACCCTGAACCTCGAGAAGGTCGTGGTGGGCACACTCGTGGGCCTGGGCCTCGTCACCGAGGAGCAGGCCAAGTGCTGCGCGGCGGGGGACGCGGACGCCAAGTTCATGGTGTCCGCACAGGGCATCACGACCGGCACCACGAGGGCCCAGCTGCCGGGCAACCGGCCCCTCGCCCAGGCGGACCCCGAGATGGACGCGCTCGTCAAGGCCGAGAAGGCCCGCCAGATGAAGTCCATCGAGCTGATCGCCTCGGAGAACTTCACGTCCAGGGCCGTCATGGAGTGCCTCGGCTCCGCCCTCACGAACAAGTACTCCGAGGGCCAGCCGGGGGCGCGGTACTACGGCGGCAACGAGGTCATCGACAAGGTCGAGAACCTCTGCAAGGCGCGCGCGCTGGCCGCCTTCGGCCTGGACGAGAGGCAGTGGGGCGTGAACGTGCAGCCCTACTCCGGCAGCCCGGCAAACTTCGCCGTGTACACCGCCCTGCTCAAACCCCACGACAGGGTCATGGGCCTCGACCTCCCCAGCGGCGGCCACCTCACCCACGGCTACTACACGGCCAAGAAGAAGATCTCCGCCACTTCAATCTATTTCGAGTCCCTCCCGTACAAGGTGCACCCAGTGACAGGCCTGATCGACTTCGATGCCCTGCGCCAGACAGCCCTGGTCTTCCGCCCAGCGATGATCCTGTGCGGTGCGTCGGCGTACCCAAGGGTTGTTGATTTCGCAAAGTTCAAGGAGATTGCCGACGAGGTTGGCGCCTACCTCATGGCCGACATCGCTCATATCTCTGGCCTTGTGGCGACTGGGCTGCATGTCAAGCCTTTCGAGTACTGCGACGTCGTCACGACGACCACGCACAAGTCCCTGCGGGGGCCGCGCGCGGGCATGATCTTCTTCAAGTATAGCGACCGTCTGCCCGACATCAAGGAGCGCATCGACATGGCCGTGTTCCCGGGCCTGCAGGGCGGGCCCCACAACCACCAGATCGGCGCGCTGGCGGTGCAGCTCCTCGAGGTGGCTACGCCGGAGTTCAAGGAATACTCGCAGAACGTTGTGACTAACGCGAACGCGCTCGCGGAGGCCCTCCAGGCCAAGGGGCACAAGCTGGCGAGCGACGGCACGGACAACCACCTGGTCCTGTGGGACCTGCGCCCGCACGGCCTCACCGGCTCCAAGGTGGAGAAGGTCTGCGAGTTGGCCTCTATCTCGCTGAACCGCAACGCCGTCCACGGCGACGCCTCCGCGCTGTCTCCGGGCGGCGTGCGCATCGGCTCCCCAGCGATGACGACCCGTGGCTGCAAGGTGGCGGAGTTCCAAAAGATCGCAGAGTTCTTGGACCGGTGTTGCCAGATCGCGCTGAAGGTGCAGACCGAGAAGGGCAAGAAGTTGAAGGACTTCGAGGCCGGCCTGGCCGGCAACGCCGACATCGTGGCGTTGAAGAAGGAGGCGGGAGCTCATTTTCGCGGCCGCGGGAGGAGAGGGAAGCAGGGCGGATGGGAAGGGGAGGGGAGGAGGGAGGAGGAAGGAGGGGGAAGAGGAGGCAGGAGGAGGAGGAGTGAGGAGGAGGAGGATAGGTCAGAGAGCGGGAGGACGAGGGAGGAGGAAGCGGGGGAAGGATGAGGGAGGAGGAGGAGGAGGAGGAGCAGGGAGAAGGAGGGAGGGGGAGGAGGAGGGATGAGGAGGGAGGAGGAGGAGCAGGGAGAAGGATGGAGGAGGAAGAGGAGGAGGAGGAGGAGATGGAAGAGAGGGGAAGAGGAGCGAGTGCACGGGGCTCTTCGGTACTCTCGGGACCCCGCGCTTGTTGTCTCGTCGGAGTGCGCACGAGCGCACCACTGGAGTCGGATCTTCAACATCTTTCAAGGCCCATTGATTGCGCACAAAGACCTCAGTCACGCGCAGAGGGGGGTTCGAGGAGGGGGAGGGCTTCTCAGAAGCACCCCTGCTTCTGAGAGGGGTGAGCCTTATCTATAGATGTGAGGCCGGCACCTTCTAAGAAGCAGCCTCCTTCTAAGCAGCCCTCCCCCCTCCCTCCACCCCCTTGTGCGCGCCGCCAAAGACCACTGCGTGTACCTTCGAGCAGCCCAGGGAAGCGTCCTGGCAGGTGCATCCGGGCGCCTCGGGAAGGCGTTTTGGTATGCACTGTCGGGCTGCTCAAGGGAGCGTCCTGACAGGTACGCTCAAGTGCACAGGGACGCGTCCTGGCAGGTACAACCCAGGCTGATGTAGGTAGGTGCTGGTCGCATCACTCGCAGCAATCGCTGGGAGAGGGAAGCCGCTAGGAGTGTCCACATCTTGGCCAGGCTGAGTGCCGAGCTCCACCTAGGACCTAGGTGTCAGAGACGTGGCCAGGACGCTGCGAGTTTATCGCCTGATCTGGAGTGCATCATGTCCTTTCGAAGGACAGAGGCTGGCGGGATCCACACGGCCTCCCCACCCTTGTGCCCCCAAGGGCTTGACGACTCTTGTTCCGGTCGATTGGCGAGGATCAAGCCATATAGTTCTCATTAAGTCGAGGTAAACCCAAATACATCTAAGTATATCCGCATGTAAAATTGTGTACATCCAGATATCCAGGTAAAGGTGGAACATATCCTGGAAGCTCTTGCGGGATTGGGCGGAGGGGGCGGGGAGGTGGGCCACCCGCCGCCGCCTCCGCACCTAGACGCGTCCCAGCGCGCAGACGGCGCGGAGGGGGGGCGCACGAGTTTCAGCTTGGTCTCGCGGCGAGCTGGCCGAATGATGGCATAAGTCCGACCACGCCATAGCTGTGGCTCGCGACGCTCATCGCCCCCAGGGGCGCGTGGTTGCCGCCGGGCGGCTCGTGGGAGCGCGCCTGGTTGCTGGGCGGCTCGCGGGTGGTCCTCTGGTGGGCTCCCTCGCCGACTCCTCGGCCTCCAGCGGCCGACCGCCGCAGGCAGTGCGACGGAGCCGGCGAAATCGCCGAGGTCCCCCCATCGGGGGCCTCCGGGCCCCCGTGTGCCACTCTCGGGCAGCACGCCCTGCAGGGGGCGGGGCAGGCGGGCCGCGGGAACGGGCGCCAGCCAGTGTGCCAGCTCGGGCCCGCCGAGGACGTGCTGGGAGCAGCGGCCGCCCGTGCCGAGGAGTGCGCGGAGGCTGCTGGAGATGCGCGTTGGGACCTCTGGCGTGCAGAGCCGTCCCCCGCCCTGCGCCGTCTTGGCTCGTCCGGCTCCTCCTCCCATCCCTCCCCGCTGCGCTGCTTATTCCCCATCCGCCGACGGGTGCCATAGCGGACATGGACCCCCGAAAGGACCCCGTCGTGGCAGAGTGGGAGGGCGGCCAGTTGCGACGACGACGGATCTCTCCCCCGGCTCAAGTCCGCTCAGAATCAGGCCCCGGACCCCTCCCAGGATCCATCTTGACCAGGCGTGCGTCGGCACGAATCCGGCCGCTGCGGCGCGAAGCCTCCAGGAGGCCCATGCAGGTGGACACGACACCTGGGACGGCCGCCGTCGCCTCGACCGGCCCTCCTCCGAGAGGAGGGGAGGGGAGCGAGGAGGGCAGGGCAGCCGGGGCAGGAGGGCATGCAGGGCATGCAGGGCAGGAGGAGAGGGAGGAGGAGAGGGCCGAGGTCACCGCGGCAGAGCCCGCGGCCCTCGGCACGCAGAGGGCGAGCATCTCCCGGTCGATCGGTCACCGCGCTCCCCGGCGCGGGCCCCTCGCCGCCTCGTCGGTCCTCGGCGGCTAGCCAGCCGATCGGGGTGCGGGTGCCCGGATCGCCCCCGAACGGCGGCCAGAGGCCCGAGTTATAACCCGAAGACCACTGGCAGAGGGGGCGGGACTGCTCGGAAGATCGTCGGATTCTGCTGGGTCCCGGCTCGAGAACTGCCAGCGCAGAAAAAAGGGCCCGGGGCGATGGTCGAGTTTTTGGGTGCGGCGTTGCGTCTTTGGCGTGGCGCCGGATCTCTCGGGGGGGGGCCCAGCCAGGGGGGGGCGCCAGGAGCCGAGGTCCGAGATCACCCGCGGGGGCGCGCCGTGCTTCGCGGAGCGCGGGGCGCGAAGTTAGGCGACCTTGGAGGTGTTGGGGGATCGAGGGTTTCGGGCGCCTCTCGCCGCGTGGGGGCCCTCCTGGGGCGTCACCGCCGCCGCGGCCGGGTTCCCCTCGAAGTTTGGCCAGGGCGCACCCCTGGATGGGTCCGGGGGTCGATCTTTTTACCCAATGGAGGCGGGCCTCCTCGGAAGGCTCAGGAGGCCTCCGGCCTGTGTGGGAAGCTTTCTCAGCCTTCTCCGAAGCCGTCAGGGGTTCGAGGAGGGCCTCCGGCCTGTGTGGGAAGCTTTCTGAGCCTTCTCCGAAGGCGCAAGGGGTTCGAGGAGGGCGCGAGGGGTTCTGAGAAGCCCCGCCGCCTCCTGAGAAGGCCTGCCCCCCCTCTCGGTTTCCCCCTGGGCGCGCCGCCAACAGGCCTCCTGGCGAGAATCGATCAGGAATCGCGCCGCCGGTCTTCTCTTCCGCTTTCGGCCCTGAGGGTGCCGTTGTGCCGCTCCCGAGCCCCGGGGGCCGTCAGAAGTCACCTCGGCATGGGGAAAGGGCAGCCCGGGGAGAGGGAGCGAGAATTCTGCAGGCGGCGACTCGAAGGAAGATCGGCTCGTCGGAGGGTGTCAGGGGCATTAGAGCAGGGGGGGCATAGGCTCGGGTGGGATGCATCGACCCCTATCGCCCAGTCGTCGTCGACAAGTGCCCGACAGCCCGCACCGCTCAGGAGCGTGCGGCTCCGCTATCGGGGGCCTGTCGTCGATCTATCCGCCATATATCGCCGATTCCAGCTCGATATCCCGCCCCCCTGAGCTTGTCCCCCCCGATCGTTGCCCCTCAGGGTGGGCGGGAGGGAAGGGATGCTCCTCCTCGTCTGGGCATTCGGAGGGAGGCCCTCGTCGCCACGGCCGTGTCCACCTCGGGGTCCCGGCCAGTGCGCGTTCACGGAGATGTCTGGGGTCGATTGGGAGAGCGGCGAGGGGAGAAGCAAGGTTCTCACCCCCGCGGGCGTTCCAACACCGAAACTTGACCTGTGGTTGTCTTGGCTCGCGCGCTGCACTGAACTTCAGGCGCGTGTGAGAATGCCGCGGCCTCTGTGGCCTCAGAAGAGGACCTACCCCAATGTTCGAAACGTGCGTCACAATGAGAAACCACGTGGTGGAAGTCGGATTCACCAAGTACGATGGGAGGGACGGGAAGAGAGGAGGAATGAGGGACGTCGACGGAGCGATGGATGTGGCGTGTGATCAGATGTACAGCACGATTTGGGCCACTGGGAAGCGATGTCGAGAGTCGAGAGGGTGATCCGCGGAGCCCGGCGTCTGCTGAGAAGCAGCGGCGGGCGATGGCACGCGCGCGTTTTCTCGTCGGCAGCCCGCTGCGGTGGCGTCAGCCTCCTCCCACCGGTTCCTCTCGCCCTCACCCGTCGTCTCTCTCTAGTTATTGGGCACTCCTCCTCCTCCGCAGCCTCCTCCTCCTCCTCCCACTCCTCCCACTCCTCCACGTCACTCTCCTCCGCGTCTCCACTTCGCTGTGAAGTTTCAGGATCTCCGACACGGGCACTTCTCTAACGCTGAGTCATCCAAATCCGTCGTCATCCTCCTGCTCTACGTCCTCCCCGCAATTCCCCCACCCGCCCGTCCTCGGAGTCCGCCACCCCCCCTCAGGTGGAGGCCTGGGCGAGCGGCTTCGGCTACCCTGGGTGGGCTCGGGGAGGGGTGTGCGCCTTGCTGCCGCGTCGGGCGCATGAATTCTCCCGCCAGGGTAGGGAGAGCATCCACCTCCTCCCTCCTCCTCCTCCTCCGCCTCCTCCTCTTTCTCCATTCCTGTCCCTTCTAGATAACTCCTCCCTGTCGCACCCCGAGGCCAGTCGAAAGGGCGGGCCCAGCGGTTCGATTTAGACTTCCTCACCATTTATGACCCTGATGTTTAATACACGGTAACAGCTTTACACATGGAGGACGGGTGGTTTCAAAATGTGGTTCTCTCTCGCCTAAGCGCCGCGCGCATTCGTTTTAACATATTGTAAGAGCTTCACGGATTGAGGGCGGGTGGTTTTCAAATTGTGGTTCTCACCTAAGCGCCGCGCGCATTTGTCTTAACAAGTTGGAAGGGTTTCACGGATTGAGAACGGATGGTGTTAAACATGTGGTTCTCGTTTCAGCTCCGCTTGCACTCACTTTCAAGGTTTGCAAACATTTCACGGATTGAGGACGGGTGGTTTTCAACATGTGGCGCTCGCCTCAGCACTGCGCGCATTCGTTTTCAAATATTGCAAACGTTTCACATGTTGAGGACGGTGTGGGAATGAGCGCCTCTAGCTCATTGATCGGGTGAGGAAAGTAGACCTCACCCTTTTCCCTGGACTTGAACCATATGATCGGGAATTGGGCCCCCTCCGTAACGATTTTGGCTCAAGGCCATACTTCTTCTACTCACTTGTTGTTAATCCTCCGTCGCTCACTACCCATTCCATTCCAAAGCCCATCCCTTCCTTCCTCCTACTACTACGAGTGCAAGATTGCTTGTGCAGCGCGATCGGAGATCGCACTGGGACTGAGACCGTGCTGACGGAGAAAAGGGGACACCTTGTCATCTGGAGATAACGTCGGTGGGGAGACAGTGGTAGCGGATCCTCCGCGGAGGCTCGGTTCTGCGGACCCGACGATGTCTCAGGAGCAGGGTGCTAATTCACCTCACAGCTCGGCCTCAGCAGGCCAGGGACCGATCGTTGCAGCCGTGGGAACAGCAAGACAATGGGCAGATGAGGATGGCCAGTTTCGCTTTTCGGAGGAGCAGTTAAGAGCGCTGCTGGATGGAGTTGCTACAGCGGCGAGGCCGGCACCACCAGAGGCGCCGCCACCTGCAAGGCCGGACCCGGCCACAGGAATATCGCCGCAGCAGCTGCAGAGGGTGATCATGATGGTGCGAGACCAGGTCCATGAGTCCAGCCGAGCAGGTCGGGCAACCGACGCCGCAGGCGAAGGACGGGCCAGTGGGGCAGCACCAGATCAATACGAAGATCCGTGGCAGCGTGGAGACCCCTGGAGCCAGAGGCGTGCCGGAGAGCGAGACGCTTCAGACGGCGTCGAGGACTACGCCGACCGGGGCGGCTGGTGGAAGTCCGGCGGGAGGGACAGCTGGGACGACGGCTGGAAGGGCGACTCCACATTGAAGGACTGGGGCGGCTGGGGCGAGCGGGGCAAGGGCTTCGCCGGCCCGGACGCCTGGAGCAGTTGGAACGAGTACAAACTATGGAGGCGCCAGCTTGTACGTTGGCGGCAGCTCACAGACATTCCCGCTCATAAGCATGCGGATCGCATTCTCGAAGTACTTCCTCGAGACCTCCAGAGGAAGATGGACGATTTATCGGACGAAGTTCTCACTTCCAACAACGTTGCCGACAAGATCATAGAGCGCCTGGACCTCCTGTCAGGCGAGAAGGTGGATGACGAGAAAAGGAAGGCCGGAAGAGAGTGTCTGTTCTCATTCCGACGACGGCAAGGAGAAGGACTCACCGAGTACGCCGCCCGCATCGACCTGGCATTCGACAAGGTGGCGACTCTAGGTCTTCCAGCCCCAGAGGACTGGAAGTTCATGTTCCTAGCAGACGGTGTCGGTCTCCACGAGAGAGGCCAGCAGTTAATGAGGGCCATGATGAAGACCCGCGATTCCTACTCTGAGGCTCTCGCCGCGATCAGGGAGATGGACGTCGCCCGGCGAGAGCACCGATCTTTCCAGAAGAGATCGCTCATGGCAGACAATAGTTTCCCCAAGGATGAGCCCACCTACTCCGTGCAGGCGGACGATCTCGATCTCGACTCCACCCTAGAGGACGACGACGTCTCTTCGTTGGAGACCGACGGCGAGCAGCAAGTCTACGTGATGCTGGAGGGTCTCGGCCTGCACCACGACGAGCTTCCACAAGCGTTTGCGACCATGCAGGAGGAGAGGCGCAAAACGTGGAAGCAGAACCGGGACCTCAAGCGCAAGATGAAGGTGGATCGCAAGTTCTTCGATCGCAGTAAGGACAAGCCAGAGCCGGCCCACAGGCAGCCGCGCGGACATCGCGCTGCCAATGGGCAGGTCAGACCGAGGAAATCACGTCTTCCACTGTCAGAGCTGATCAAGAGGACGAGGTGCAGAAATTGCAATCAGAAGGGTCATTGGTCTCGTGAATGTCCGGCGAGGAATGGCCACGGTGCAACCGCAGCAGCCGCCGCGCATGTCAATGCCTACGTCTATGCGAACATCCTTGACCCGACCCAGAGCCACGACCCGGACTTCGACAGCGCCACCGTCACCCTCATGAGCGTTGACCCAGGCGAGATGCTCGTCGATGCCGCAGCGGGTCAAGGACTGATTGGTATGCCTGCTTTGAAGCGGCACTGCGAGCTCCTGAGTAAGCGAGGCTTGCGAGTGCCCCAGGTGCCCCCCCGAAATCGTTCGGCCCGCGGGATCGGGGGGGGGCACGACAGTCTTGAGCACTGCTCTGATCCCCACGTGCATCCAAGGGAAGATGGGGGTCATCGAGTTGGACGTCCTCAAAGAGGACGTGCCACCCCTCCTCCCAGTAGGGTTTCAGGAGATGCTATGAGCGAGTGTCGACCTAAGCACGAATCAGATCGAACTCAAGCGTCTGGGGGTAAAGGCTGACATGCGTCGGCTTCCCACCGGACATCGCACTATGCGCTTAGACGATTTCGGAATGCCCACTCCGGGAGCAGTTTTCAAGTGCCCCCCCTCGGTGCTGAGCCAGCATCCGGAGGTCAAGGGGCAAGATTTCAGGAGCGAGACGATGTCCAGGTATATCATCGTCTCCCCGCCATCGTCCTCTGGGCCTGGGTCAGGCTCGATTCCTCCTCCGCGAAAACCCCAGGGGGCCGCGCGTCCAGGACAGCTGGCCGACTCGGGGCCCCGGGAAGGCGCGGGAACTCGAGAGGCCCCAGAGGGCCAAGACACGAACTCCCAGGAACGCAGATCGCAGCTCACACAGCCTAGCGTCCTCCCGGATCGAACTAAGGATAGCAGAGCGGCGCTTAGGAAAACCGAAGGAGAAGAACGGGTACGACGGCAGGGGCGACCTGGAAGGCGAGAGGCTTGTGAATTTCGGTCGTTTCGGAGACGAGAGACGTCCAGAACCAAGCAGCCGTTCATCTGGATCATCGCGTTCGTCATCACGCAGCGGCTGGGCTCGAGCATTCGAGCCACCAGCTATCTCAGCGAGCCCGACGGGAACGTTTCCCAGAGACTCTATCGTCACGTCGGGTTCGGCAGTGCACCCGTGAGACGGAGCCATGCCGCCGCCGGGCGTGAACTCAGTCAATGGCCCCCGAGGCTCCTCCACCTCCAAGGGCAAGAAGAAGGAGCAGACCGAGGCGCAGCGCCGGGCCAACCGTCCAACGACGATGGGCGAACAGCTGGGCGATCACCAGCAGTGGACCTACGCGGCCACCGGAGCGCCAGTTCTACAGTCCATGAGCCGCGGCCAGAGGTCATGGGCGGCTGCGGTGGGAGCCATGGTATTCTGGCTCTCCAAGCTAGCCGACGAGTTCGGCAGGATGATGATCAATCGACGCTTCTGGCCGACGAATCTCGTCAAGCGCATGCGGGTGATCCCGCCGCAGTTCTACACGTGCCGCCGCATGCCCATCCACGTGGAGTTTGGCAGCAATGGGCATGGGCGTTGGTGGGTGTGTGGGCCGTGCACCATGCGAGTCGCCTACCAGGACACCAAGCCAGACAAGTCCACGCCCAAGAAGGAGATGACCTGCGCGTGCAAGCGCCAGACGGCCACTTGCTCGCTGCGTGGAAAGGGCTTCGCCCAGCTGGGCGGAGCCGATCCAGAGTGGCAGGCATTAGTGGCAGCCCCAGCTCCTCCGCCAGGGGTACCAACGGCGAGAACGTCGGCAGGAACGGTGCCGCCCTGGCCAGCATCGGTCGACGCTCAGGCGGCTGGAACACCCTATCAACAGGTCGAGGCGGAGCAGCCCGACGTAATCATGCACGACGTGGAGGAGCAGGCCAAGGAGCAGAGGGCCCAGCGTCGCCGACAGGCGGCGCCCTCTCCAGCCAAGAGAGCGGCGATGGAGCCCTCGGCCAGCTCGGACGACGGCGGCGACGAGACCGTGCGCCTCCTGCAGCAGATGGCCAACAAGCAGAATCAGCCGGAGTCCTCCATCAACCAGCTCTGCGCGACGGTGTCGGGCCAGATGGAGGCTGTCGCGACGCTCCAGTCGAAGCTCCAGCAGCTCTCGGCGCCTTCGTCGACGGCGCGGGTTCTGACCGGACCCGCCGCAACGAAGTCACCGCCTCCACTGGTGGCGCGAGAGCCGGTCCCCAAGGCGCCCCAGGGGCCGGTGCCCAAGGCGCCGCAGGCAACAGGTTGGAAAAGCGAGGCAGAAGTGTCGACCCCAGAGGCAAGTGCGAGTGTGAAACACGTGGAGCTGGGGCAGGGGCCAGCCACAGTCAGACCACCGCCAGCGCCGGCGGGAGCGGAGCATCACAGCATCGCCACTCCTCCGGCACTTCAGCAGCCCCCGCCGCTGCAGACGCCGCCTCACGGAGTCTCGATCGCGGCTATGCCCTCTCCGAGGTGTGGAACTCCGTCGGCGGCCGCAGCTGCGACTCAGGAGGGGGGCTGGGGCTTTGTCGGCACGGCCCCAGTGGTGAGCGCCTACCGGTCGCACGGCGCCGGCACGGCGACTCATCGGACATCGAGTGCAGCATGGCCTCCGCCGATCGGCTACGCCATGGGCGAGACCAGGGCGGACAATCCTCGGGGTCTTCGCGATCAGCAGGGAGCTCTTCTCTCGCCCTCCACGATCAGCAGCTTCGCGATGCCCTCGACGCCAGGAGGCACTCAGCAGCAGCCCCCGGCGACGGCTCCAGCGGCGCCCGCCCAGCAGCTCACTTGGGCGCAGAGCGGCCCGATGCAGGGCGGCGGGCAGCAGCCTCAGCAGAGGGTCCAGCGCCCGACGAGGCCTTCTGCGACGGGGCCTTCGTCAGCCAGAGGGGATCCGTGGACGCCGACGGAGAACCCAGAGGAAGCGGCCTGGAGGCAGCAGCAGCAGATGAAGGACGCCGAGAAGAAGCGCCTGGCCAAGGAGGGGCGGGGGCAGACTGGGTGAAAGACGCGGGGTCACGAGGGCGGCGGCAGGTGGGCCTGAGCCGACGCCCGGGCCTCCACGACAGTACCAGTACGAGGATAGGGGATCCCAACCACTGGAACATTTTCGAGATCAGTTCAGGTGCGCGGTGTCAGAAACTGGGCAGGGTGTTCGAGGTTGAACCGATCCAGGAGAAGGACGGCCAAACCCAGTTCTATTGCCCGGAGCTTGACGACACCATTTTCGGGGATCAGTGGCCAGATGATCGAGAGGTATACCTAACGAAAGGGGAAAGGAGAAAATTTGGGGAGGGGAGGGGTTGTTCCGACAAAACCAAGCTTTACAGAGCCCAGCTTAGGAGCCGGGCCTTTGTCGAGGTCTTCTTTCCTCCTAGGGTCGCTCACTACTCTGACCACGCCGGAGTGGTGTGCCTGGGCAGCTTCGACAAGGAAGGAGGATGGGACTTTCTAAAAGAACAGCACCGGCAGGAGTTTCGTACTTTTCAGCAAAAGCATAAACCCTGGATGACTAGACTGGAACCCCCTTGCGATGCCTTCTCCATAGCGCACAACGCCACCGCCCATCTGGAAACGACTCTGGAGCAGCGTCGCAAGAACGCTGAAGCTATCGTTCTGCTCGGTTTCGCGATGGAGGTGTCTTTATAACAATGCCAACAGGGGAGAAAATTCGCCTTCGAACACCCCGTCACCGCGGGGTCATGGAGGACCGAGATGGTCCGCTATGTGCAGAACCTCCCTGGAGTTGGGTCAATGTGCGTTGATCGTTGTCGTTTCGGTTCATCAGTGTCGGGAGATGGGACCTTGTCGAAGAAACCCACGAGGCTAATGTCTAATTGCGATGCCTTTTTGGATCGATTTGCCGGGTCGAGGTGCACTGGCGACCACTGGCACGCTCATCTCATAGGCAGTTCAATGACAGCTAGGTCTCGAGTGTATCCGCCGAAGTTTGCCCGAGCTTTTGCCGAGGCCGTTCGGGCCAGCACCAATGCGGCCATTTCCGGGACCTCACCGGGACAAATCAGGGTGGCGAGAGAGGCTGGGGGACCCGAGCTGTACCTTGCCGAGAGCTACCCGGCCGACGTCGAAGAGGGTGAAGCCCTAGAGGGCGATCCGGACCCTGAGGGGGTAGCCCAGGATCGCCCCTTTGAGATCACCCCGAAAGTCAGAAGGCTCATACATAAGATGCACGTCAATTTAGGTCACCCCCATAAAGACGTTTTCCTGAAGGTCCTTAGAGGCGCCCAAGCTAAGCCCGAGGTGCTCAAGTTTGTGCAGGACGAGTAGCGATGTGGCGATTGCGCCGCGCACTCTCGTCCAGCTAGCAGTCGCCTTGTGGCGGTACCTAGAACGTTCGAGTTCAATCGAATCATCGCGCTAGATACCTTCTACGTCATCTTTAAGGAGGAACAGATGCCCTTTCTCAACGTCATTTGCCATGGGACCAACTATCAGGTCGTGGAAATGTACGATGGCACGGCCCTGGGAGCCTGGAGGGCCTTTAGGAGGACCTGGGTGAGACCTTTCGGGCCCCCCTTGTTCGCCATCACGGACGGAGGGCTTGAGTTCCGGGGTCATTTCGAACGAGGTTTGGAACATCTGGGGGTCTTTCAGCACGCCACGGACTCAGAGAGTCCGCGGCAGAACGGTCGAGCCGAGAGACACGGGGGCTGGGTTGAGGACATCTTGGTTCGGGCCTCCGAGACCATTCTCGTCACCACCACGCTGGAGCTCGAAACGCTGGTCCACGAAGTGACGGCCGCGAAGAATCGGTACCTGCACCGGGGAGGGTTTACTCCTTGTCAGATGGTTTTCGGCATTAATCCCGGATACCCAACGACATTACGTGGGATGACCCTCTGCAGGTGGTGGGAACAGATGACTTGTCCCCTGGCTCTTGGGATCAGGACACCGCGGCGGCCGAGTTCGCCCGCCGGGGCGCCATCAGGAGGTTGGCCCGAAAAGAACTGTTCGAGTCGTCCAACCAACGTCGTCTGGCTAGGGCAGCACGCGCACCCACCCATCGAGACAAACACTTCTCTCCAGGTCAACGGGCTTACGTCTGGAGGAGAGCTCCCCGGGGGGGCCAGAAAACTTTCGCCCTTCAAAGAGACAGATGGGTTGGTCCAGGACTCGTGGAGCTGCAAAACGGCACGTCGGTTTGGGTAGCGATGAGGTCTTGCCCTTGGAAGTGCCCCACGGAGCAGGTCCGGTTGGCCACGACCGAAGAATCCCGAGGAGCGGAGATTCTTGCTGACTCGTCTGTCCAACAGCTCCTCAGAGAGGCCCAAACCAGCGCGCATCGAGCTGGGACAAACGTCTCCAGTGAGGGACCCCCTTCCCCCCGGCGCGTGGGCTCCAGACGCTCCTGTGGAGGTCGCCCCCCCCCCCCCCCCCCCCGAGGCGGCGCCCGCCGTAGAGGCGGACGGCGGAGCCGCCGCGGGGGAGGGTCCCGACATTGTGCCTCCATCTGTTGCTTCAGGAGAAGGGGGGAATCAGGTGGTCAACTCGGGGCTCTTCCACCTCTGCCTCCTCCAGGTCTGGCCCCGATTCCTGAGGGGGCTACCTTGCCCGCCCATGCTGAAGGGGCGCGAGCTCCCGAGTCCCTGGAAAACAGATCCGAGGTTCAGGTCTCATCTGGGCCCTCAAGGCAGACTTCTGGGCAGTCCCAGAGAGCTCGCAGCGTTGCCGAGCGAGACGGCGATTCGGGTCGCGCTACGCGCTCGAGGCCCACTCTCCCTCAAGGTGAAAAAAAGGGACAGGGAGCCAGGCGATGTCCCTCCCGACAGCCTTCATTTTGAAGCCTCGGCTGCCAGTGTTCCGCCCGCTAGTGCCCCTAGGCTTGCGCTGTCCGATTCTGCCTCTCAGCATCACTCAGCGGAGCCAGTTGACCCTGGTCGGCTCATTCGCTTGATGCAGGACACGGAGGGACTTAGGCGTCTGGATGGAGGGAGCGGTAGGATGACTCGCACTCCAGGGGAGGCTTTTCGGGGAGTTCAGGAAGGCAGAGTGAGGCAACAGGTTAGAGAACTCGAGGCTCCCGCTCGACACAGGTCTCACTCGCCACGAGGAGGAGATCGCACCGAGAACGGCGGGGACATGGCTATGACCCTTCTCGCCCATATGCACGAGGAGGTTTACCTTCTCGATCAGTTAGGACAAGAAATCCAGTCCCAGGGATGGAGCGGGTCCCGGGAGACCTACGCCAACGGAAACGCCGATGTGGAAATCGTCCCCGGGGAAGATGGATCCGTCTCTCCTGGCCAATCGAGGGGCCGAGGGTCAGCACAGGCGTCTTGGCCCAGAAGAGAAAAGGGAGTTCGACATCTCCGATGCGAACGAATGGAAAGCCATATCCGAGGGAACCAAGGCTGTGATCGTGCACCCCCCCCAAGGGGGCCAACGAGCTTCGCCGGCTTTTCCCGAGCCAGATCGTTTCGAGTCGCATGGTCCGGAGGTGGAAACCGCAGGGGGGAACCTTTTCGATGGAAAAAGCCAAATCCAGGTGGTGTGTCCGGGGCCATCAGGACGAAGACGCGGCGGAACTTCAAGTCTATGCCCCTACTCCATGTATGGAGGCCCTCATGTTGTTTCTCGTCGTCTCTCTCTCATGTATCGTCTTACTATCTATATTGGGGATATCAAGAATGCTTTCTGTCAGTCCGCACCTCTCCAGCGCGCTCGAGGCCGAGTGTTCGTGGAACCGTGCGACGGAGTCCCGGTTCCGCCCGGCTCACTCATCGAGTTGATAGCGCCCGTCTACGGCCTAGACGACGCGCCGCTCGCCTTTCACCGCACCACGGCCAATTGCATGAAGTCGCGGGGCCTCGAACGCACTAAGCTCGAGCCCTGCTGGTTCGTGGAGCGAGCCCGCGGCGAGCTGCAGGCGCAGGTCTTGGTGGAAGTAGACGACTGGGCCATAGCGTTCAGGGAAGGCAAATAGGAAAACTACCTGGACCCTTTTCTGGAGCGTTTCACGTTTGGGAAGATAAAACTCCTGGATGCCGCTGGGGTGGAATGCATAGGCCGTAGGCTTCGGTTCACCGGGGGCCGGATTCTGGTCGATCAAGAAAAATACATCCTGGAGCAACTTAACAAGATTCCCTTGGCACGGGGGCGTAGAGGAGACCACGCGGGACCACTCATCGGAGGAGAAGTGGGGGCTTTTAGGAGCCTCGTTTACAAACTCCAGTGGGTCGGCAGGGAAAACCGCGCCGAGGCCGCGGGGGCCGCTTCTATTCTGGCCACAGAAGTCAACAGTCCCTGTGTGGAAGATTTGCTGGATGCGAACAAGATGGTCGACCATCTCAGGTCGACGGCCTCCGATCATCGTCTGGCGGTTTAAGCCGGACGGTTTTGTGCTAGCGACTGCGAGTGATTGTGGAGGGGTGGGGGCCGAAGATAAGTGGGGGCCTCAGCATCCTCAGGAGGCTTGGCAGATCTACATGGCCGATAATTCCCTGGCCCACGGGTCCCGGGCCCGAGTCGCCCCCCTTGCCTGGAGGTCCGGGAAGCTACGGCGCCAAGTGGCGTCTGCTCTGGCTCGGGACACTTTAGCTCTTTCCAGTGCTCTTGGGGAAGCCGAGTGGCTGCAGATTCTCCTGCTGGACGTCGCGCGTGGAAACGTAGTGAACGAACGCAGGCGGGAGAATCTCGGTCCTTTGGTGGCTCCACTGAAGAACCAATGCGAAGTGTTAGGCCCTCCTCAACCGGCCGACAACGCGAGCGTCGTCGACGCAGAGGGGATCTACGACGCTCTATCCATGCAGACCTCCGGAGCCAAGTCGGACCGCCGAGCCGCGAAAGCCTTAGCGGTAATACGAGGCACCATGGACCGGATCGGATCGTCAATACGATGGATGCCTCACCCGCTCCTCCCGGTCGATTGTCTCACCAAGGCAGATATGGCTAAGTGTAGCGCTGATCAGCTCCATCTGTTGAAATCAGGGCTCATTCGGCTCTCAGCCGAGGAGCAGTCCGTGCAGAAACGCAAGGAGGACCCCGGGGCCAAGAACCGCTCCAGGGCCGCGTCGAGAAGGCAGCTGGACTAGGGTCGTCGGCTCCCTCTCTCTGTCTTCTGCCCTTTTTCCTGACCCAGCCCGAGCCTGTGTCGCGTACTGTGCTTTTGAGTGGCGCCTCTCCCCTAGCTCTCAGTGCCGGTGAATGCTCCTCGTGAGAACACCCTTGGCCAGAGCCTCTTCACGGGTGTTGCAGAACAGCAAGACAAGACCATTCTGCCACGCTGTGATTTAGAGAGCAGTCGGAAGGACGCCCTCCACGTTTTGCTTGTCTCGGTCAGAGCTCCTCCCGAGCAAGCCGATGGTTGCGGAGGATGAAGGCCCTATCCCGTTTCAAGTCCATTATTTTCCGGGGGACTGTGGGAATGAGCGCCTCTAGCTCATTGATCGGGTGAGGAGAGTAGCCCTCGCCCTTGTCCTTGGACTTGAACCCTATGATCGGGAACTGGGCCCCCTCCGTAACCATTTGGGCTCAAGGCCATACTTCTTCTACTCACTTGTTGTTAATCCTCCGTCACTCACTACCCATTCCATTCCAAGGCCCATCCTTTCCTTCCTCTTACTACTACGAGTGCAAGAGTGCCTGTGCAGCGCGATCGGAGATCGCACTAGGACTGAGACCGTGCTGACGGAGAAAAGGGGACACCTTGTCATCTGGAGATAACGTCGGTGGGGAGACAACGGGTGGTTTTCAACATGTGTTCATCGCGTAAGCCTTAGCATGTGTTTCTAAGATTGCAAGAGTTTCACGGATTGAGGGCGTGTGGTGTTCAACATGTCGTTCTCGCCTTAGCGCCGTGTTCATTCGTTTTTGCAGTGTTGCAAGAGTTGCATTGCTTGGGATCGGGTGGTATTTTTTGAGAAAGTGTGGCTCTCGCTTAGCGCCGTGCACATTCGTGTTCAGTATTTGCAACAATGTCATTAGCTCTCATGGGTAACGTACCAGAAATGTCGTCTCGTAGCGATTCAGGACTGCCAGGGCACGACAGTTACGTTGATTCGCGGCGTTGAAGTCCCATGAATGGTGTTCTGGCACGGCTCAGGATCGCCAAGGCGTAACAGTCAGGTTAATTCGTGGCGTTGAGGTCTTGATCATGGTCTGATGCCACGCTTCAAGATGTTTACAAAGTTGTCCCCCAACGGGGCAATTCCGTCAGTGGGAATGACCCCTTGTATGGGGCCTGCGAAGATGGATTTTGGAGGGAGGCTGTCTTTCAACATCATTGAGAAGCCATGGGTTTACACTGACGCTGCGGGCCACACGCGGTCTATCCGCGTAAGTTTGCACTGGTCCTCTTCCTCCTCCTCCTCCTCCTCATCCTCCTCCTCCTCCTCCTCCTCCTCCTCCTCCTCCTCCTCCTGCCCTTCCTCGTAGTCACATCCCGGCGATGAGATCAAGAAAGGATACGCAGCCCATGCAGACCTCTAGGGGCGGTGGCTGCGCTGTCTCCTCGTCCTCCTCCTCCTCCTCCTCCTCCTCCTCCTCCTCCCTCCCTCCTCCTCCTCCTCCTCTCCTCCTCCTCCTCCTCCTCCTCCTCCTCCTCCTCCTCCCTCCTCCCTCCTCCTCCTCCCCCCCCTCCTCCCTCCTCCCTCCTCCTTCTCCTACTCCTATCGCCTCATCCTCGTCCTCCTTTTCATCCTCGTCCCATCTCCCCTCTCCTCCCCTCATCTCCTCCTCTCCTTCATCCCCGGCCCCGCTCCTCCGCGGAATGTGCTCAACGCTGCTGGCTGGTCTTGGAAGGCTGCTTTCGTGGTCTCCCGCCTGCGCGTTCGTCGTCGTCCGCCTGCTTCTCCCCTCCTCGTCCCCCTGCGCCGGGCAGCACAGCCTGCCCGGGACCAGCGTGGCGGCGTGTAGTGCTTCGGCCGGAGGGCCAGGCGCCGCCCCTGCCCTCCGTGCGCCTCTCCCTCGCCTTGCTCTGTTTGTTTCTCGTTTCTCTTCTCCCTCTCAGTCGCCGCGGAGCAGAGATCGTCGGGAGCAGGCGGCGGCGGCGCTACAGGCCAGAGGACAATGCGCAGACGGGATTTGTCATCACAGTCGAAGCCGAGCAGATAGTTTCAACGCGTGTCCTACCCCCCGCATCAGAAATCGTGAATTCAAGCTTGGGGCCCGTGTCAGAAGCGGCAGCAATCGACCGCTTCCCTTGCGCCGCCCGCCGACGACGGCCGGCCCTGCGCAGGATGGAGCCTCTGGCGGCCCGTTACGGGCCGCGGGGCCACGACCAACGTCAAGAGAGGGAACAATAAACATTGATTTGCATGAGGATATGGGAAACATGGGAAGTCTATACGATTTGCCAATCTGGGACACATGGGAATTGGAAACGGAAAGTCCAAGAAATATATAGGTCAGGGAATTTGTGTAGATCTTTGTGTGTGTCTGCGTGTCCTTGGGCCCCTACAGCACACACCTGTGTCGGAGGGCCTGTCCTGTGAGCCCAGTCTGGGGCACAAGGGCCACGGCACCAGGGCCTCGCGTCATGGAAAGGTCGCGATGGGCAGTTTCTGCCCCTGTTGAACCTCTGGGAGCTCTCGCTGGGGCCTGGGGCCGCCGAGAACCGGCTCGAGATGAAACGCCGGCCTTGGGGAAGAAGGCGGGACCAGTATGGCGGAGGTTTGGGTGTGTTTCCAACGGCCGAAGGAATCGGCATCCGCAGGTCAGTGACGAAGTCCGAGAACTGCCCCCGCTGTCCATCGAGCTGGGCCGGTAGGGGTCTACTGGCGGGAGCTCACTTCGCACGCCACCGCTCGCAAAGTCTGAGCCCCCATCTTGTCCAGGATTGGCAGCGGTCGGGTTCGACTACGCGGACATTGGCGCGTAAGCTGCCCGCGTAAGGTTGCGGGTAAGCGCCCTTGTTTCCAATGTAGCGTGTCGCGTTGGCAGCCCGCGTAAGCCACCTCGTAAGGTCGCTATGCCATCTCGCGCACGACCCATTTTCTGTCCTAGTTCATGTAGTTGCCTGCCTCTGCTGAAGGGTTGCTCGCTAGTGGAGGTGGAGGATGTCACGCCCCCCACACAGTCGAAAGGGCTCGCTTGCGGAAGGTTCGCTGGAGTCGTGGTCTTTTGTTGCTTTGGGGGCGCTCTGTTGAACAGCTTGGGCGGTGGCAGCCTCCCTCGGAAAACATTCGCGCTCGAGGCGTGTCCAGGCGGTCGAGAGAGGCCCTCGAGAAAGCGAGGGCGCCGAAGTTGCCAGGAGCGCGAAGGTGGCAGTGCAACGTCGATGCCGGCCGTGACGGCGTGCGCGCACGCGTTCGCACGCGCACACGCGTGTTCCTTCCGGCCTCGACAATCTCCCCCTCCCTCCCACGCGGCACGGCCACCGCGGCGGCTCTCGCCGTTGCGTTGACCTCTGTGAGAGAGGATGTGTTCGAGGTTGACCCTCCTTCAGACACATGTGCCACACACAGACGGCGACCCCTTTGTGAGGAAAATATCCATACATGGCAAGCAATCTGGACGACAGGCAGCGCACGAGCTTTGCAGACGGCACAACGTGTTAGCAGCCACGGTAATTCCAGGCTCAGTGTACGAAGGATGCAGACCTTTTTCTGCAGACGTCCCCACGGGTTGCTATGCGAGGCAAATGTGGCGTCCTCACGGCATGCGTGACTCGCATCTCTTTCCCAGGCGATCCAGGCGACCTCTTCATGTGTGGTATTCTACCCGCACTTATGGCACATACCAATAAATCTGCCATCCGAAACATCAATTTAGACGCACGATGGGCCAGATTTCTGAGCACCGATGGTTGCATAGCACGCGCCTCCAAGAGGTTCTACATGCTGTTGGCCACGCTCACCAAGGAGACAGTTTTAGCTCTGCCAGTAGGACCCGACCCAGTGCCAAGCGTGCGGTTGCTCAGACGGGACCCGCTCTTTGACAGGCGGTTTGACCAGTTCGACATCTTTATTCATGATCAGCCTGGACCACACAGACATACGCATGGTTCCTAACCGCCCCACTGCACGGGCCACCGCTAAGGACTTGACAAGGCCTTCGAGTTCTGCGGGAGGAGGCGAAGGATGCAAGGATGCCGCAGTTTGGCCCGACACGTGAGCCCATTTGTTGCCCTGCCTGCGGTGTCTATCCCACTCTTCTTCAGCCTCGTGGACTGCGAGTTGGGCTTCACCTTGCGCGCCCTGATCGTATGAAGGTGCTCGCGGATGCACTTAGCTACCAGAAGACATACGTTTTGAGAGGGATCTGTTCGGACCAAGCCAACGCGACATATTAAGCACATCTTAGGCATTCGGAGTCGACTTAACATGGTAACGTGCTCCATTGAGTAGTGATAGGGACAGAGCGAGCGACTAGGCCGCCTGCGGGGTCTGACGACAGGGGCCCCAGACAGGCCTCCTGACCCGAACTAATTACTTCCCTTCCCCTGTCCACCAAGGTGAAAGCCCAGCCCTCCCAGTTCAGTTCTTTCGCGATGGATTTGGAGCACGATCCGTCGATGCGTATGTCCCCATTGAGAACGCGATCAGCATCCTCGGGACCACCTTGCAGCCACTCAACCTGAATGCGCCCTTCGCTGAGAGGAGGAGGAAACACATAGCCAGGATGGGGAGCACGCCGAAGACTGCCAAGTGGTCCTCCATTTCGTTCGCCCACCTCTGAATCTGGGTATCCACCAAGGAGCCCCTCAGTTCCACAGCTTCGGGACACTGACACCCCCAAATATTTGTGCCAAAGTGCGCCAGGCGCCTCCAGGCAGAGCGGGCAGAGCTGGCAGGTCAGTTGGTAGCCTAAGTCGGCCGCTCGAGTACGCGTATACACAGCGTTGCAAAGAAAGCGTTCTCGGGGATACCGTCTAGTAAGGAGTGTACTTAGAACTTGAAAGATAGCTGAAGACCCCATCAGCGCATACACGCCCTTGCATGTTGAGTCTGTCCCCCAGGTTCCACTCTCACTTCCTCAGAGAAGCCTCGCGTAAGGGGGAACAGACTAGTTTTGGCAAGTACTCCATTAAACAAGCCTCCTCACCTTTGTCGGCGCGGAACAGCAATATACGGCATGCACCAGGAAGTCCGCTCACCTGATTTTCTCATGGCCGTGATGCGCCCCGAATCCGAACGCCACATGGGGGGCTCCCCGGAGAAATCCGCGTCGCAGGACTTCAGCCTGCCGCCACGTTCGGAGCTGCTGTTGTTGGCATGAGCGATCACGAGTTGCATCTTGCGCGTCGTGTCATGTTGTCGCATCGTGTCCCACGTCATCGAGGGTGTTCGCTCATCGCCAAACTTTGTTTCGGAGGAGATCCTGTCTGGAGGGCAGGAGTTGCGCCAGCCCTGCAATAGGCTCACATTGTGTGGCTTGCGGTCACGGACCCCGTCACGTCGCCTTACAACGTCAAGCAGATATGTCAGATGTGGTGCGTTGTGCCTTTCGACAACCAAGTGAGCTGGAGGAATTCCCGTGGACCGATCCAGCGCATGCATCTGTCGTCATTCGGAGTCGGCTGGTGCGCCACATCTGCGCTTACGTGGGAAGACGATTAGGGTAGAGAGATTCAGTTGTTTTGCACGTCTCCGTCCATGGTCGGTCATTTGTTGATGTTAGCCACCCAGCGAGGTCATGAACGTAAGCTGGCCGCGAATTCCCCGTCGTTTCCTGGGACGCGAGCGGTTGTGGACCCCCATCCAAAAACTCCTCGGCCCCAGGTCCAAACAATTTTCTCATCGGGAAAAGCGCGTGGCCATCACCTGTTGTTTGCGGAGGCGCTAGTACACGTGCGCGAGCACGAGCTTCAGGATCTTCTAGCGACGGGCGTTGTCCTCTTTGCGGGCAACCTGACTCGGTCAGGCACCGCGCCTGGCAATGTCAGCGTCCCGAAGTTGTAGCTGCGCGTCTAGAAGCGGCAGGGGGTACTGAACGTTGTCCGCAGGAGGCAGCTGAAAGTGAATGCAGGAGCTTTTGGGATGAGTTGAAGATGGAACACCCTGAAAACAGCTACCCGCCCCCCCCCCCCCCATACCGACCCCGATCCCAGACTTTTCACCCCCCCAGAAGGCAGAGGTGACTTGGGGGAACATCGATTTAAGAGGATGTGATGCTTGTATGGACGGATCGTGTGCACGGCGCGCGACCCGCGAACTTTCAAGGGCGGCGTGCGCCTGGTTTTTCTTAGGGCCTGGAGAGGACATCGTCGCCTATGCCATAGGAACAGCCTGGGGCGTCCTGCCCCAGACGCCGCAGGCGGCGGAGCACCAGGCTACGTCGTTGATCCCGTTCTTTGTGCCCTACCCAGGTGCGTGGTACAGCGACTGCATGACGGTAGTGAAGCTATGCACGGCCGATCCGCGACACCAAGTGGATCGCCGCCATCGGTATGCAGGAGTTGGGGGAGGAGCGCTGTTTCACGAAAGACGGGATCATGAACCAGAAGTGCGCCACACCCCTGCCCATCGAGCTCGCAGTGTGATAGATGCGCTCCCTGGCGGAGAGAGAAGAATCGCCGTCGGGAATTGGAGCGCTGACGCCCTCGCCAAGCATTCCCTTTCCCTCCACCCCTCTCCTGCCCAACGCGTGTCGGAGGTGCTGAATGCTTCCCTGGACAAGTGCACCTTCGCGGCCCGTGTGCTGGCCAAGGTTCTGTGTGTTTTCCCTCGTGGGAAGTTCGAACGCCCTCCCCCTGGACCTCGAACAAGGTTTCTCAAGTCTGGGGGCTGGCGTTGCTGGGGGAAGTTAGAAGACGGCAGGGCTAGATGCATGCGGCGTTTACTCCTTCGCAGAGACGTTGCGTCGGGACCTCTGCTGGGATGCCCTAAGCCGAGCAAAATTTGGGAGTTCTCAGCTTTGACATGGGCCACGCCTTGGCCCACACTGTTGTCACTGGATGTGACCAACCAGGCAGCTCGAGTGAAGCTGTTTTGTACTTCTGCACGACATGTGGTGCGCACACCACACGCTTTTTTTTTGTTGGGCCGCGAATGCCAGCAGCGGAATATTGCTGGAACGACCATTACATTGAAGCGAATGTATATTGGCCTCCACCCTCATGCGCGTGAAACCAACGCGCGGGTCTCTCGTACGTCGAGACGTGGAGTGGGGCATATGCAGTCTGCTGTGAATCTACCCCCTCCTCAGGAGGTGGGGCAGATGAGGGCGAGGCTAGACAGCCTCCCACAGACCCCTCGGATGCTGGCTCTCCTGGAACGAGTTCGGGAGAGGGAAGAGGCGGCTTCAGGAGCTGTCTCATCCAGATAAACAGGTAAATTGGGCCCTGCCCCTTGGGGGAAAAAGAAAAAAAGGAAGCGTGTGAGCATAAAGACCGTTGTGGGTATTGCAAATTCCCTTGGGCCATCTGACCAGTGGCGCCACCGACGCCAATCAGTACGACTTTCCGTGAGCGAGTACATGTGCAGTTAAAGATCTCCTTCTGGCCGAGAGCTGAAGCACGGAGGCGGCTTGTTGATGGAGTCGTAGCAGGTCGCAATCATTGATGTCATGTTTTTCGGACCCGAACAGCTCCGAAAATGAAACACCCGAGACAACAAAAACATGTTTGGCAACATGGCCACCCGCTGATGGCTTCAGACGGGCCCGCCGAGAAACAACACTCTTGGTTTTTTTGCTTTCGTTTTTCAATTTAGAGCTGCGCCCTGTGAGACGTCTGGGCCTGCCTACACATTCGCCCACACCGAGGTTGTGAGCCGAGCTGAGAAAAGACCCGCCAATCCTCATAGGGCGACTCCAAGCTCGCGACCTAGCGCCGTATAAGAATAGATCGGCGATCGCTTCCCCACATCATCACGCACCTTGGCTCGTATCCCCTCCTCCAAAATAGACACCTGGACACAGACAACACGTGGCAGTTGCTGGACGATGTACTGTTTCGAACCGGTGGCGCTGAACCGGCGGGGCGGCGGCGCTGCCGCCGCTGGTCCGCCGCCGCCGCCCGCTCCGCTGCGTCGCTGTTCCGATCGGTCGAAAGGCCGATTTGGCCTCTCGCTCCTTGGCCTCCTAGCTGTGATTGCTGTCCAGAGGAGAAACGGGACCGATACCGCTACCCGTCCCGCGCTTTCGCGTTCTAGGCCTCCTGGGAAGTCCTCGTCGCCCCGGTGGGATTCCCGTCCCTCGCTTTCGCGTTTTAGGCATCGTAGGAAGCCCTCGTCGCCTCGGCGGGATTCCCCTCGAAATTCTGGTCAGAACGCATCCAGGGCAAGGTCCGCGGAGTGGCGGTCTCGGCATCTTGTTGTTTTTCCAGGGAGAGATCCTGGCGGGGGTCCGCACAGGGCTGTCCCTGAGGGGTGTGCGGCCTCTGGGCCTTTTTGTTGTGATGCGTTCGCCTTCTCTCTCATGCGGAACTGTAAGCAGCTGCTAGACATGCCCCGCGCGTTCCTCTTCAGCGACCGTGACCGGGGAGGCTGTGAGCGGGAACGTGAGCCGCGCCTCGTTGCCAGGCAGCTGCATGGAGTGGCGTCGCGGGGGGCCTCGATGAAGGAGCATTGCAGGGAATGGCATTTGGCAACGAGCAGGGGGCATTGATAGCGCGAGAGAGGTGGAGACAAGATTGTGGAATGGATGGCTGGAGAGATGAAGGAGTGATGATGTTGAAGAGCAAGATGCTATTGTCCAGACAGTCTCCCTCTATTTCCCAACCATCCTGTGGTGTTGGGTCCTCGTTTTGAAGAGACAGCGCCCCGCGTCTCACCTCCCGCTGCCCTCCTCTCTTCTCCCATCATCGTCATCATCATCATCATCATCATCATCATCATCATCATCATCATCATCATCATCATCATCATCATCGTCATCATCACCACTAGCATCATCATCGTCATCATCATCGCCATGGCCATTAGTTTCCAACCATCCTGTGGTGTTCGCATGGCGGCCCCGCCCCATTCTGGCGCACCCCTCACACGGTTCGTGGCCCCATAGGGAGCTCCACCGAAGGCCCCAGTGGCTGCGTTCGCATGGCGGCCCCGCCCCATTCTGGCGCACCCCTCACACGGTTCGTGGCCCCATAGGGAGCTCCACCGAAGGCCCCAGTGGCTGCGTTCGCATGGCGGCCCCGCCCCATTCTGGCGCACCCCTCACACGGTTCGTGGCCCCATAGGGAGCTCCACCGAAGGCCCCAGTGGCAGGGTTCGCATGGCGGCCCCGCCCCATTTTGGCGCACCCCTCACGATCGTGGCCCCATAGGGAGCTCCACCGAAGGCCCCAGTGGCTGCGTTCGCATGGCGGCCCCGCCCCATTTCGGCGCACCCCTCACGAGGATCGTGGCCCCATAGGGAGCTCCACCGAAGGCCCATCGCATGGCGGCCCCGCCCCAGCGCACCCCTTCGTGGCCCCATAGGGAGCTCCACCGAAGGCCCAGTGGCTGCGTTCGCATCCACCGCAGGCTCAGAATTGGCCCCATACAGCCTTCCCCATAGGGAGCTCAGTGGCCGTTCGCATGTGGGCCCCGCCCCATTTCGGCACACCCCTCACGAGGATCGTGGCCCCATAGGGAGCTCCGCCCAAGGCGCCCGTGGCAGCGTTCGCATGGCGGCCCCGCCCCATTTCGGCGCACCCCTCACGAGGATCGTGGCCCCAGTGGCAGCGGAGCTCGGGCCACGGCGAAGGATCGTGGCCCCAGCTCCACCGAAGGCGCCATTGGGAGCGTTCGCATGGCGGCCCCGGGCCATTTCGGCACACCCCTCACGAGGATCGTGGCCCCATAGGGAGCTCCACCGAAGGCCCCCAGTGGCAGCGTTCGCATGGCGGCCTCGGGCCATTTCGGCACACCCGTCACGAGGATCGTGGCCCCATAGGGAGCTCCACCGAAGGCCCCAGTGGCAGCGTTCGCATGGCGGCCTCGGGCCATCACGAGGATTCGAAGGCCCCAGTGGCAGCGTTCGCCTCATTTCGGCACACCCCTCACGAGGATCGTGGCCCCATAGGGAGCTCCACCGAAGGCCCCAGTAGCTGCGTTCGCATGGCGGCCTCGGGCCATTTTTGGCGCACCCCTCACGAGGATCGTGGCCCCATAGGGAGCTCCACCGAAGGCTCCAGTGGCAGCGTTCGCATGGCGGCCTCGGGCCATTTCGGCACACCTCACGAGGATCGTGGCCCCATAGGGAGCTCCACCGAAGGCCCCCAGTGGCAGGGTTCGCATGGCGGCCTCGGGCCATTTCGGCACACCCCTCAGGAGGATCGTGGCCCCATAGGAGCTCCACCGAAGGCGCCAATGGCAGTCTCCCTCATGGCTCTCAGAACCCTTTCCTGCTTCTGCTCTTCGGTCAGGGGGACGCCGTCCTCGTGGTCGTCGGCGCCCGCGAAGACGGCCACAAACGTGTCCCTGACCATGTCGGGCTCCGGCGGGAAGCCGTGGCCACATAGGGAGCGCGGGCGAAGATGGTATTCACAATTGCTGTATCCACAATTGCGTATGGTTGGGTCCTTCGCCAGGCTAATTTGTTTTCCCTCTTCAGCTCCCTCCCTCCTCCACCTCATCTTCACCCCTTCCTTGTCCCTCGTCCCCCTCGTCCCTTGCTCCTTGTCATCATCCCTCCTCGGCCTCCTCCCCCTCGCCTTTTTTTGTTTGTCTCTCCCTCTCTCTCTCTCTCTCAGTTTCTCCTTTCCCTTCTTCCTCTCCTCATCTTCGTTCTTGGTGTAGGAGCAAGACGCAGGATATCAAGGGAAGCGGGCAACCGAGCTTCAGACAGGCAGTTGTAAATCCCAGGTCGCCCACAGGGCGCGAATCTGACCGCACTTCGCAAGGTGTGCCAGAGAGTTGTACTTCTCCACGGGGAGGCGCGATGGCGCGAACACATCATCCTCTACGTTTCTCGCGGCACCAAGCGATAAATTGCGCGACAAGTGGTACGCGTGCAATGGCTCTTCCGCGAGGTAGCGGCGAGGAGCAGGAGGAACAGGCTGAAGAAAAGGCGAACCTCTCCCAGCCACTATGGGAGAGAAGGGAGGAGGGGGCCCAGAGCGGGCGACGAACTGACGAACAATGACGAGCGACCGACGACCGACGAAAATGCAGGGCTCCGAGCTCTGGGGCGCAGCTTTGGAAAGAGAACCGGGGCGAAGGGGCCAGGAGGCCAGGGGGGCAGGGGTCCTGGACCTGAGGGGGTGCTTGTGCGGGGGAGGGTCCATGGGAAGGGGTCCAGGGGCGGAGGGGGGGGGTCCAGGGCCAGGCGGTGTCGAGGGCCAGGGGTGAGGGGCAGTGTGATGCTGGGGAGAGATCCGGCGGAACGTGGAGCGAGGGTCGGGACCGGGGGGGGGGGGGAGTTGTGGTGCCGGAGGAAGTCAAGGGCCAGGGGAGGGGCTCGCCCAGGCGCCAGCGGGAGGGGCGGGTGCCTGCTGGGGAGGGGCGGGCTGCACACGTCGAGGGCGGGGCGGGGCCGAGGACGGATCGCCACGGGCGACGAAAGGAGGCGAAGACGGAGGGCTCCGGGGAGGAGGGGGCGAGAGCGCGGGGGGCCAGGGGCGTCCGGGGCCACGGGGCGGGGCTGGGGCGCGGAAGGACGACGACGGAGGCCAGGGCGAAGAGTTCCTGGCTCCAGTGAGTTGCTGTGCAAGAGAGCACAGACGAACGCGTGGGTGCGCGGAGGTTGAAGCGAGAGGAGCAGTGCTGGCAGGAGCAGACGATTTGGCGTGTCGAGCAACGGAGAGGCTTGTAGAAGGATGTAGTGGTTGAAGACGGCGCTCGTCAGCGATGCATGCCAGTCTTGCTTCACAGTCGGAAGACGCGCGGGTGATGGCGGGAATGGGGGCATTACGTGGCAATTGACAACAAGTCTCACGATGAGCTGTGCGGCGTCACGCGAGTTGCACGTAATGTAACGTGTAAAGTTCCATCATGGGGAACGAGTTGGACAAGCATGAAGTATGGATGATTGGAGGTTGGGGGGTGTGAACGGAGGTGACCTCAACCGGGAAGTCGGTTTCGGTTTCGGTTCGTGTCGTGCGTGCGGGCGAGGCGAAGTTGCGCGAGTTTTGCCCTGTTAGGGGCAATCTATTGCTAAAAGGGCCGCCCTCCCCAGTCGGCCAGCCGTAACTCCCGGGTTGTCCCCGCGGTTGTCCCGATGGTTGTTCCGAGGGTTGCCCCGATGGTTGCCCCGATGGTTGTGCCGATTGTTGTCCCGATGGTTGTCCCGATGGTTGTCCCGATGGTTGTACGGACGGTTGTCCCGACGGTTGTCCCGATGGTTGTCCCGATGATTGTCCCGATGGTTGTCCTCATGGTTGCCCCGATGGTTGCCCCGACGGTTGTCTCGGTGGTTGTCCCGATGGTTGTCCCGACTGTTGCCCCGATGGTTGCCCCGACGGTTGTCTCGGTGGTTGTCCCGATGGTTGTCCCGATGGTTGCCTCGACGGTTGTCCCGATGGTTGTCACGATGGTTGCCCCGATGGTTGTGCCGATGTTTGCCCCGATGTTTGTCCCGATGGTTGTCCCGATGGTTGTCCCGATGGTTGTTCCGATGGTTGTCCCGATGGTTGTCCTGAAGTTGGTCCCGATGGTTGGTCCCGATGGTTGTCCCGATGGTTGTCCCGATGGTTGACCTGATGGTTCATAGATATATCGATTGATTGATCGATCGATATACGCATATCTATATTTATATATATATATACACATAGGTCGATAGATAGATGGGTATAGGTGCGCGACGTAGGAAATTCTAGACGCTTCGCGTATCCCCACCAGCCCGTCCAGAAACGACGCCCAGGCGAGTAGAGGGTCGTCCTGAGGGGCTTTTCGGCGTCTTGGGTGCCTCGGGGGTGGGTCTCTGTGGGCCGTTCGGGATCCTCTTTGGGGCCTCCTGGGGGCCTCTTGGGGCCTCTGGGGCCATCTTGGGGCCTTTGGGGGCCTCCTGGGCGCTTCTTGGGGCCATCTTTGCCCCCTCAGAAGGCCGAAATGGGGCCCAAACCATAGTAAAATGCCTCTGGGAGCACCTTGGGTGCCTCTGGGGGGTCTCTTGGGGCCTCTTGGGGGTCTCTTGGGGGCCTCCTGGGGGCCTCTTGGGGGGCCTCTTGGGGCCATCTTGGGGCCATCCTGCGGCCTCTTGGGACATCCTGGGGGCCTCTTGCGGCCATCGTGGAGGAAATCGAGCAAAGAAGTTGGGTTCCCTAATTACAGCCCCCCCCAGGAGCTCCAACAATCGCTTCCTGGACCCTTCTTGGATCGCTCTTGGAGCGCTCGTGGCCGCTCTTGGAGCCATCCTGAGGCTCTCTTGGGCCCCTCTTGGAGCCATCTTGAGCCATCTTGGAGTCATCTTGACGCGTAGGATGTGCATCGCAAGCGAAAAAGTGAGAACACCAAAAACATTGATTTTCCCTAGGGTTTTGAAGCATGTTGGCCTCTTGGATGCATCCTAATGATGCTCGTGTGGGCACTTGGAACCGTCTTGGGGAGTTCTTGGAGCGTCTTGGAACATCATGGGGACCATCTTGAGGCATCTTGCGCTATCTTGAGCCATCTTGGAGGTCATCTTGAGCTCCCTGAGGCCCTCTTGGAGCCGTGTTGGGCCGTCTTGGACGCTCTAACTACCCGCGGCCCCCCCTGTCCAGGTCAGTGGGGAGGGGGTAGGGGGAGGGGTAAACCCCTCCCCGAAGGGGAAGAAGGAGGGGTGGAAGAGGAAACGCTCTAAACCACCGACGCCCAGAGGGCTGGTGGGATTGGAGAAGCCACCACAGAACCCATAGCCATCGCAAATCGACCGCCTCCCCCTCTCCTCCCCAACCTCCTTATCACCCGTAGGGTGGTCCCATGGATGGGTACTTGTGAATCCTCCTCTCGCTCTTTCCCCGCTTCTCCATCCTCCTTGCTGATAGGTCTAGGGAGAGAAAGGGCAGGGTCAGGGCTCGTCTGTATAGGTTCCACCTTGCGGATCCCACTCGGCGCACTGCTGTTAGGGCAAATTGTTTGCGCGAGACCGTGTTGTGTATTGGCTCGTGTGAATTTGTTCAGGAGCCAGTGTCTCAGTTACTTGCGCCCGCCCCTCTAGTCCCGTTGTCATCCACATTGCGTCTATAGTCCTCGCCTTTGCCACTGTCCTAACTCACGTGAGGAAGGAGGAAGGAGGAAGAAGGAGGAGGAGGGAGGAAACGGGCAGGGAGGAAGGAGGAGAACAGAGTGGAGAGGAGAGGAAGGGACGAGGGAGGAGGGGGAAAGGCCAATTCCCCCCCTCTACACCTGAGAGCACCCTGATGAACCTGCTGGTTCTCCTAGGAAGACTGGGACCACGTCTTGCCTGTGATGCGTGTTTTTTGGGGGGCGCATTCGCCATGACAGGGCGTCCACCAACACGTAGCAGCTTGATGTCGACCTCGACCACCAGCGGAGTGTCTTCAATGGAGTGCCGGTGTTCTTTCCTCCATCCTTGCTTCTGGGACCGTTTCCGATGAGCCCCGCGATTATCAAAAACCGATCCGCGATGAAAAATTGCCCCCGCGGAAGGGGGGTCGAGAGTCTTGGAGCCAAGCGTTGAACAAGATGGGCCTCCACGCGATATCAATCTTCCTTGGACCAGGGGGTTTCGAATTTATCTGACATCCGCAGCGTACTGCAATGGACAATCCTCTGATCTCTGCGCTCCCTCCTCCAAAACTGGCTTTCCGGCTGGGATTTCGAAGCTAATCCAGTCGCGGCGACGAGGGCACCCCATTGGGCCCAGAAAGGCCGCAAATGCCAAATCCCTTCCTCGCTCCCCTCTCCCCCTCCTACCTCCGCCTCGCTTCCCTCTCGCGTGCCTTTCTCCCACCCACCAAGATGCCTTCTTATTTGGGCCGTGATGGCGCAAACGAACGGCGCAGTTGTTTGGCATTGGCCACGCGACGCAAGACGTTCTTCCAGGTTGCAGGTGAATCTTAGAAATCAAGTATTTCTGAATTCCCAGATCTCAACCTACTTGAAGCACCTTTCCAGTCTTGACGCTTGTAGCATCTCCACTGGCCCATCCAAAGACAGGCACCAAGCGAGTTGCCCTGATGAGGGACATGTAGCGTGCTAGTTGAATGGTTGCCTGTAGTTGCCTGCAGTGCCTGTATGAAGCGTTGCGTGCCCAGGGCCGTATTGGTAGAGTGGTTGTCTGTCGTCACCCGCCGTGAGTGCATTGTCTTGGGCGCGCGAACACCGACGCCGCGCGCGCTGGTCATCTAGTTAGCCGGGAGCGACGACAAACAACCACCCAATCAGGGCAGCCGCGGGAGGCGCGCGACGACGACGACGACGGTGACAACGACGACGACGACGACGGCGACGACGACAGGAGTCAATGTCAAGACCTTCGCGATCTCATCGTAGGGCCTTCTTGAGGCCATCTTGGAGGCCTCGTGGGCCCTCTTTGGGCTTTTTTGGGGGGCCTTCTCAGGACTTTCTGGGGGCCATCCTGGAGGCTTTGGGACGCTTTTCGGGGACGTTGTGGAGGCCATAGATCAAAAGAAAGGCTCGTCGGGCCCGACACATCCTCTCTGGAGGCCCTCTCGGGCCGCTCTTGGGGCGGCGGTGGGCTGTTTTGAGACCGTCTTGGGTACCTCCTGGGCCGTCTTGGAGCCATCTTGAGGCCTCGACAGCCCGTCGGAAGAGAAAAGGCGAGAACACACACACAAACATTGAACAAGACCGTGGCTTCGAAGACTCCTGGGGGCCTCCTTGGGAGGCTTGGATGGCACTTGGGACTGTCCTAGGGCGATCTGGAGGGCTCTTGGAGACACGATGGATACTACTATCTTGAATCATCTTGGGATATCTTGAGCGATCTTCGAGGCCATCTTGGGCCCTCTGGCGCGCACTTGGAGTCACCTGGGGGCCGAAAGGGAACCCTCTAATACCTCGCGGGGGGAGTCCAGACCCAGGGGGAGGGGGTATGGGAAGAGGGGGGGCCCTCCCCGAAGGGGAACAAGGGGATTAGCATAATGAGCCCCTTAGACCTCTCACGCCTAGAGGGCTGGCGGGACTTCAGTCGATGGTTTCCCTGTTCCACCGCCCATGAGCTTGGCGAGTCGAGGCCTTATATGATTGAGCCAGCGTCCTATTGCATAAGTTTATCAACGTATTCCGAACAGCGTGTATGAGTTGGGTTGTCTCTTCTGCATGATGCTGGATATCTACACATATATATATATATGCTGTGCAGTATGTGAGACTGGAGAAGAGGATGGAGGTTGACCCTCTGTCGCGACCGTGTCTGTCTGTATTCCAACTTGTCTTCCTATCACCGTTGGCTTCATTGTCCTAGGCCTCGTCGGCTCAGGGCGAGAAGTGTAGCAGTTCCGCTATTTCTGTTCAGTGCGTGGTGCGCGGTCATGGCGCCCTCAGCACGCATTATTGCTGATGCAGAATACGTCGGCCCCACTCCATTGCTTCACGCGAGACAGTCATGTATTTCGTGCACTGGCCACGGGCCAAAGATTTCATCAGGCACAATGCTTCTCGGAATGTCCTCCTCTTCCTCCTCCTTGTCCGTCTCTGCATCTTCCTCCGTTTCTACCTCTTCCCCCTCCTTCCCGCTCTATCCAACCTCCAGTCCTATCGTGATCCTCTTCCTCGCACCCTCTTCCGAAATCCTTCTCCCCCTACTGCTGCGCGCCTCCTTCTCCTTATCCCTCTTTTCCTCCCTCATGCTCCCCTTCTGCGCGGTACACACAAGTATTCCTTGGACGCGGCAATGTATTACAGGCACAATGTAAGAATGCCAACGGGACACATTGGCAAATCAAATCACGCATGCACGCACGCGCACACACACACACATCTTCGCACACACACACACACACACTCACACATACACACACTGTTACCTCGGTGACCACGCGCCTGGCGTCGCGGCGGTCACACTGGGGCGAGTACACGCGGCAAGCGAAGAAGGCGAGAAGGACCAGGATGAGCGGCGGCCGGAGCGGCGAGAGTAACGACGGACGCAGACGAGAGTGCACTCCCACACCGCGATCCCCACCCCGCGATCCGCCCCGCCCTCCCCCCCAACGGTCCGCCTCCGTCACGCAGTGCCGCAACCACCCCCGCCCCAACGCGACCCGCCCCCCATGCGGCCGAGCCCCCCCAGCTGTGTTGCACTCTTGAGCAGCGGCGGGGCCCCGACGGACTTGGCCGCCACACTGGCAAGACGCCCGGTGTGCGCGCCAGCCCTGAGCTTGGCACGGGGTCGCTGCACCAGGGAGGGTGCGTCAGCGCGTGCACCGAACCCGGGTCGGTCGGGCCCCAGACCAAGATAGATCGCTCTCAGAGCATTCCGGAATGCTCTCAGAGCGTTTCGGGGCGCTTTGGAACGGCCGTGGCGCCTGATGCATTCTCCAGACCAGCCAGATCTCGGACATCCCTGCTTTCTCCTGGCTTCGCGTTATGAGGCCCAGTATTGAATGGGTGCAGGCGCATTCTCGGGCACTCGGCGGCCCCCCCACCCCCCCCATGGCCGCAGAGGGCGTCCATTCCAGTGTGCGTCCACGTGTCCAGGGTCGGACACCAGCGTGGTCCTTCGGGCCGCCCCAGGCTTGGCGAGGAGGCACAGGGGATTGGGAAGAGCGGGGCGGTCAGCTTTCGAAGTTTCGAGAGGCGCTTGCCTTCGCAGCTCATGTACGGCGCCCTGCACCCTACCGAGTTTCGCACGGCAGTGAATTTGCCTCCAGGCGGCTTTGGGTAGTGTGCTTTAGGCCATCGGGAAAAAGCTCGTACACGAGACTCATCCGCCTCTCCTCCACGTGGAGTGCGGCAATACACAATCATTGTAGGGAGTGGCTGTGTGATGCTCTTGACGTCGCGTTGGACAGTCTCGCATCGCATAGTATCTTGGCGTTCACGCAATACCTAAGGGTCACCAAACTTGCACATATGCGAGTTGTGAGCGGCAGAAAAACGCGTTCCTCTCCGAATCAAATTGATATCTGCTTCAACTAATCCTGAACACATCGCAACCCGTGGGTTACGGAATGGTTGTTCTAGTGACGTTGCGACATCCCTCCACGGCGGTACGAAGAGGAGGAGGAGGAGGAGGAGGAGGAGAAGGAGGGCAGAGAGAGGAGGATGGTAGGGCTCGCTTGAAAAGCACGTCTTCGTAGAGGAGCTCAGGGAGCGTTCCCCAAGGCCTGTTCGGTGGCCGCAGTCGCTGTTGGCCACCGTGAGGGCCCAGGAGGGCTCCAAGCGGCAGCCAGGCAGACTTCTCCGCGCACGATCGCACAAAACGAAGCACAGATCACACATGTCTCGAAGGTGTGGTCGGTGTCGTAGAAACCCCAGAGCCTTTGGAAGAGCCCTATGCCCTCCTTCCCCTTCATATTCAGCCCCCACTTCCCCTCATCCTTCCCGCCCTCGTCATCTCTACGTACATCTTTCCCTTTCTCCGCCCTCTCCCCCTTCTTCCCTTCCTCTGCCTCATCCTCCGTACCCCCCGTCCTCTCCTCTCTCCTGCCCCTTCTCCTCATCCCAACCTTATCCTCCTGTCCTCCTCTTTCTCCTCATCCCTCCATCTCCTGAAACTACGCTGGAAGAAAACCTGGTCCTTGAGATGAGATCAAAAGGTTCGGGAGGGGGGGGCGTGTCGCGGAATTCGCCCCGCAGAGGACCCAAACATATGCAGTTGTGAGTAAAACAGGATACGACCTTCTCGCCGAACGTACCGCCCCGCGCGAGGGATGGAGCCTGGGCTAGCTGGATGTCTGGCTCGGCGCAGATGAAGGCCGCGAAACGTATGAGGGTGTGCCGAAATAGGCACGGCGGCTGATGCGAACGCATGCGGTCTATACCCCTGGGGACTTCGGTGGACCTCCCTATCTGGCCACGGCACGTGAGAGGTGTGTCGACATGGGCAGGGTAGCATACGGACCCTCCTGGGCTCTTGGGTGTGCCGAAATGGGTGCGATGGTGGCTTGCGGACGTTACCATGTAGGCCTCCGGCGGAGCTCCCTATAGGAGGTCGCGAGTCTTGTGAGGGTGTGCCGAAATGGGTGAGATGGCGGTCTGCGATGTTTGCCATTTGGGCCTTCTATGGAGCTGGATCCCCTACGGGGCCACGAAACGTGTGATGTATGTGCCGTGTGCGGTGGTGGCTTGCTGGCTTGTCAATTTGGAACTTCTGTGGAATTCCCAACAGGGCCACGAAGCTTGTGAGGAGCGCGCCGATATGGGTGCGGCGGCGGCATGTGAACTTCGCCGTTTGCGCCTTCTGAGGAGCTCTCATGGGGCCACGACAGGTGAGATGTGTGGGTCGACATTGACATACGGAGAGCAGAGGCAGGAGGGAAGGAGGGGGGAAGGAGGAGTGAAGACGCGGGGCGCTGCTGATTCAAAACGGGGACCCAACAGTACAGGAAGGTTGGGGAAAAACATGCGACGTTGGATGTTTGGAGTAGGGTGGAGGAGGAAGCGGAGGAAGAGAGGAGGAGGAGGAGGAGGAGGAGGAGGAGGAGGAGGAGGAGGAGGAGGAGGAGGAGGAGGAGGAGGAGGAGGAGGAGGAGGAGGGGGAGGGGGGAGGGGGGAGGGAAGGAGGAGGAGGAGGAGGGAGTGGAGGCAGAGGCGGAAGCGGAGTAGGGTAAGGAGGGAGGAAGGATACGGGAATGATTTCGATATGTGTTGTAGCCATTTTGGGGGGCTTCCAGGGAGGGGGACCCGGGAGCCCTCGTCGCCAAGGCTCAATCTACCTCGCGACCAGTCCGCGTCAGAACACGCTCCAGGAGTCGCAACGATTGGACGCGGCTGTTCGGAGTTGTGCGCTTGTCTTTTTGTTGGTGGATAATCGGTAGTTTTCCGTTGCTTCCTGCAGCTCCCGCGGCGGACAGGGAGCAGGAGGATGAGGTACCGCATGGTGTGTGTGTGTGTGTGGTGTGTGGTGTGTGGTGTGTGGTGTGTGGTGTGTGTCGCGTGTGTCGTGTGTCGTGTGTCGCGTGTCGTGTGCGTGTGGTGTGTGTGTTGTGTGTGTCGTGTGTCGTGTGTCGTGTGTCGTGTGTTGTGTGTCGTGTGTTCCGTTTGTGTGTGTGTGTGTGTGTTTGGGGGGGAGGGAGGGGGCAGGAAGCAAGGAAGGAAGGAAGGACGGAGGGAGGCAGGGAAGGAGGAAGAGGAGGGAGGTGGTGGAGCAGGGACAGAGGACGGGGGATGGGGGAAGGGGGTTTTGAAGGAGCATGACGAAGATGAGGGCGAGGCGAGGAGAGGGAAGGGAAGGAGGGGGTGGGGATGGCGAGGGGGAGGAGGAGGAGGAGGAGGAGGAGGAGGAGGAGGAAACTGGAGGAGGAGGAGGAGGAGCTGGGGGAGGAGCGCCAGCCGATTGCCGCAGGTCCTCCCGAGTCGTACTCGCTTTGGCCGACGGGGACGTGCTGGTCTTCTCCACCACGCGCGGCAAGAGCAAGGCCGGCGAGAGACTTCTCGAACTCATCGTCTTCTCTCCACGTCGATCCACCCTCCCTGGCCCCCACTCCTCGAGATGGCGTGGGGAGGGGCATCCCCCTCCTCCTCCTCCTCCTCCTCCTCCTCCTCCTCCTCCTCCTCCCCTCCTCGTCTTGGGGTAATGACGACGAGGAATAGGCAAAACATGAGGACGAAAGAAGGGGATTGGCGGAGGAGGTGGAGGATCGAAAAGAGTTCGAGGGGTAGGAGGAGGAGGAGGAGGAGGAGGAGGAGGAGGAGGAGGAGTGTCGAGAAGAGGTCGAGAAGCAGAAGGGGGAGGTCGACAGCCTCGACTATGAGGGGCATTTTCGCGGGGATGGCCACAAACATCTCCTCTAAGCCCTGGCGTTTTGGGAGGTGATCGCGCACGTACAGACCTCTGGATATTCAGAGGCTTGTAGGTCTTCGTCCCATGTGCGCTCCTTGTCAGAGCGTCGGCGTTGGTCCATTTTTTTGGCTACATGGCAAGAGTGGGAGCGAGGAGGAGGTTGCAGGAAGTGAAGGCGTAGTGAGGGAAACATAGGCGGACGAAGGCAAAGGGAAGAGAGAGACAAGGAGGAGTAGGAGTAGAGCACACAAACAAACAATTAAAAAGAGGAGGAGGAAGAGCAGGACGTCATTGATGAGATGGGCACGGCGGCGGACCAGAGTAAACCCAGCATATATCAACGATGTTTCCATGCACCCTCCAGTCCTAAGTCCACGCCTCGTGAGTCCCTGCAAACATTCCTTGTCACCACGGGGAGCGCCCCCGCCCTCAATCTCTCAAACTATCCAGGTCGGGGGGGCGCTGGGGTGCCATGGGTCTTGATGCCCAGGCCCATGTTGTTGGCACCGTAAGTTGCCTCGATTGCAAGGGAAGTCGGTGAAGCAACTTAGCGCACGTCAGGACCGATGTGCCAGAAGGGGGGCTGAATCATGTTTCGCGAGAGCCACACCTTGCAACATGTGTAGCACCATACACACAACATGTCCTGGCACATATCAGCCGGTGCCGGCGCGGTGGCAGATGAAATGCGCACGAAGTTCAAGGATATATCCAGCGAGAGCCCCGTGTTGAAAAGCAACAGTTATTCCTTCTAATTGTTGCACAGACGTCATTTCCTTGCCATCAAGCGATGTGATGTGTTGGGCGGAAGTCCCATGTGGAATCGAGTTATCTACTGCTCACGCGTGCGTGCATATGTTTTCATCGACTCTGAGAACACCCCCAGCGAGAGTCCAAGTTTGAAATTGAGCCGCCTTACATGCGTATGAGAGCTGGGATCGTTTAAGAGCGCTCAAGCCACATTTAGAGAAGGAGCGGCCCTCCACTTGCGTAACTGCTGGGAACTGATAGGACGGATGAACATGGTGCTCAGGCGAGAACCACATTTTGCAAACGGGCCGCCCTATATCCGTGACGTTGCCGGGGATTGCAAGTTTCGGGATGGTAACCAGCGAGGATGCCTGAAGCGGAACACGTGGCCCACCCCATCGACAGGTCTGGCGGACCGACTAGGAGGAGCTTTTCTAAGGAAGATGGATCGAGGGGGAGGGCGGCGACGAGGACGAGGGGGTGGCAGAGAGGGATGCGCAAAGGGACGGAGGCAGGGGCAGTTGCAGTAGTTACAATATCATTCGGCCGTCGCTTGCAGAGAAACGCTGTGTATGGGTGGCAAGTTTCTTAGTGCATTGCAGTCTTCATTCTTGGCGGAGGTGCTGAGTTTGGAAGTGGGCACTGGAGGTATTGTTTTCTACGATGTTGGGGATCAGTGAGCAGTAGTAGCAGTTGCAGTGGGCTGGTCATTGTTTCCCTTTGCCATGGCTGTGCGCATGTCGACATTGGCCAACGCTGAACGACAGAAAGACGGAGGCAGGATCGGATGAAGGGAGGGACGCCCCAGCAGGCATGCGACCTCACGCTCAAGTTCCCGCACGTGTCCCCGATACCGTTCAAGCTGCACCCCTTCAAAGGCTCGGGCCACAGGGACACTCGCGTCATCGGACGAAGGGCAGAAGTGCACAACGCCATGTTGTCCGGCGTGGGGAAAGCCTCTAGGCCTCCTAGATGGGGTCAGTGCACATGGGGTCGGAGGATCGCGCCGCATTGCCGATGCATCAACGATGCGGCTCGATGTGGAGCCCATGTTTCCCCACGCCAGCGTCGCCGAGGCATTGCCGACGTCGCCGATGCATTGCCGATACATCGGCGATGCATTGGCGATGCGGCGCAATCCTTCGACCCCGTCTACTCGGACCACATCTGGGAGGCCTCTCAAGCCCCACCACGCTCATGCGCCCATGTGTCGCCACGGGGATACGAGATTCTGGCCGCCCTGGGACAGGCGCCACCCCACGGTGGAACAAATTATGTTACACCGTCTTGCGTCTGCCAAATGCAGGGAGCCTGGCGAGCTCTGGCATGCGATGCGCGGGGACTCCTCCGACCCGAGCACTCGCGCGCGCGCGGTGCGGCGCGTCGCGCGCTGCGCATGCAGCGCCCTCTTTGCAGCACGCGGCGGGGCACTGTCCGCGGGGCACCGCGCGCGCGTGGAAGTATATGCTCCCTCCGCCCTCGTCCGTCCTCTCCTCCGTCCTCCCTGTTACCCCCCGTCGTCCCCCCCTGCTGAACCTCCTGATTTTCAGCACTCTCTCGGTCCCGCGCCGTGCGCGCTGCCTCTGCTGCCCTCTTCACGGCCGAGCCGTTCATCGACTCGCCTGGGGCTTGCGCAAGCCGACGTTGGCGACAGCCATGCTCTAAGAGTCTACGACAGCTCTCGCGACATCAACGACCCCGTTGTCGTCATCATCATCAACATCATCATCAGCATCATCATCACCATCAACATCATCATCATCATCGTCATCATCATCCCTATCTTCATCTCATCGTCGTCGTCAGCATCATAACCACTACCAGCATCATCATCATCATCATCATCATCATCATCATCATCATCATCATCATCATCATAATCATCATCATCATCATCGTCATCGTCATCATCATCATCATCATCATCATCATCATCATCATCATCATCATCATCATCATCATCATCATCATCATCATTATCACCATCATCATCATCAGCATCATCATCATCCTCATCATCATCATCATCCGTAGCCCCTTCGGCTCAAGCTGTTTCTCCGTATCTCTCACAGGCGCCCACTCGCAGCGGTCAGTGGCGCGCGATTGGGAGATGAGCAATTGCAATGGCGACGGGGGGCTGCCCGCTGGCGCGAGGGTGGGGCGGCCCGTCAGGCGCGGCATTGCGCCGCGCAGGAAGGAGGAGGACGAGGTTGGCGCTTCGGCGGCCCGCCGACGGGCGCGGGCACGGCGCCTCCTTGCTGCCGTGGCGGCGGCTGGTAAGGCGGCAAGCGGCAGCCCAGGTTCCTGACAGGACCGCGGGTTTGCTGCGCGCCCTGCCTTGCGCTTGGCCGCCTCGGGATGCAGTGTCTCAGGCGCGACGCGGCGGCGGCGGAACGCCGCGTGGCACGCGTTGCTGGCCACTGCGGGCGGATTCGCGCGCGCGTCTGGAGACGGCATCTCGCGGGCCGCGGCAGGCCCCCGCCTGGGACGGCAGCCCGCGACCCCAGTGGTGTTCGACGAGGCGCCTCGCTACGCGAAGGACGGGATCGTTGAGGAGCACGTCGGCGATGAAGAGCCGGCCGACCCCCTCCAGGTGGGGATTGCCGTTTCGCGCGCGGCTCGCTTGGCGGCGGGGCTCGTCGCGCAGCTGCAGGCCCTGCGCGAGCAGTCGCGCCCGCGTCGGCGCGCCGCCTGTCCACCACCCTTCGCCCCCACGTTGGAGGTCATCAGCGGGGATGTCGGTGAGGCTGTGGACGAGGAGTTCGGGTCCGGGGGCATGCGCTGTACGTCGCGTTCCCTGGCGGCGACGCGCGCGCCCGCACGGGCCCAGAGCGGGCAGGCGGGCCCCTGCCAGCAGCCGCCAGCCCCGACGACGTCCCCCCGTTCGCCGAGGCCGCGACGGAGCCCGTGACGCACGAGGCCGTGGGCACGTGGGCGGAGGATCTCGAGGATTTGGTGGCACACAGGACGTTGATCAGCTTCCCCATGGACGCCTTCAGGGACACGTGCAAGGCGCGGGCGGCCTTTGGAAGGTCGCCGGCGCCGTTTGCGCGGCGACGAGCTCGGATCACAGCCGTCGGCCACGACGAGTTCGAAGACGAGGTGCTGCTGGCGGGGATGGACTTCGTCGCGAGAGGGCGCGTGGAGATCGGCCCTTGCTTGGAGCCGAGCGCGGCCAGCCCAGCGGCGCCGCGCGGCCCAACGGAGCTGGCGATGGAGCAGCGCACACGGGCGCCATCACGGGCGAGTGCGGCGAGAGCAGCGGTCGAGGCTTCTTGACTGCGGGCGAGCTCTTGGTTGCGGCGGCCGCCTCGCAGATGGCCCTCGTCTCGGTCAGCTTACTCGAGGTCCCGCTCGAGGCCCCCCTGGCCTCCGACGCCCAGGATGCAGACGAGGCTCTTTGCTCTCCAAATGCTGGCAGTGCCCTTTCATAATTTGGCGCTCGGCGGGGCGGGGCGGGGCCGTTCTGTTCTCCAGGCCGGCCCGAGGATCAAGAATGCTTGCGGCGAGCGTGCTGGCCCTCTCTTGGGCTCGGCGCGGCGCTCTGTCTTAATGAAGTTGTGGCACCTTGGGGCTCGGGGCCCTAGGTCTGTCGAGCGTGGCGCCTTGCGCTCGCGGCGCCAGGCGGGTCCGAGGATCGACGATGCCTGCGACGAGCGTGCGAGCCCCGCTTGGGCTCGCGGCCTAGCACCGCCCGTTTGCCTTTGCAGTGCACGCAGTGATATTCTGCCCGTAGCGCCAGGCGTGTCCGAGGATCACGAATGCTTGCGACGAGTGTCTGGGCCGCGGAAGGTGGGGAGGGGGGGGGGGGGCGTGGCTCAGGCTATACCCCGCGGGGCCCGGCGCGCGCCAGGGTTCTTTCTCCCGCCCCTTTCGGGTTCGTTGTGCATCTTTGCGCTGCAGTATGCTGCGTGCCAGTCCGTCTTTCGTGGCGGGCTGAGTTTCTGACCGCCGGGATCAGTCGATCGTCTGCTTCGGCCCAGGCGGTTGCCAACCCAGGGCGCTCGAGAGTGTCTGCGCTCGTGCGCCGAGGCGCGCGTGCCCGAGCGTTGCCGCCGAAGGGCCAAATGGACACCCTTCGGGCCGAGGGGCACTACGAGCACGGAGTTCCTGTCCCTTTCAGCCGCGCTGATCAGCATCAATATCATCATCGCCAACATCATAATCACCATCATCATCGTCATCATCAGCAGCAGCATCAGCAACACAGTCATTTCCCTCATCATCAGCATCGTCGCTACCACCAGCATCATCGTGATCATCAGCATCATCACCATCATGGCCACCATAAACATTATCATCGTTATCTTCCGTGTCATCATCACCAACATACCAGTCACGACCATGCGGAAACGGTACGCAATAAAGTGCACGTCGGCCCTCCGAGTGTCGAACTCGTCGCGCGATGCCTACAAGGTTACCAAGATCTCGCCCGCCGCCTCCATCATCGCGCCCAGGAGATCGCGGCTGTTTTTTTGAAAGGCTACGTTTGAGAATGCGGCGCCACAACAGTTGTTTGGGTTCCCAACGTGCCCCTCTGAAGCCACGCCAGGAGATCGCACCCACCCGTGGGCCCTGCTGTTCAAGTGTGATTTGCTCCAGTTGGGTAAGCTTGGGGGGCGCTCCGGTGGGAATCTGTACATGTTACTAAACGGCGAGGGTCTTGAGTGTGGCAGTGCGCACGGTACACGCACTGCGCGACATCAGGCACAGTGGAAGAGGGAACACGGAACATGTAACACGTTTACCAAGTTAACGGTGACGAATCAATGCTTGTCGTGCGTATCCACGTTTGCATGTCGCCGTGCAGCTCACAACCGCGCCACCGCGCCACCGCGGCATGCATGTATGTATGTATGTATGTATGTATGTATGTATGTGTGTATGTATGTGTGTATGTATGTATGTATATACGTATGTATGTGTGTCGGTATGTTTGCATGTCTGCCTGTATGTGTGTATGTATATATACAGTTTCTGGAGTGTGTGTGTGTGTCACACAAATCCACGCTCACCTTTCTTGCGGTACATCCGCAGCAGTTTGTTTGCCGAGAGACAGACTGCGAAGAGGAATTCGTTGACCTTCTCATTGCGGCAGCACACTGCAGAGTCCCATCTGTTGTTTCGTTGGCCGCATGTCGCGGCTGCAGGTGCCCCCAGCGATGGTGCAGGCACACGGCGAGCCATCACGCAAGAAGGGCGCGCGGGGCGCCAAACGAGGAGCAGCTTCATCGGGCAGTCAGTCAAAAGACTGACAGGACAAACTGACCCCACGATAGTGGACAGGACCGAGGTCGACGGCGATCTGATGGAGGCCTAGTCCGTGCAGAAATACATCCCGCTCATGATGCATCTCATTCCCAACGTAGCCCTGACAGAAGCACATGGAGCCAATCGATTTGAAGACCTTCCTGATGCCGTCGGGCATGCGGCGGTGAAGGCGAAGGCCCGCACCAGTGCGCGAGTCCGCACAGCCGAGTCGCACAGGTCGAGCGCTGGCCAGCAGCCAGGCGAAGGGGCCACTCACCGCCCCCTCTTCTAGAGGACAAGAGCCGGTTCGACTGGAGGGCCACGTGGTGGAGGGTTGCCCCGAGTTCCAGATAACGAGGGAACGGGCCCCGCGAACCGCAGGGGTCGCCGACGAGCAGCTGACATGCCGATCCTCCTTCCCCCGAATTCCCCCTTCTCTTGTCGAGAGCCCGTGGAAACGCGAGCGCTGGCCCAGCTGTGAGCAGGAGCTGCTGGCTTGGGGGCGACGCGCCGTCCCACCTCACCCTTTCCTCTTTCCCCTCGCTTCGGGCCTCTCGTCACCTCATCTCCTCTCGGAGGCAACCAGAGCTGAGTAATCCGGATCAGTCGAGGAACCAGGTGGAAGGTGGAGCGCCCCGCGTCCCCCGCGCGACTAGTCCTGGCAACGCGGACCACAAGCGCGCGAAGATTTTTGCAGGTTCGGCGGGAACCAAGTCGTTTCACGGTCCCGCGGGGCCCGCTATGCCAGTAGTGGTCAGGAGAGGCCGTGGGCAGGTGGAGGGTGGATTTTAGGGGTTTTCTGCACGACTGTGGAGTGGTGCCGACAAAGGTGCCGTTCTGCGTCTTTCGGTTGCACCGCGACAGCGACGAGGCTAGGGTATGTCGTGAGTCGCGACGGTGCTTGGCCACACATGGCAAATTGACGTTCGGATGTAGCCCGATCCTGGGGGACTGGCTGGATGGGGAATTCAGCTGGCCCGCGATGGGTCTTGATGTGATCATCAGCTTCAGCATCATCAGCATCATCAGCATCATCCTCATCATCATCATCACCGTCAGCAACGGCAGCAGCATCATCAGCATCATCGTCACCCGCATCATATTCATAACCATCATCACCAACGTCATCATGATCATGACGATTGCCATCGTCACCATCACCGTCCCCTCTTATTCATCAGTACTGCTCGCTGCGCGTTGATGGATTGTGCGTGTGCTAATGGCGCGGGTCACTTGAGGCCCGTGCTTTCGAATTGTCAATTCTCAGTCATGGGCAACATGCCTTGTGTCGACTGCTCGTGACCCCGATTCGGCGTTGAAAAAGAAAGAAAACAGCGGGCATCGCACGTTCCCATTACAGTCCGCCCGTTGTTTTCTCATCAGCCTTGGTCGTCCGCATGAGCACGTCGCAATGTTATGGTACGAAGTGCACGAGCCCCTCCTCACGCGCCTGGCAGGAACCCGCGGCAGAGTGAAAACAATGCACTTGTCGCGGAATTAGGGGGACGGCTGAATCCATAATTTCGTTGCCAATTCTGGGGGTCACCCTTGAAATTATCAGGAGAGCCCACCGTTGTCCAAGCTCGGACCTTGGGCAACAACTGTGGCTTGCACGCGTCGTGCGCAACTGGCCTTGAGGCACGCGCAGCTCCAATCTAACCTGAAAAGTTGTACCATGCACGACAGGTCGGGACCTGATGATGTAAGACCAATACGCGCCGGTCCGTCCTCGCCCGCCCGCTCGCGCCGCACACGCCCCGGCGGCCATGCCCCCAGAGTCTTCGAGGGTCCCCGGGAGTTCCGCCCCATATACGCCGCGACATGGCGCGTCAGGGGCAGAGGAAAAACGAGCACAGAACGACAACGACACTCTGTGGCTGGGCAGTGACGGGCGACAGGTCGCGCCAGGGCAATGACCAAACGAGGGTGGCAGCTGATTTTGCAGGGGAAGGGGGGTCCTCTTTTTCCCCCGCCCGGCCTGTTGGGGAAGTCAAGCGTCAGACGCATTTTGGCGGACCGGCCGATGGGGAAGTAGAGCAGCAAGAAACGAGGAAGGAGGCAGAGGGATGCAGAGGTGGAAGGAGGGGCAGGGTAAAGAGGGTGTGAGGAGAAGGGGAGAGGCGAAGGGGAGGAGGTGAGGAACAGGTTCGGGAGGACACATGGAGGTTGGAGGGGAACGAGGAGGGTGGAGGCGGACGAAGGACGAAGGAGGGAGGGAGATAGGCACAGTGGTGATGATAAGGAGGCAAGAAGGAGAAGGAGAGAAACGAAAGAGGAATAGGAGGTGGAGGAGGAGAAGGTGGAGGAGGTAGAGGATGAGGAGGAGGAGGAGGAGGAGCAGGAGGCGGGGAGGAGGAGGAGGAGGAGGGGGAGCAGGAGGAGGAGGAGGGGGATGAGGAGGAGGAGGAGGAGGAGGAGGAGGAGGAGGAGGAGGCAGAGGAGGACGAGGAAGAGTATGAGAAAAAAAGAGGAACGAGAAGTGATGCAGGATGCGGGAGGGTGGAGGCAAGGATGAGGAGGGAAGCAATGAGGCAACGATTACGCATCCGTCCACATTGTCCATCCTCAGCTTGTTTTTCCCATTCCCTCCTGTGCTGGCTCCTGTCGGCACCAAGGCAGTAATTGTGAGTATTATGTGGGACGCGTGCAGAATATTATCTGTCGGGACCGTTCGAGGCAAACAAGTTATTGACGCACCGCGCATCTCCACCAGCCCATCTATGAACGATCTCCAGCAACGACGACGACGACGCCGACGACGACGACGACGACGACGACGACGACGACGACGACGGCAGGAGTCATCGGGCCATCGTCTTGGGGCCTTTTTGAAGCTTGCTGGGGGGCCTTGGGGGCCCTGGCCACGGGGGCCTGCTGCAGGCGCTCGGGCCGCCGCTCACTGACGCAGTCCCGGAGGCGCGGCAGCGGGCGGCCTCCACCTCGATCGCGCGCTTCCCCTCTGGAGGGCCGCACAGCCCCCCCTCCCACCCCCAGCCAGGACCTCCACTCCCGACCGCGTGATCCAGGGGGTCCTGGCTGGGGGTCGGGCTGACTGTTCGGCCCCAGGAGCACCCAGAGCCACCCCAACCCCCGGCCAGAACCCTGCGGAGTGTGGGAGTATGGGGTCTGGAGTGGGTTCCTGGCTGGTGGTGGGGGTGCGTTGTGCTGCCTTCACCTCTGGGTCTTGTATGCGTGGAGGTCCTCGGCCGGCTGCACCAGCTGCCCGGCCCACGCGACGATTGATGTTTCTTAGGGGCCTTTGGGCCCGCAGCAGCTAAGACTCAGGCTCCTTGTTGCTGTTTCCATCTGCGCGCGGGGCCTTGGGGGCTCTATTGAGGCCATCTTCGAGGGTCAAAAGGGGGGTCATAAGTAGAGACCCCCGTCAGAGGCCGACAACAACTCTTCTTGGGGCGCTCTTGGGGCCGTAGTGGGACGGCCGTGGGACCTCTTGGAGGCATGTCGGAGGTCGTCTTGAGCCATCTTCGGCTGTCTTGAGTCATGCTGGAAACCGTCTCAGGCTATTGCGAAGGCCTTATGGCCGATGCCGTCGACCCTGAAGGGGAACGACGACAACGGCGGCGACGACGACGACGCTGATGTTGGTCAAAGTCCTCATGGATGCGTCTTTGGGTCTCTTCGAAGCGCTCTCGGTGGCCTCTGGGAGAAAGTTTAGGGGGCTGTCGGTAGCCTCTAGGGGGCCTCTTGGGAGCCTCTTGGGGGCCTCTCGGGGCTTCCAGGGGGCCTCTCGGGGGCCTCTTGGGGCCTCTTGGGGGCCTCTTGGGGACCTTGGTTCCTCCTGGAGGCCTCTCGGGGCCGAGGGCTCGACATGTCCGTTCTGGACCTTCGTCTGGGCACCCTCTTAGAGCCTTCTTGGGGGCCTCTTGGGCAGTCTTGGAGGCGTCTTGGGCCGTTTAGGGGCCCTCTTGGGCCGTTTTGGGTCCCTCTTGAAGCCATCTTGGGCCGGCTTGGGGAGATTTGGGGGGCCTGTTGGGCCGTCTTGGAGCGTCGGGAAGCGGAAGAGGCGAGAACGCCGAAATGTTTCAAAAACCAATGGGAACACAGTGATGGTTCCTCCTGGGGCCCTCTTGGGAGTGTTCTTGGAGGCCTCTTGGAGCTTCTTGCACGGCTTTGGGCCGTCTGGAGGCCGTCAAGCCAAGCCGTATGGGACAGACCGTTCGACGATTCGGGGCCCTCTTGGACCGTTTTGGGTGCCTCTTGGGGCACTTTTGGCCCGTCTTGGGTTTTTTTAGAGCCCCGAACCCCCCAGAGGGAGTCGTATCACGGGACCCCCCCCCGGGCTTGGGAGGGATCGACGGGCTAGGGAAACGGAGCGGGAGCGGCGACGGGCCTTGGGAAAGGAGGGCGCAGGGAAAGGGGGCGACAAAGACGACGACTAACAAGGCGACGATTCGAACGAACAAGCCCCTCACACACGCCGACAGGGTCGCCAACCAGATTGGCCCAAAAAGGAGCTTCTGACACCTCTCGGCGCCCCACCTCGGCACCCAGGGGGAGGGATAGGGGGAGGGGTCAAGTTACCCCCTCCCCGCCCGCAAGCCGTCTCGCTCACTCCCACCCGTCCTCCCAACACATACGTAGCACCCGAGTCGGGCCCGAGCCTCAGCATATTCAGCAATCGTCTTGGGATGGGCAGCTACTGGGGGCCAATCCGCCGCCGCCGCCGCCACCGCCGCCGCCCCGCTGCCAAACCGCCGCCCCCCGCTGCCAAACCGCCGCCGCCGCCGCAGCCGCTGCCGCCACCGCCACCGCCGCCGCCGCAGCCGCCGCCGCCTCAGCCGCCGCCGCCGCCGCCCCCGCCGCCGCCGCCGCCGCCGCCGCCGCCGCCGCCGCCGCCGCCCCCCGCTGCCAAACCGCCGCCGCCGCTGCCACCGCCGCCGCCGCCGCCGACGCCGACGCCGCAGCCGCCGCAGCCGCCGCCACCGCCGCCGCAGCCGCCGCAGCCGCCGCCAGCCCCCCGCAGGCAAGACAGGAAGAGGCAGGGAGGGAGGGAGGGGGAAGGAAGGAACGAGTGGAGACCACACTGCTCTAGTCAAAACGAATACCCAACCAAGGAGGGTTGGGAAATTACAATGTGACGCACCAAAATCATTTGTATCAATGGAAACGAGGAGTTGTCCGAAACTTGTATGGACAATCAACTTGATGTGTAAGCTACTTGGGAGGTGTCACTGTGCTGGGCCCCGCCAGCAGGCCTCGAAAGTGGAGAGAGTGTCACAGACCGCAACCCCCCAGGGATGGCGAGGTCTAATTTGAATCTGCGTGTGGCATCACTGTGCTGGGCCCCCCAGCAGGCCGCGAAAATGGCTACAGTTTCACAGATCGCAGCCCCCCAGGGATGGCGAGGTCTAACTTGAATCCGCCGTGGGTGCCCACTGTGCTGGGCCCCCAGCAAGCCTCGAAAGCGGCGACAGTTTCACATATCGCAGCCCCCCCAGGGATGGCGAGGTCACATTTGAGCCCGCCGTGGGTACCCACTGCGTTGGGCCCCCCAGCAGGCCTCGAAAGTGGCGGCAGTTTCGCAGATCGCAGCCCCCCAAGAATGGCGAGGTCACATTTGAGTCCGCCGTGGGTACCCACTGTGCTGGGCCCCCCAGCAGCCCTCGAAAGTGGCGACGGTTTCACACATCGCAGCACCCCCAGGGATGGCGAGGTCTAATTTGAATCCGCCGTGTGTACCCATTGTGCTGGGCCCCCCAGCAGGCCTCGAAAATGGTGACAGTTTCGCAGATCGCAGCCCCCCAGGGATGGCGAGGTCACATTTGAGTCCGCCGCGGGTGCAGACTGTGCTGGGCCCCCCAGCAGGTCTCGAAAGTGGCGACGGTTTCACAGGTCGCAGCCCCCCAGGGGTGGCGAGGTACCATTTGAGTCTGCCGCGGGAGCAGACTGTGCTGGGATGGCGAGGTCACATTTGAGCCCGCCGTGGGTACCCACTGTGCTGGGCCCCCCAGCAGGCCTCGAAAGTGGCGACAGTTTCACGGATCGCGGCCCCCCAGCGATGGCGAGGTCATATTTGAATCCGCCGCGGGTGCAGACTGTGCTGGGCCCCCCAGCAGGCCTCGAAAGTGGCGACAGTTTCGCAGATCGCAGCCCCCCAGGGATGGCGAGGTCCCATTTGGTCCGCCGCGGGTGCAGACTGTGCTGGGCCCCCCAGCAGGCCTCGAAAGTGGCGACAGTTTCACAGATCGCAGCCCCCCAGGGATGGCGAGGGTCATTTGAGTCCGCCGCGGGTGCAGACTGTGCTGGGCCCCCCAGCAGGCCTCGAAAGTGGCGACAGTTTCGCAGATCGCAGCCCCCCAGGGATGGCGAGGTCTAATTTGCATCCGCCGCGGGTGCAGACTGTGCTGGGCAGGCCTCGAAAGTGGCGACAGTTTCACAGATCGCAGCCCCCCAGGGATGGCGAGGTCCATTTGAGTCCGCCGCGGGTGCAGACTGTGCTGGGCCCCCCAGCAGGCCTCGAAAGTGGCGACAGTTTCGCAGATCGCAGCCCCCCAGGGATGGCGAGGTCTCATTTGAATCCGCCGCGGGTGCAGACTGTGCTGGGCAGGCCTCGGAAGTGGCGACAGTTTCACAGATCGCAGCCCCCCAGGGACAGCGAGGTTTAATTTGAATCCGCCGCGGGTGCAGCCTGTGCTGTGCCCCGCCAGCAGGCCTCGAAAGTGGCGACAGTTTCGCAGATCGCAGCCCCCCAGCGATGGCGAGGTCGCATTTGAGCCCGCCGCGGGTGCAAACTGTGCTGGGCCCCCCAGCAGCCCTCGAAAGTGGCGACAGTTTCACGGATCGCGGCCCCCCAGCGATGGCGAGGTCTAATCTGAGTCCCCGTAAGACGTCACTGTGCTGGGCCACCCAGCAGCCCCCGAAAGTGGCGACAGTTTCGCGGATCGCAGCCCCACAGCGATGGCGAGGTCTGATCTGAGTCCCCGTGAGACGTCACTGTGCTGGGCCCCCCAGCAGCCCTCGAAAGTGGCGACGGCTTCACAGATCGCAGCCCCCCAGGGATGGCGAGGTGTAATCTGCGTCCCCGTAAGACGTCACTGTGCTGGGCCCCTCAGCAGCCCTCGAAAGTGGCGACAGTTTCACGGATCGCAGCCCCACAACGATGGCGAGGTCTAATCTGGGTCCCCGTAAGACGTCGCTGTGCTGGGCCACCCAGCAGCCCCCGAAAGTGGCGACAGTTTCACAGATCGCAGCCCCCCAGGGATGGCGAGGTCGAATCTGAGTCCCCGTAAGACGTCACTCCGCTGCCCCCCCAGCAGCCCTCGAAAGTGGCGACAGTTTCACGGATCGCAGCCCCCCAGCGATGGCGAGGTCGAATCTGAGTCCCCGTAAGACGTCACTGCGCTGGGCCCCCCAGCAGCCCTCGAAAGTGGCGACAGTTTCGCAGATCGGGAGAAGGGAGGAGAGGAGGGGGACGGGAAGGAGGAGGAGGAGGAGGAGGAGGGGAGACGCGACCGCAGTGCTCTATTCAAAACGAATACCCAACGCAGGACAGTTGGGAAAAACCTGTCGAAACGCCCTTCCTCGCCCCCCCCCCCCCCCCCCCCCCCCCCCCCCGGGAACACCTCCCCAAAACCTTACAACAAAATGTGCTTCACGAAGAATCCAGGCGGGATTCGTCGGAACTCCCGCGCTGGTCTCTTTGGTTTCCCGTCGACAGGGTTCGACTTCCTTTGGACTTCCCGTCGGCTCGATTTCCCTTGGGCTGGCGTGCCTGCAGAGGCGACTCGAAACCTTTGTGGAACGCGCCGACAGGGTCGGCGGATATTCTGGGGATCCTTTTGATGATTTAGAGTGATGTTGGTTTTCATGCGTTGTGTTCTTCGGGGGCCCAATGGACCCCCAACGCTGCGAGTCTTCTTTCCCTGGTGCCCCTCGGACTTCCCAGAGCTCGACCCCTGTTTTCCTTTTCCTCAGTGCTCTGCAGGGTCTTCCTTCGTCCTCCGCAATCCGCGAGACCGGGGTCGTAGAGATCGGCAGAGGCCGCGCGCGGCCATCGAGAGGTAAACAACTTGGCGCTCCCTGGCCGCATCAGGCGACCCTAAGTGCCACCCACGCCCGTTCAGAGTGGTGAGAGCCAAACCTGGCTGAGGGGGCGTGGGTGGTATTTTTGTTCGCCCTCAGGGCGGGCAGAAATGCCGCCCACGCCCGCTCAGAACGCTGAAAGCCAAAGTTGGCTGAGCGGGCGTGGGTGGCATCTCGGTTCGCCCTACCGCAGTTTCGAAAACGGCCTCAAAAAGTGCACCCGCGGTGCTGAGCCCCCTTTTACTTTCAGGCCCCCCCCCCCCCCCCCTCTGGTTTGACTTTAGACATTCTTCCTTGTGCTGTCTGGGTGCCCCCCTGGACCCCCGACGACTCGAGCCTGTGTTCCTTGTGCTCGATCCGGGATACACCCGGAAGCCCGCTGAATCCCCGACTTGATTTGGCTCTCAGTGCCGAATTCGTGCCCGCCTTTCCAGGGCACGCGAATCGCGCCTCATTTAGCAGCCCCCCCCCCTTCCCCGCCCCTTCCGTAGCCGTTTGGCGCAAGAGGGCTGGTGCAGAAAATCTTGAAAGTTTACACGCGGCAGTGAAAGCTCCACAGCTTTCCTTCATTCTTACGATGTTCTCGAAACAACTGTTTGTTTGCATTGCACTTTCTTATGGTAGTTCGGGCTTGGAGATTCAATCAAAACCATCGGCTTCTTCGGAGGCAACGCGCGTGCTTCTCTACGTCACAGCCGCTGGGTCGCTGCAGCACAGAACCTTCATGAATTGCCAAGCGGATCTCTTTCGACGCTCGCCAAAATTAGCAAAGGCAGATGTGCTCCTCTACGTTGGCGAGAGTAATTATACGGGCGCGACACATGTTCTGATGCAAGACCTCTTGGACAAATGGCCGATGCCACACAAAACTCTAGTTCATGAGGGTGGTAACCCTGGCAAACAGGCAGGAGCGATGAAAGCTATGCACGGGGCAGCTTCGAGAGGTTTGTTCAGAGGGTACGATTGGGTGATCAGAATCAACCCAGATGTAATCTTTTACGACGAGAAGCCGTTGTTTCATCTCATGGAGAATCCTAAGAATTGGGGCGTCTTCGCGATTTGCTACTATAGCACACGATTGCATTGCAATTTGACCCACACAGATTTCTTCGCGGTGCGTCCCCAGTACGTTGATGAACAGGCATCTGCCGATTGGGAGTGGCAGGCCAACAATGGCGGTTGGGCGGAATCGCAGGCTACAGCGGCATTTGAACGCATCTATAACTCCAGCAACTACGCTTTTATAAAGCCACCGCCAATCTGGCATCCTTCTTGTCGCTTGCAAGATGGAGGAATCTGGCACGCAACAGGCACGTGCGAACAGACTTTAGACATGCTTGGATGGAACACAAGCTTCCACGACCCCAATGCGTCGGGTCCAGGTCCGAGGCTTGCTGGGAATCCTTGGCACATGGCCTGGCGCGATAGCTAGTCAAACTCGCCACGAAAAAGGCGCGACGGGCACAATTACCTGGACTCAGACATTGTCGTCGTCGCTTGGACGACGGGTAAAATCGTTTGTCTGTAAGCTTGTCGTCGTTTGGACTATGTTTACGTCAAAGCCCAATCCTCCAACTCGATGTTCTCTTACTTGTAATGGAGGGCCAAGCAGCAAAAACTATCATCCACAGTATTATCGCAATCATGCTTGTAATCGACTGGATGTCGCGTGTCACTATGCCTCGTCTTGGTTTTTGCCGTCGCCTGTTACCGCACAGTTCCAGGCTTGAGCGCCGAAAGAGAGGTGAGAGGATGGGGGCAGATGGTGCCCCCTCACCCGTTGCAGCAGCCCTGTCCGGCTGATAATACAATGATACCGGAGAGAACCCCTTATCCGAGTCGTTGTTGCTTCTACGTGAGATATGTTTAGTTTTAGTTTAGCGTTAGCTTTCGCTCGGTTGCTGCTTAGCTTTGGCTTAGCTTTAGCTTAATCTGAGCAAGGTGCGGTTCAGACTCTGGGGCGCCCCCAGACTCTGGGGGTTGGGGGTTGTTCCGACTTTGTCTCTCGTTGTCCGACTATGTCTCCTCGCTCGTACCCCCTTCTTCTCCTGGTCCTCCTCCCTGTTTCTCTTCCTGCTCCCTCTTCGCCTGCTTTTCCCAGTCCTTTTCTTCCTCTTCCTCCTCTTCCTCCTCCTCCTCAGCCTCCTCCTCCTCCTCCTCCTCCTCCTCCTCCTCCTCCTCCTCCTCCTCCTCCTCCTCCTCCCCCTCCTCCTCCTCCCCCTCCTCCTCCTCCTCCTCCTCCTCCTCCTTCTCCCCAAGAGGCCTCAAAGACGCCCAAGATGGCCTCCAAGACGGCCCTGAAGCGCCTCAAGAGGGCCCCACATCGGTTCAGAGAGGCCCCCAAGACGGCTTCCGACGGCGCCAGACCCGTCAGATGGACCAGGAACGCATTAAGACGGCCAAGGAGAGGCCCCCAAGACGCCCCCAAGGCCCCCCCCAAGAGGCCTACGGAGGCCCCCAAGAGGCTTCCAAGAGGCCCCCGGGAAGCCCCCAGGAGGCCCCACAAGAGTGCCCCAAGATGCTCCCAAGAGGCCTCCCTCCTCCTCCTCCTCCTCCTCCTCCTCCTCCTCCTCCTCCTCCTCCTCCTCCTCCTCCTCCTCCTTTTCCTCCTCCTCCTCCTCCCTCTCCTGATCCTCCCCCTCAGCCTCCCCCAAGTGTTCCCCGAAGAGTTTCCAGAGCGGCTGGGGGAATCCATAATCAGATAGGTTGGCCAAGTTGGGGCCCAACGTTTGGCCACATAGGCGCTTCTGAAAAAGGCTGGGGGCGGCGGTGATTCGCCGTAGGCGTCTTGGATCCGCCGCCCCCTGTGCTTGCCACAGGGGTGGACGGCGTGCCAGACATTTTGCTGCTCTTGTTATTGGAGAGGCCTGACGGCCGGCGCCGCCGACCCTGATCGAAAGGGCTAGGAGGGGGGGAGGAAAGCGGAAGGAGAGGAGGAGGAGAAGGAGGAGGAGGGATGAGAGGGAGGAGGAGGAGGAGGAGGAGGAGGAGGAGGAGGAGGGAGGAGGAGAAAGTGCATCCTTTGTGTGCCCGCTCGAAGAAGGTGCGCCCCGGGAGTGTGATATTCTGACTTGGGACGTGCTCCCGGAAGAGGAAGAAGTGCATCTCGGGCGTGCCCGCTCGAGGAAAATGCGCCCTAGGGGGGTGGTATTTTGACTCGGGGCCCGCTCCCGGGACGCCTCTGCGGGAGGAGGAGGAAGAGGAGGAGGAGGAGGAAAAGGAGGGAGGGAGGAGGGAGGAGGAGGAGGAGGAGGAGGAGGAGGTGCGAAGCGTAAGTCGTATCTCCCCCCCTCCCCCCCCTTCCCCCCGCCCCCCCCCCCCCTGCGGGGAAGGGATCAAAGGGAAGGGGCTTCCCTTCGACTCCACTACGACGTCGTTTAATTTCGCTTTGGATAGCGCGCTTGAGGAGGAGAGCCCTGGGAGGGGGAGAACGGAGACGACGGAGACGATGAGTCGAACGGAGAAGCCCCTCACACACGCCGACAAGGTCGGCGGATTTTGATTGCCCGAAGCCAACTGTGAGCCACTTCGTGTTCTTCGTGTTCCCAGAACACCACTCCTGTACCATATTTTGACTGCCCGGAGCCAGCTGTGGGCCACTTCGTAATCTTCGTGTCCTCAGAACACTAGTACTGTGCCATATTTTGAATGCTCGAGCTGAGGCAGGCTGAGGCCGAGGTAGGCTGAGGCTGAGGCTGAGGCACGCCGAGGCAGGCTGAGGCTGAGGCTGAGGCAGGCTGAGGCTGAGGCAGGCTGAGCCTGAAGCTGAGGCAGGCTGAGGCCGAGGCAGGCTGAGGCTGAGGCTGAGGCAGGCCGAGGCTGAGGCGGGCTGAGACTGAGGCTGAGGCAGGCTGAGGCTGATGCAGAGGCTGAGGCAAGTTGAGGCTGAGGCTAAGGTAGGCTGAGGTTGAGGCCGAGGCAGGCTGAGGGCGAGACCGAGGCAAGCCGAGGCAGGCTGAGGCTGAGGCTGAGGCTGATGCCGCGGCAGGCTGAGGCTGAGACAGGCTGAGCTGTGGCTGAGGCAGGCTGAGGCTGAGGCCGAGGCAGGCTCAGGCCGAGACAGGCTGAGACTGAGGCTGAGGATGAGGATGAGGATGAGGCCGAGGCAGGCCGAAGCTGAGACAAGGTGAGGCTGAATGGGGGGGGAGGGGGAAGGGGGGGGGGAGGAGGGGAGGCTGAGGCAGGCTGAGGCCGAGGCAGGCTGAGGCTGAGGCCGAGGCAGGCCGAGGCTGAGGCTGAGGCAGGCTGAGGCTGAGGCAGGCTGAGGCTGAGGCTGAGGCTGAGGCAAGCCGAGGCAGGCTGAGGCTGAGGCTGAAACTGAGGCAGGCTGAGGCACCCGTGGGAATCCGTAGGTATCCTTAGGAATCCCTGGGAATCCTTAGGAATCCATAGGCATCATTAGGAATCCGTAGGTATAGTTAAGCATCATCAGGAATCCTTAGGAGTCCTGAGGATTCCCTAGGAATCCTTAGGAATCCCTAGGAATCCATAGGAATCAGGATTCCGAAGGTTTCCTGAGGATTCCTATGGATTCCTAAGGATGCCTAAGGATGCCTTAGGAATCCCTAGGAATCCTTAGGATTCTTTTGGATCCTAAGGCCGTCGCCACTGCGACTATCATTGCGAATGCGACTGCGACTGCGAGAACAGCAGAATTCTACAACTGGATTCTCACCTGAATCTTAAGGGGAATGCTTCCAGATATGCTTATACACATCGCTGTTAGGTTCCTTTGCCGGGATACTTACAAGGGATGGTGGGGGGGCACATTGTCCTTGGTTGGCTCCCAGTCGCCTGGGGGAAAGGGTGTATACTAATAGGGAACAGTGATCCAGCTACCCACAAGCAGCAAGCCGCTTCGCTCACTCCCACCCACCCTCCCAACACATGAGGAGCACCCGAGCCTCAGCATGGGCTGGGGCCGCCATCGACAGCTACCGGGAACCAACACAGATGTCAGCTAAGTGCACGACCTCCGCGAGGTGCGCCGCGCGTGCCATGGCTCCACCATCGTCTCTGTCAAAAAGCAATGAGACATGATACTGGGGTCCCCGTGCATTGTATACAAGACTTTGCCGCCACGTGCGCTTGCATGACCTGACGTGGCGCAATTTGCTCCTCACCCCGCGTCGTTTTTTGTTTTTGTTTTAAAAACATGTAAAGCGATCGTGGGGCGCCCTAACATGACAGCCTTTGCAGCACATTGCATGGTGTTGTGTCTTTTGACTGGGATGGTGGGAGGGGGACATTGGCCCACGGTATGGGCCCGCAGAGCGGAGGAGAATATCCATAAGGACCAGTGATGAGCCTTTGCCCGAAAGGGAATAGTGCAGTTGGAAGAACGAACCCCCGAAACCACCTACGCCCAGAGGGCCGGTGGGATACCCGACTCTGCGGCGCCCCTCGCCCCGCGCCGTCGGGACAGCAGCCTTCTAGGCGCAGTTGAACAGCAAACACTTGGAATCATGCGTTGTAGCATTTCCCCCACATCGGTGGTTCAAAGATGGGGTCCTGAGGGATGGGGTCCTAAGGACAGGAATGAGTCCAAGGACGGATTTACATTGTTTGAGGCATTTCGTCCTTGGGACCTCATCCTTCGGAACCCCATCTTTGAACCACCGACCCCATGTTCGACCAATCCTTTTCGAGGGGCCGCTCGAGACGAAAGATTCCCGCCACCAACTGGAGGCGCATGTGAGCTGCGCAGTCTGCGCAGACACTGCCGCACAGGCTCCCTGCGCAATGCCGCGCGCAAGCGCCCACGCGCTGCGCCGCGCGAGCGGCCCGCGGAAGCCACCACGCAGGGCTGCTGCACGCACAACCTTGCGTGGGATCCACTTCTTGTTGTCGCCCGTTGCGGGAAGCATGCTGCACCTCGACAGGAAGAAGCCAGACCCGCACCCTCCGATTCTCCTGGACGGAGCGCCGCGGCACGGCATCAGCTCTCGGGATCGTTGCCCTGATCTCCCCATGGTTCACACGTTCATGCTCAAGGCAGTGGATTTGTCGTCCCAGCTCGCGAACGCCACAGTCGCCGCTGCCGCCTGCGCTGCGCTGAGCGAGTCGATCTGGGGGAGTCCTTTTATAGAAACTCTCCGACCGAGCCCGCAGGCCACGTGATCGGCCTCCCGACGCCCCTGCCGGAGACGGAGCGCAAGGCACGCCTGGGGGGGGGTGTTCTGCTTGGGCGGGGCTTGTCATTGGCGCCGTGCCCAGGCTCGGTTCCCGGGCGGTGTGGCAACCAGCTCAGCTCTGGTGCCCCCGGAATTGGTTGTTGTTGCCAGGGTCAAGAAGGTTCGCCCTCCTCTTCCCCAGGTCCGTGCGCAGAAGGAAAATGAGAGAGGGGGAGGAGAGGGAGAACGGAGAGGAAGAAAAGGAGGGGCGAGAGAGAAGGCGCAGGAGGAGGAGGAGGAGGAGGAACAGGAACAGGAGAAGAATCAGCAGCAGCATTCGGGGAGCAGAAGAGGAACAGGATAAGGAGGGAGGAGGAAGGTGAGGAAGAGGAAGAGGAAGAGGAAGAGGAAGAGGACACACAACAGAAACAGGGGAGGACGAGACGGAGCAGGAAGAGAAGCAGGCGGAGTAGGCGGCAGACACGAGGAGGTAGCGGAGGAACACGAGGGCGAGGGGAAGGTGCAAGGGGGAGGAGGAGGGGGGGACGAAGACAGGCATTGAGGGGGAGGGGGGGATGGAGCGGGCTGGGGGGGTGGGGGGACACGTGGAGAGAGGGGGAATCGGAAGAGAGAGTGGGGATCGGGAGAGAGTGGGGCGCGGCTGCGAAGTGGGAGGGCAGGGGAGGCGGCGAAGAGGGAGGGAACTCAGGTTTGTGAGGCGTCGAGATCGTGCTCCCCAGTGCACTGGTGTCCTGCCTGGCCTCAGGCCCGCTCGCTCCCCTTCTCTGCGAGCGCTC